>JAQFVV010000013.1:1556800-1783442 GCA_028023455.1 Epiperipatus broadwayi
ACCTGTTCTTATTTATGGATCTGAGACTTGGACACTTAGTAAGAGGAATACAGAGACTTCAGACCATTCAAAGAAGTATGGAGACATGCATGTTGGGAGTAGCAAGAAGAAATTGAAACCCAATGTATGGTAAAAGAACAAACAGGTGTTACTGACCTCATTGAAAAAGTTAAAAGATTGAAATATAGTTGGGCTGGACATATTACTGGAAGAGATGATAATAGATGGACATTTGAAATCTTAAACTGAATTCCAAGATATTGTAAAAGACCCAGAAAGAGACCACATGTGAGATGGGTGGATGAAATAAGAAAGTGTGCAGGGGTGATGTGGAGTAGGAGAAGATGGATTGAACTTGGAGAGACCTTCATCCTGCAGTGGATTGATAATGGTTGATAATGATGATGATGACATATATGAATTGAACATGTATACATGACTTGAATCTGTGTCTATATAAAGATAAAATGAAGAATGTAGTTATTTAAAATAGACCCACCCCGATATATGTATACACCGCAAATGCATTTTGTTAATCAAGAAAGAGTTACTATTTCTGTAATATGTGTCTACCTACCTGGATTAAATATGTGCTTATATATATATATATTGAATATGATTCTGTAGACATGACTTAAATCTGTGTCTCTATATAATGTGTCTATATAATCTACATATCTGGATTAAACACATGCTTATACATATGCTTCTATAAACATGACTTGAATCTGTGTGGATATAAATGAAGTAAATATATACTTGAATTAAATATGCATCTTTGTACTTGGAATTAAATCTGCATCTATATACTGGAATTAAAGACGTGCTTAAATACATGAATTGAATCTGCCTCTGTGCATAGGGAATAAATGTGTGAATATATTCAAATTGAAGTATTGGCTCCTGAATGATTAAACCAAAGGGATTGATCCATATATAAGTCAAACTTACCTAAGAGTATTCTGCAAGAAAGATTTATAGACATGTCTACAAAATGAGATATATGCGCATATGAGAACATCAACTCACAAAAAGGAGAAATTAAACTTGAGAAATGACAGGGGAGATATTTGTGATGTACAAATGGATATCTAAATAAATCCATACTATGTGAATGCTGGCAGAACAGGAATATGGAAAATAAAAGGATGGATACTGTATAATCATCAATGAGGGACCAAGCATCAGAAGTTACCGATGAGTAGACTAACTGATCTGTGGAACCAGAATTGGGACTGTTATCCAAATAAGGTTATTTAAATAAATTATTGTTATATAATATAAAATATCTCGTCTATTTCATTTCATATCCACTTTCTAATGTAGTTGTTCACAGGAATCTCCTAAGCTATGTTCAGTATAAGCAGATCTAGGTGAGTAAGATTGTAGTAAGCTGAAACTCTAGTGGCGCCATTTGGGAAACCAAACAGATAAATTTCTAGAGGTTTCCAGTCTCTTCAATGCTACACCTTCTGATGAGCAGGAAATGTTGTAGAGGAAGGTGATTGTCAGCATTGCGTAATTCCAACAATATCTCCTTCTTGCAATATACACATCAGGAAATAAATCAACCAAAAGTGGGTAAGGAAGATCTAGTCCGTTATAATATATATATATGTAGTATGGTGTAGCATCTTTCTCTACACTTTATATTTATTTATAGGTAGAAAAGCAATGCAGCTCTTATAAATTCAATCTTTTATTTCCAATTTTTTATTTAACTAATTTATAACTGAAGCCTGTGTTCATTTATTACATAGTAGAAATTTCTGACCATCTATTGTATATGTATTAAATGGATTGTGTCCTGTACATGAGGGGTCAAATTGACCTTAGGTTAACATGGGTGTGGCAAGAATCTCAGCCTCAGGGTGGCCTTTGAGCATTACATCATCAGATTTTCAATTGGATGGACGATTGAAGAGTTGGAGTGTGGAGTGGATTGAAGCCTGTCCATTAAAGTATGAAGATTTGCTATCTTAATATATATCTGAGCACTTATAGCATATATGTGTAGAGATGGTAATCTGGACCAATTGATGATTGCTGGTTTAGCATGAAATACCTTTAATGGTGATTATTTATCTTTTCAACATATATGTGTTCAAGTGTATTAGTGTTATGAGATAGAATAGAGAGTGGTGGGTCGTGTGAAAATCTGTGCTCATATACCCTATGTATTAACTAATTTATAAAAATATAGATTCTGTTAACACTCAGAAAGATACTTTTTGATATAAAAGATTACGTTCACCCACAGTATGTGTTCAAATATGAAGCAATAAAAATGTAAAAAAAAAAACCACTCAACGTTAAAAAGCAAACATTAAAGAAAAATATTTTTGTTTAAAAATCTGTTAATGTTAAATTAAATTTGCGCTCTAAAGAGTACCTATTCCAAAAACATGGAGGAAACGCAACACAGATATTAGCAACTAAAATATCTTCAGACAGGATTGATTTTTAATAAGAGTAATGGTGCCTTTAACAATAATGTTATTCGCGTGTGGTGTTAAAAATTTCAACGTGAATGCATGCAATATAAAAATTGTGTGAATAAAATGTGAATATATTTAGACTAAAAAAATAATAACTTTTTACTTATAAAATATAGGAAGTTTAATATTTTCATTCATGTTAAATTTTATTTTATCAGCTATGTTAAAATCTAAACTATGTAATATACCTATCATTTAAAATAATGGTGATTGTAATGTGATCCAGATTTAGAATTGAACCAACTGATGAGTGCTGGTTCAGCATGAAGTATGTATATTGGCGATCATTTATTTTTTTCCACATGTGTGTGATCGGTTGTATAAAATGGAGTGGATGAGGGAGCTTGAAGATCTGGGTTCAAATCCTTTCTAATTATATATATCTCGCCAAAGTATATATACTTGTATTTAATATTAAATATATATATACATATAATGGACTTTTTTTTTTTTGTCTATTAAAACAAATTTATATTTATAGCTTATAAAAAATACTCTATTGATTGCAAGTTATGTTGAAGAGAAGCTATCAGATTTAAAACATAAAACAAAAATCGGCTCTTCTAGAAAAACTAATCGATAAACATGACTTTGATGATTCTTTGAAATAACTTTTCAAAAATCAGGGTCATTTCTTTAATTACTTTGAGTTTAATTGTATTTCAACTTTATATGACTGTTGAAATGAGTTTCTTGATTCAAAAAGGTTCGATACCAGATTTACTTTTTCATCTTCAAACAAAAAAAAATTATACCACATGGAGAATTTTATTTTATAAAATCTCGTCAGCTACACTGCACATAAAGGGCCAAAGACTGTGTCTCTTTTTAGGCTTTGGACTCAGATTTTTTATTTGATCTAAACTAAGCTCAATTAAAATGCAATTAATTACAATGCTTTTCAATATTATCCTAAAGATTGCTTGATGCTTAATCAAAAACCACTTGTACAACAGACCATCTAGCTATCAATTTAACAGTTATGCTACAAAAAAAAATCATCCAGATGTGCCTGGAAAACTTTTAATATCTTTACCCATCCAATAACTTTCCAGAAAAGTGTCTAATTAATTCCTATTTTCCAATACCAAAAAAAAGAATAAATATATATTTCTTTCTATAGACTGCATTCCATCATAGATTCCAACCACTTCCAGACAACAAGAAAACAATGGAAAGGATAATGTTTTTGATTAAACAGTATAGCATCCAAATAAAAAAACATGATTACATTGTCAATATTAGGAAATTTTAATTCTCACTCCTTTCCAGTAGCAAAAAAAATGTATCACACTAAAAAAAAACATCACGGCCTCTGCCTATACATTACTTTTAAATAGCAAATTTATTTCTTTTTGTTCCTGTTCTGTCATATTGTGTTAGCTTGAGTAATCAGTAGATCCCAAATAGTAGAGCTTAATATCCTTATTTAGTAACGTTACTTCCAAAAATTTTCAATTATAAAAGCCAGAGGCTAGAGACTAGTTGGAGATTGAGCACTGCCATTTGGCATTTATTTATTACTCAAGTTTACACAAGGTGGAGAATGAGAATAAGGGAAATAGATTTTCTATTTCAATATTTATTAGTGCACTGACTGAATAGAAAATAAATGAATATAAAGGGGAAAAAACAACAACTATAATGAAAAAGTGTTTTAAAACACAAAAGCCTTTTACTTTCAAACTAAATAAAGTAATAACCTTTATGGATGTGCAATGTTATTATCTTTTCACTTAATCTGGCATGTTTTAAAAACCATGAATATTGGATTAACTGCATTGCACTTCGATATGCACATGTATCATTATCATTTTCAACTATTATTTACCCATTCCAGGGTGATAATCTCTCCAAGTTTTATCTAGTTTCTTTATTTCATACCTCTTCTTCATACCACATTAGTAAAGTTCCTTATTTCATACATCCTTACCATACATTATCTTTTTCTTGGAGTCCACTTTAAAACTTTGTCTGTCAATCTGTTATCATCTCTTCTACTAATATGTCCAGCCCAGTTTTTTTTTTCAATCTTTCACTTCTTCCAGTGATATCAGTGATACTCATTTATTCTCTCATCTATATTATTTTATTTTTGATCTCGTCTTGATATTCCTAACATACATCTCTCCATATTTTTTTGAGTAGTGTGAAGTATATGCAACTTTGCTGCACTGTAGCTTAAATAAATAGTTTGTTTGATACCAATAATTCCAAATATTTACTTTGTAATGAATAGAAATCCTTTAGACTTAAATTGGAGATATTTTTTATTGCTTATAAAAACTTTACAATTTTGAAGTTTAATGGAAAGCTTACAGTAATTAAATATTTAAAATGTAATAAAAACAAAATGAAGAAAACTTCTAAGTGATGTTTGTTTTAATATAAGTTGGACATTGTTTAGTAAAAGACAAATGGAATTATGTATATGCAAGTAAATAATACCTTTATTTTATAAATATTTGTAAGTAGTGAAGATGCATTATACAGTGAAAGAATATTGGTAAAAAAAAAAACATTAATATTTTAGCATGTCAAATGATCAAAAACAATTGCTATTTACAATTATGCTGTGTTTAGGGACTGGACTCTCACCATTAAACAAATATTGTTATGTAAATTACTTTTTTTTTCACTCATGAATGTGTAATAATGAGTTACTACTGCTATATTTACATATAAATCATGCATTAGCACTAGTTTTAGAAAGTAGTAAAGCAAAGTGAGATATTACTCTTTAAATATAGCTTTTTTTATAGTGCAAACAAATATAAGATTCTTTCTTTTGAAGATGACACCTGTGATAACGTTAACAGTCAGAATGAGGCAGGGAATAAATTGAAAAGTGGAAAGGCAAGAAGTTTAGATGGATGGGCAGCAGAGATGGTGATGAATTTAGGACATAGGGCAAAAGTAAAATTATTATTGTGTTGTAATAAGATGGCACAGAAGAGAGTTTTTCTGGTAGTTGGAGTAATAAAGCAAGGCTACTATTTAAAGGAAAGGGTAAGAATCATAGAAAGTTAAACAATTACAGACCAATAGTAGTAACATCATTTTTATATAAAGTTTTCTCATATATGGTGGCTAGAAGGGTTGCAAAATGGATGGAAGAAAATAATATAGTGGGAGAAATGCAAGGTGGTTTTTGATCGGATACGCGTATAGGAGATAGTTTATTTGTAGTTACACAACTTATGGATATGAGTCAGTATACAGGTAGACATGTATGGTTTTTATAGATATAAAGAAGATGTATGATAGAGTAAATAGAAATAGATTATGGGTAGGTTTAGTAAATTTGGGAATGGATGGTTATTATTTGTTACATTTTATATTTTTTTATGAGAATGTAATCATTCAAAATATAGTAAAAAATAAACAATTGGAAACTATTATTTTTAATATGAAAAATAATAATTAAATAAAATAATTTTGCAATTAATACTGTAATGATCGGAATGAGCTGATAACCGCATAAATCACCACCAGGATGACTTAAACTATCTCAACTCATTCCAACCTATATACTACCTCTTTTTTTTAAGGCTCAATGGTCAGGGAGAGGTAGAGACTCTTAAAACTAGATTATTAACTATATGACTTCCCTGTGGCAAACAAGACACTCAATGCAATATATATATAAAATACAAACACTTTATTAGTATTAAAATATAATACTCGAACTTTCAAAACTGGGCTTCACTCTTCTGTCTACTAATACATCAGCTGCTGGAGGGGTAGGAATCATCATTAATAACAGGAAACCACCTTCTTCCTATAAAGTGCTTTACCATGATGCCAATCTCATTGCAATCAAGCTTATATACAATCTAGTGAATTCATTGCTATTTATGTATACTGCCAGAACAACCCATTGACCTATTCTAGAATAATACACA
This sequence comes from Epiperipatus broadwayi, assembly GCA_028023455.1. Taxonomy (NCBI): domain Eukaryota; kingdom Metazoa; phylum Onychophora; class Udeonychophora; order Euonychophora; family Peripatidae; genus Epiperipatus; species Epiperipatus broadwayi. Next base: position 1,563,204 of record JAQFVV010000013.1, read on the forward strand.
CCATAAATCTTATCACTGCAAACAACACAGGCCTTACAATCCTCTTGGGGGACTTCAACCTGCAGTATGATGTGTTCACATGGAAATACCTTCATCTCTTAGCCAGGGGTTTCATAAATGGCATAGGTTTCTTCCCTGCGGATGCATACTCATTCTATACGAAGGGCTCTAGAACACTGATTGACCTAATGTTTTATACCTCAGAGCTGCACTATGGTTTGGAAGCCAAGCTTCAACCCATTCGCTTCTCAGACCATCTTGCCCTGATAGCATCTCTAGATCTGGACTCCTACACTCCCATAGATTACAATAAAACAATCAGAATTATAACTAAAGCTGCTGCCACGGAAGCTGTTTTCTCAGATGCCTACATACTCTTTGAAAAAATTGACATTCTTAACATAAATCCAGAAGAAGCTGGTTCGCCTTCACAGGCATCCTCCAAACCATAATCATACAGCACACCAAAAAACATAAAGGGTCAACAACCCTTATGAAAGGGCTTGATCTGCTACACCATAGGATTAAAAATTTCTCAAGTGATGGTACTATAGACAACCTCCTATTACTTAAAACACAGTACAAGCAGAAACAAGCTGCGATTGCTGAAATAATAGCAACAAAGAATGCTAGGTTATACTTACCTGGCCAACACTGCTAGACATATGGCTATCTCAGATGGGCTCTGGGGGCAAGAAAGAAACAAAAAACTCTTTTGTCCCACCTCATTGGTGGTAGCCATACCTCCGGCAACCAAATGCTCATCCAAATTGAGTCATATTTCAAAAACCGCCTATCAAACTCTGTAACCTACCCCACAAATCAGTGGCATGAGACATCACAAAACAATGAACATGGAATAACAATATCAAACATCAAAAACCGCTTGGCCGCCCTACCGTCCAATGTCCATCCCAGGACTACACGGCATTCCAAAGTTAATACTTACGCACCTTGAGAATTTCACAGCTCCCATAGTATTAAAACTAATTAACCATCTTGCAAACAGCAAAAAAACTATCCCCAAACTTTATCCCATAGCGATGGTCCCCTTCCTTAAGAAAAACCGGGACCCATCTGCTCTATCTAGCATAAGACCAATCTCCATGACCCCAATTCTGTTAAAGGTCATTGAAGGTGTAATCAAGGAGAAAATACAAGATGTTATTCTGGACAACATATTCCAGTTGCAATTCGCAGAGAAGGGCTCATCCACACTCTCTGCAATCGGGGAGGTAAAAATTCTCTGTGATCATATCAGATCCAAGAATCTATACAAACCCATTGCCATTCAGCTAGACATCTCTGAAGCATTTGATTCAGTAGATGTCAACATCCTGCTCAGTTGCCTCTCAGCACTAGACATTCCTACTCAAATCATTCAGATATTGGACAATCTACTAAATAACAGATTGGTCCACATATCCCTGAATGGTTTCTTTACAGATGGTTTTATTCCTTCAAGATCCATACCCCAAGGATCTTCACTTAGCGGTCTCCTATTTATACTCTACTTAAACCCCCTTCTTAAACAGATTGAGGCAGAACTTCCAGGAATCTATATACCCAGCTGAAGAACCACTGTAAAGCATTTGCCTACATGGATAATGTCCTTGTCACCCTACCCTCCCAAAAATATCTAAAACCTCTCATCCAAATAATCAGAAAATTTTCCGAATCCTCCAAACTTTCCTTCAACCTCAACAAGTCATCGGCCTGGAAAATCAACACCGGCAAGAAGATATCATCACCTTTCTCAGCAAACTCCCAAAACTTTTTGGGGTTTCCCATATACAAATCACCGCAAGCCATGTCAATACAAATACAGAATTCCATCATTGAAGCCACCACCAACACAGTTAAAAACCTTGCCAAGGTTTATTTATCACTGCAAGGGAAAATCTCTCTCCTCAATATCAAGGTAATGGCCAAGATTAGCTACTATCTACCCATAATTAATATGACAAAGATTTTCAATACAAAAATCAACCGAAGCTGTGCACGGCTTTTGTGGAATGGTAAGACAGCGGTCATAGGAATTGAACGCATGCAGCGACATAGTAAAAATAATGGTATGTCATTGCACGCAACGTTTTCTATATATTACCAAAAGTGCCACTCTCTTATCCACATCCTATAAAAAAAATTTCCCCAGATTGTAGCGGAACAACCAGTCATTCCATCAGACAGACCTCCACCTTCAAAGATAAGCTGGCTAAATCAGATACTTGACTACCTTTTCGCTCACAATGGGCACTCTACCCTAGTATTCAGAAAAAAAATCTCCATTTGGGATGCTCATAGCCTGCTATTTCCCACACAAAACTCTACCATTCCTTACCTCGGTGGTAACAATCAGGTGGTCACCAGGTTTTTCAAGAATCTCAAGCTGGAGCCAAGGTTCCTGGACTTTCTAGTGAAAATCAACCTGAATTCACTCCAGACAAACTGGTTCCTGAACTACAGGAGATTCCTCAAGAATATAGATCCTACGTGTCACAACTGCCATAGGACCTGTGAAACCTTTGATCATATGATAAATGATTGCCCAGCATATAACAAAATCAGAACTTTCATTACTTACCACTGCCACATTTCCCTGAACAAAATCTTAAATATTAAATGCTGCTTCCTGTCCAGGGATTATGTCACCACAAGACTCTCAACCTTTCTCACTTATGCCATCTGGATGGCCAGATGTCGCAACAAGTTTACCTTTCCTCATCCCAAGCCTGAAGACACATTCATTTCCAAGCTAAAGGAATTTCGCCATAAGGACAGAATAATCTCATCCAGATTTTTATTTGACAACACATGTAGCCTGATTAAGCTGGATTAACAACACCAGTAACCACATCAGAACATTTGGTTGCCTGACTAACATGGATTACTATTTTTTTTTGATTGACAATTGTATCATTATTACATATGGTTTTTCAATAAAATTATTTATAAATAAAATTACAAATAAATAAAAGAAATGACTACCGCTTAATTAGGTTACTAGATTCATAAGATAATGGAAAATAAATGAATTAGGGAAGTACACATGTCAAAGTTTCAATGTAGAACAGATATAGAAATAAGGGACCTCGGATGATAAACACGTTTGATATTTGGAGCAGATATTCCTCAAGCAAATAAAGTGGTTAAATAGATAAATGTATAACTTTCGTGATCATGACCAATAATTGCTGAAATATTCAGGCTTTAAGATATACAGGGGATAACAAAGGTGGTACTGAGTTGCTAAAATAATAAAACAATTAAATAACAAGGTGGACTGGAACATGATTGCCTCCGCGATGTCATATCCAAGTCTTATAATCAGGCAACGAAGGGAATATATTTGCTTTTGAAGGAATGAGCGTTTTCATATGACCTTTAATAACTCATTAATCGGCAAGAACGATCCACTGCATTGGTAACAAAAAATAATAAGACCCACTGGGTATGGAAAACAAAAAGGAATGCTCTCGCATTTTGCGTGGAACTTATTTAGAATGAACCTGTCAAATTAGATTTTCGAAGCAGAAGATATACGCATTGAAATAAAACAACCCATTAATGCTATATTTATATAAAATAATATTATCGAGATTATAGCCTCAGTAAATATTACTTACGTAATCAATGTGCATTTAATAAATTTATAATTATAAAATAATAAAATATTTGGACTTAAAATTTAAATCTATATAAAGAAATGTAAATGGTCATACCATACGTTTATCATATGCAGATATCTATTCTATAGGCTAAATCAAGGCCTACGCAGTTATGATATATAATAAAAGATTTTACAAAGAAATTAATCCCTGCTTAATTAGAGATTTGCCCATAGGTCTTACATATACAGTATACAGAATTGTTGATACGATAGCCTACGATGATAAGATATTAAAATTGAATTAAAAGATTTAAAGAATTAAACTATCGTATCATGCAGTACGCATATTTATTTGTCAAAAGAAAATAGAAACTAAATTTTAACTTTCAGCTTCGATCATTAAATTTATTTTAAAAACTGAAAGTTGTTTATAACCACATATGCGCAGTATACATATATACTTGTCTCTTCTAAAAGTAAATGAAGTTTTAACTTTTATTTTGTTTTAAGTTGTTTTTTTTTTTAAAAAAAAGTGTTTGTGAACCATTCATAATTGCGTTAATGGCTGAGATTATATATTTGAAATAACAGATTTCAATAGACAAATTTAAAAATAAATAAACACAAATTAGAATCAGAGGGAGATGGATTGAAATATCTTGCTTTTATTTAATTATTGGACTTTCTTTAGATAATGTCAAATATTTTAATCATTGAAATATTTTCCTAATTTACCTCCGTCTGATTCTTAAACAATAAGTCTAGCAAAATTTAAGAAAGATAGAGTATATATATATATTGCAATAGTCGAACTTCCTTACTATATATATACGATTAATTAAGCGTGCATTATAACACAATAAGAAAATATTTAAATAAGACAATACAAATGTCTAAATGATCAAGATGTACCAGATGATTAGAATAATGCAGTATTAATATTAATATTTAAAAAAGGTGATAAAGAAGATACAAAATTTTAACCAAGATAATTACAACTCGTTTACAGAGAACATTGGATTTCCACCAACCAAGAGAACAAGCTGGATTTAAAAGTGGTTTTAGTACAGTAGATCATATTCAGGTATTGAGAGAAGTTATAGAAAGAACTATTGAATATAAGCTGTCATTATGCTTTGGATTTGTAGATTATGAAAAGGCATTTGATTCTATAAACATTTCTTCAGTGATTAAAGCATTGGATCATCAAGGTATAGATCCAGGATATTGTCATATTTTAAAGAATATTTATAAAAATGCATCAGCAACAATTAGATTATGTAATAATACTGGGAAAGACAACATTGAGATGGGTATAAGACAGGGTGACTCCACATCTCCAAAACTTTTTACAGCAGTGCTGCAAGAAGTATTTTATGGATTAAAATGGGAAACTAAAGGAGTGAAAATAAATGGAGATTATTTAAGTCATTTAGATTTTTCAGATGATGCTGTTGTTTTTGCAAATAATGCTTTAGAGCTGCAGTAAATGTTGCAGGAGTTATCAGATGAAAGTAGGACTAAAGATAAATGTTAAAAAGACTAAAGTGATGTTTAATGGATTTTCTTAAAATATGAAAATAAAGATTGATTATGATGAATTAGAAGAAATTAACAGTTACAAATACCTTGGTTAGATTATTAATACAGATAGAAACATAATGGATGAAATTAATCATAGAATTAAACTTGGAGTGCTTTTGGTAGAAATAACTTGATACTAAAAGAAAATATGCCTATGTGTTCGAAAAGGAAGGTTTTAATAAATGTGTTTTACCAGTTCTTACTTACAGATCTGAGACTTGGACACTTAATAGAAGAGCAATACATAGACTTCAGACCACTCAAAGAAGTGTGGAGAGATGCTATGTTGGGAATAACAAGAAGAGATCGAAAATGCAATATATGGGTAAGAGAACAAACAGGTGTTGCTAACCTTATTGAAAAAATTAAAAGACTGGAGTTGGGCTGGACATATTGCTAAAAGAGATGATAATAGATGAACAATTAAAATCTTAAACTGGATTCCAAGAGATTGTAAAAGACCCATAAAGAGACCACATGTGAGATGGATGGATGAAATAAGAAAGTGTGTAGGGGTGATGTGGATAAGAGAAGCTAAAGATCGGAGAAAATGGATTGAACTTGAAGAGACCTTCATCCTGCAGTGGATTGATAATGGTTGATGATGATAAATATCTAAATAATACGATAATAAATATATTTTACAGAATGGTTAATATATAATTGTTTAAAGCAAAGAAAGAGAGGCTTTTATTATTCAAAATTTATCATTTCAATTAAATTATTATTTTATTAGACCTTTGAAGGATGTTGCAAACAGAAGGTTGGCTGATCATTCTATGATATTACACATTGGGGCTTTGTGTTGACAGCAATGGCATAGCATGTCAGAGGCAGGGGTTTTATCAGCATGGCATCCTATAATACGAGGGAACTCCATACTCAGCTGCACTGGAGCTGGACAGAGAAATTGTGGTGATCTACTCACTCATAGTGTGAAATGATTTAACAACTTTAAAACTTTACAAGAAAATTCTTCCAGAAATGTACAGTAACTAAACTCTGCAAGAAGTGTACTCTTTCTGAAGTTTACAATTACAAACTCTAGAAGAAGTATACAATAACTCTCCCAAATATTTTTGCAATAACTCTCAAGAAGTTTTTTTTACAATAGCTAAAATTCTTTTCCCTGCTACCAATATATATAGCTCTCAAAAACAAAGCCATCCGGATCTCCAAATTAATTAACAATTTAAGAAAAATTATTTTCTTTATTATCTAAAAAAATCTCACTGATATAATTTTAATACAATTTAATTTTGAAATTTTACTAATTGCATTTCTTAATTAAATTCAGCATGTCCTTAATATTATCTGATTCTACATGTTTTGACACCTTTTCTCTAAATAATTATAAAATTAGAATCTAATTTATACATTCTCTTGATATCAATTGGATTTTTAATTAATTAATTAGAAAGTTAAACTTTCTTTGTTGATTTGAAACCCCATCTTTTTTACACATACCATTTTAATAAAATTACATTTTTTATATATTAAAATTTTTTTTAAAATGTCTTAATATTTTCAACTTAATAGCAAAATATATACATGAAGCACATATATATGATGTATATATATGACTGCTTCAGTACATATTTTAATCAGCAGATATATCTTCAATCTAATTAACTAAAATGTTTTTTCATAGGTAATTACTCCTTTTCGTTGCCTGATTCTTTGTGCTGAAACACGTAAGGAGATGGAAGATTGGATAAGTGCACTCAAATCAGTAGGAAATAAAGAATATTATGAGGTAATTTTATTTCTAGTAAAGTGGACATTATATGTAATTATTTTAAATAATTCACTGTAGATACAAAGACTCTTTCCAGAGGAACATTGAAGGACAAATACCAGGCTAGTCAAATAGTGAATGTGAAGCTAAGCATGAATATAATCCAGTTACTGATCAATAATTAAATGTCAATGCACTAACTGCCTAAAAGAAAAATCTTACTTCTTGAAAATCTAAACTTTAAATTAAACATAGCTCAATATATATTAGCCGAGAGGTCATCGCAACCACCTTGCAAGCAAGAAGTTGGTTGAAGAGGGTTGTGGGTTCGCATCCCGGCTGATGCTATGACATATGAGAAAAAAAATATGTGTAAACAAAGGGAATAATCACTTATCCTCGGGCTCTATTCTTGATTCCTTTGTTCAACATTTTGAGTGATTTTAAGTCATAGCCTGAGGAAAAGTGATTACTCTCTTTGTTTACCTTGAAAATCTGAAAATTATTTTAAGTTTCACCTGATACAGATTTAAATATATTATAGGATGTCAGGTTGGGATGCTAACCACCGAGTTTCAAATCCCAACAATTTTTTTTTTTAAATCAATATATTTGAAGTCTATAGTAATAAATAATCTTGAAACAGAACCAACACCATTCTAATTTCCCCTCCCCTGTCTTTGATCTGTTTTTATGATCCTAAAATGAGTTCTATGGAAATAATATTAACATATTACTTGCTTTATCTTTTTTTGAACTATTGTTTTACTGCATCAGTCAGTCATTCACAAATCAAAGTCCCAATGTAACATTTTCTCGTATATTTAACTTTTTTTAATTGAAATGAAGTACAATTCTGTTATTATATGTATAATTAATTTGTTACATTTTTATTTACCATTGTTAAACTCACTCCACTCACAACTTTGACACCATCCACCTCAGATAAATACAATGATTATTAATCATTTTCTAAACTAGAGATTATCTCTAGCACAGATATAAACCTCAGTTAAAGATTATTATCTTATTTTTTAATTTTAAACTTACACACACTTGAGTTATTCAACCTTTCTCTTTCCCATGTGTAATATCTTTATAGATATATTAAACAACCTCCATATTTCCCTATTCTTTTTAAATTCATATAAATAAAGATACAATAAAAGATAAATAACCCCCAAAATGCATTTCTTGCTGAACCAGCACTCATCAGTTGGCCCAGGTCACCATCTCCTATATGTATCTCTATTATATGAAGAGTATTTATCCATAATAAATTGTTACATTTTTATTTACCATTGTCAAACTCATTCCACTCACAACTTTGACACCTTCCACCTCAGATAAATACAATAATGATTATTACTAATCATTTTCTAAACTAGAGATTATCTCTAGCACAGATATAAACTTTAAACCTCAGTTAAAGATTAATATATCTGATTTTTTAATTTTGAACATACACACACATGAAGTTATTCACCTTTCTCTTTCCTATGTGTAATATCTTTATAGATATATTAAACAACCTCCATACTTCCCCATTCTTTTTAAATTCATATAAATAAAGATAAAATAAAAGACAAATGCCCCCCAATATGAATTTCATGCTGAACCAGCACTCATATTCTTTAAAAACTATTCTCTTAATAAATTTTTTACAATCTTTAATTTTTCTGTAAGAGTTTCAATTGTTTAGCAGTCTTCTTCAGATCTGTCTATTTTTACATTAAAAATTGAAAGATCTGAAGAAGTTAGGCAATTAAAATTTATGAGGGAGTTAAAACATTGTGAAAAATGTGTTTGGAGGAATATAATTGTTTTTTTTTTACTATTGGATCTTAGCAATGTAAGAAGAATGGAATAGAGAATGAAATTTTAAACAATACATCAAAATGTACAGAATATTCTTAGAATAAGAGTTGTTTTTTTTTTTTTGTTTTTTTGTAAAGTTAAATAAAATTAAACAAGATTGTTCAAAAGAATGTTATACTGTATGTAATGACTATAATTAATATCAACAGATTTTTTAAATATATATAATTGCTCTGCTACTAAAATAATATGTATATACTGCATATAAATACACACATTTTGCAAATGATAAGCATGGGCTATTTTTAATTATAAAATCTTCAGTAAATAATCGTTAAATTTTCTATAATTTTTAATGAATTCCTGATACTATCATTTTCCTATATCTATTATTTATTTTTCCCAGTCTTTAAAAATGATAGATTGAGTTTTCAATACTATCTTATACAAAACTAATATATTTTGTACACATTGTATGCATGATATTGATGATGGAGTATGTGCATATATATAATTAATGTTAGGAACTACTACTAAATGCATGATCATTCTAATGCACAGTTTTAAAAAAAACTGTCAAGAACAAAAAAGTTAGAGATGAATTTTGCAATGATAGTGCTAAAAAAAAGGAAAAGAAAGAATAGAATCATAATTGCAGTGTGTGTAATTAAAGAATGGAAATTTGGTTGATTAACATACTATTCAACTCAACGATGATGGCATCAGATTTTCATAATAACTTGATGTTGTACTAACTTATGTGACAACAGGGCTTCAAGAATACATTACCTCCAAGGAAAATAAATATTTCTTTATTGAAATATTGGCTGCCCTACAGAATTTGTCTACATATTTGAATCCTAGTCTTTCTAAAGACTTGTAACAGCATGATCTATGTCATTTTTATTGTAAAAAATTTTCACCATCATACAATATTCTCAAAGTATATTTTAATTCCATCTTTTAATCACAAAAATCTTTACCTCAAAGTCTTGCAATGATCATTATTAGTTAGATATATTCAATCTTTAATATAAAATTAAAGTATACGTCTACATCAAAGAAATATTAATAATTTCACACTTGTAAGTATGATTATTAATTGTTAATGCAAAGTAATATTCTCATAAAATATATGCATATTATAAAAATGGCCTGATAATGTGAGTTGATATAGAATCCTTTAGTTAAATTAAAAATTATCAATATGACATTTAAGGCATGTGATTAATTTAGACTTAAATTGAATTGATTGGTTCATCTGAACTGGATTTCAAGAGTTGTTTATTTACATTTTTCGATTATCTAGAGCTGTATATTTGGATAAGTGGTATTAAGTAAGTACAATCTAATTTGCGAATTATATGGTGTATTTTTATAACATAATTGTAATATATTGATGAAATGAATTTTTTCAAAATGAAATTTTTGCTACAATTGAATTGCAAGAATTTTGAATTATATTTAATTTTTGGATCCTAATTTGAATTCAAGTTATTTGAGTTATATGATTTCTCCTTATATCAAAAACTGATTTTTTTAAAAAAAAAAAAAAATTGTATAAAACACTAAATGCAAATATCTAAACTCAATTTATTGAAAAATGTGAAACAATAAATGATATTTTTTCAATATATAATACATTACTTTTATTATATCTTTATATAACATAATCACAATCATAAAAATTATAATCCTTTACACACTTGAATTCAGTTCCTTTTTATTATTCTGTACTTTCTTACCATTTTTTTATTATTCTTTACTTGTTTACAGTTTCGATTAATCTACCGACTATCATAAATTTTAGAATAATTTAAACAATTTTTTTATATATAAATGTGTGTGTATGATATAACAAATTTAAAAAGTTATGTTCAATGATAGTGTAAAATTTATTCTAATATATTCTTCTATACTTTAGATAATATCACTTACACTATTTCACATTAATAACTAAATTCTTTAATTTATAATAGTAATGCACGCCATATGTATATGGGTTTTTTACATATAATTATTTATGAAAATTGTTTTATATTTTTTATTGTAGTTTTAGCCCTAACAAAGAATATAGGTCAAAATTATAAGCAAATTAAAGATAATAAAAAGCACTGAATTCATGTGCATAGAGGATTGAATTTTTTTTAACATTTTGAATTCTTATTTTAAAAATGAAAAAAGATTAGATTTTAAAAAATACATAAGATATCATAACATATTTAAGTTATCTGTCTATATTAATATACATTGTCTCAATACATAATTTCCTGTTCTTGACAATTCAGTGTTCTTAATATTTTGAATGCACTCTAAAAAGAATTTAGTAATTAATATTCAAAAATGTTTTCTCTACCAATAATGCTTTAAAAATCTTAGCAACTTTAAACTTATCCAATTATGTGTTTGACAATATAAATCAGTTAAATATTTTGAATAAAGTACTGATTTTGATTACTTTTAGATAAAATGGTAGACTTGGATATTGAGATTTGCTACTGATTCTAATGTGATGCATTTAACAAGTTAAAGAATAGGTTATTTCATCATAGGAATGTAACTATCTGAATTAAATTAGTTATATGCAGGAATTAATATTATTTTGGCAATTTTTTGTGTAGAAGAGTGATATTGACTTCTTCATGTAACAATGTTCTGGAAAAAATTTATTTGATGATGCCCAAAAAATCTAAACATACAGTGACAAAATTCTAAGATCAATAGTTAGGTTTTTCAATTGCTGGTTGTAGTGCTATTAAATCTATAATTACTGAAATAGGCTTATTATATACCTATATCAATTTATGTAATATATAGGGTATATGAGCACAGACTTTCACCTGACCCAGTACTTTTCACTCTATCTCATAACACTGATACACTTGAACACATATATGACGAAAAGATAAATAATCACCAATAAACATATTTCATGCTAAACCAGCAATCATAAGTTGGTCCAGATTATCATCTCTACACATGTATGCAATATGTGATCAGATATATATTAAGATAGCCAATCTTCATAATTTAATGGACAGGCTTCAATCCACTCCACACCCCATCTCTTCAACCATCCATCCAATTGAATCTGATGATGGAACGCTCAAAGACCACCCTGAGGCTGAGACTCTCATCACACCATGTTGATCTAAAGTCATTCTGACCCCTCATATACAGGACATATCCATTTAATATATATATATATATATATGAGGGGTGAGCAGACATCTCTATGTAATAACTGAAATACAAGCTTATTATATACCTGTATCAATTTATGTAATATATAGGGTATGTGAGCACAGACTTTCATCTGATCCAGCACTCTCCACTCTAATTATAACACTGATATACTTGAACACATATGTCAAAAAAGATAAATAATCACCAATAAATGTATTTCATGCTAAACCAGCAATCATCAGTTGGTCCATATTATCATCTCTACACATATATGCAATAAGTGCTCAGATATATATTAAGATAGCCAATCTTCATACTTTAATTGACAGGCTTAATCCACTCTACACTCCATCTCTTCAACCATCCATCCAATTGAAAATCTGACGATGGAACACTCAAATGACTTTGAGCTGGAGTGTAGAGGGGATTGAGGCCTGTCCATTAAAGTATGAAGATTGGCTATCTTAATATATATCTGAGCACTTGTTGCATATTTGTGTAGAGATGATAATCTGGACCAACTGATGATTGCTGGTTTAGCATGAAATATGTATATTGGTGATTATTTATCTTTTCGACATATATGTGTTCAAGTGTATCAGTGTTATGAGATAGAGTGGAGAGATCTGGGTCAGGTGAAAGTCTGTGTTCATATACCCTATATATTAAATCTATAATTGTAGAAGCAACATCTTCATTGGAATATGCAAAATGAATGAACATTATCAGATTGTAAAAAAGTATTTATGATGAACTTGATCCCTGTTTATATGAAAGACATACAATTATTTTCATTAAATGGTAGAAGATAATGGGAGCTATGATTAGACAATGTGTTGAAATCTTTTAAAATAAAAAATTTGCTGTAGAATTTGAAATATTATAGTATAAGATGTCAAATATAAATGAATGCACTTCTGTTTCATAGATTTAAGCATAATACAAACAATTTTAAAAGTATGTCTGAGATAACAACTCAAAACTTTTATTAAATTTTTTATATTATTTTTGTGTGTTTTAGTGCAGTGGTGATGAAAATTAAAAGTTATTTGCTTCTAATGATCTAATGTCACATGGCCTCTAATGCAACAAACTATTTGATTATTTAAACTAATTATTTCTTATCATATGTCCAAAGAACAATTTTATGAATCCATATCCCATTTTCTCCTACTTGAAAGAAATATGTTGCATGTTCCATATAGGCTTGTCTTGTATATCCATTTTAAATAAGTGGTATATGTCTGAAATGAAATATAAAAAAATTAATAAGAACAAATTAAGGGAAAAATTGTGTTCATTTCATTTGAATAATTTGCCTACAACTAAACCATTATATTGGGTTTTTTTTTTAAACATGTTCTTACTTTGCACAGTAGATGATGCTTTTTGGAATGCCTTATGTTTGTTGTAACTGTTTGTTTGTGTATGGTTATATATATTAATATTGTGAAACGTGTTATAAATAGACATGCCCTCTCCTGTCAATAAATGGAGAGTGCATGCCTATTTTATAATGCATGTATGAAGAGTAGTTGTTGACCCATAACATTTCATCAATTATTATTATATATATGATTTTAATTTTCACTTTGTTATATTTGTAATACTTTTGCATATGTATTTGCTTGGTGAAGTGGGTTATTCTTTATGCATTATTTGGTGGAATGGACTTTTGATGTCAAGTACCATAATCATAGCTTTCTTATTGTATTATGTTGCTGCTTCTTATATAGTCTTTCTTTATTATTCTAATTGTGAAAATGGCCTCATTTATATAATTCACTTGTGTGATAATTAGATATTGTTCTATCTCCTGTTTATTATGTTCTTCTGGCTAACTATGAACTATGCTTTCTTTACTTTCCTCTTTCAATCATTGTGTTTTAGGCATACTAGGTTAATGATTTATGAATTGAAGCTGTGACCATGTTCTATTTCATGATTCCAGAATATAGACCTATATTTCCAGTTTTTTTTAATGTGTTTGTATGAATATTTATGATGCACTATTCTGGTGGTAAGGTTGGTCCTGCATTTTCTGTAATATACCAATGTATCTTGGATCATTGCACTGAACTTTATAAACTATTTACAAAATATCATCCTTGGCTGAAAATAAAAAAGTTCTGCAAGTAAAAATGCAATGTGGATTTTTGAGCACCAGCCAGCCTCAATAAACTTATCAATAACACTAAAGTCAAATTACCAAAGGTTGATATCCCAAAAATAGTCTATGAGGTTCACTGCAATAACCCATGATGCTCATTGGTATATTACAGTGAATCAAGGATCAACATCATGATACCGTAGCATATTTATTTATACCTCAAAATGTGGATGTGTTTTGCGAACATAGTACCAGCTTCAATTTACAAAGTGGTAACTTAACATGCCTAGAATGTGATAAAGTGAAAGAAGAAAGCAAAAGAGGCATGGGTCATAAACCACAAGAATGTCATAAACAAAAGAATGAACTGTATCCAATTATAACACAGGTTGAGTATATAAATGAGCTCATTTGCATAAAGATTATATAAGAAGCAGCAATATAACAAAATAAGAAAGCTATGATTATGGTACTTAGCACCAGAAGTGCACTCAGCTAAATAAATAATGCATAAAAAAGAATAACTCACTTCATTAAGCATACTCCCATACAAATGCCAAAGTATTATATATAAATGAAGATTTTGTTATTGTACATTTTATATATTTTCAAATTTTATTCTTATCTCAGTGCATCTTTCATCTTAGCTCAATCATATTATAACCATCCATCAGCTCAGAAATCATAGCAATCTCTCATTCTTGATGCATTTTTGAAATATCTAGTTCACTTTTTTTCAAGTAAGACATACATAGCTCATGTTGTAATTTTAATTTTATATACACTTTTTTAAAATATACTTTTAACTTCATCTATATATTTTAATGTATATACTGTATTTCAAACCTATTTCATCACAATTTTTTGAAACATATAACTAAAAATATATGAAAAAGATAAATGATCCCTAAGATGCACATTTCATGCTGAACCAGAATTTATCAGTTGGCTCAGATCATAATCTCTTACACATATTTTCATCATGCTTAGGATTTTATAGATAACAATTAGGTTGATTACAAGAGTCAAATTTTCTGCACTCACAATTTTGTCACAAACCACTTTATAGAATTAAATTAATGATTATTATTGACTATTCATTAAATTAGAGATTATCTCTACCCAAATATACTTTTTAATTCACATTAGCACCTGATTTATTTGTTATTGTATGTTTTAAATATGTATGTGTATGGTATGTGATTATTATGCATTATGTGCTTGCAATAGATGTAGATCTTAATGTAGCAAATCTCTTAGCATGATCAAGTCACTGATACATTTGATCATAATTGGTAATAGTTTTCCATTGCTTGCCATTTATTCTACTATCTAATTTTATAATTATAGTAGTATCAAACAATTTAGAAACCATAATAAAGCCTTTGTGATTAATATGGAATGTTTATTCTGTAATATTTTGGTAAAAGATGTTTACCTGAGGTAATGGAAAACTAAGATAGCAGATTGCTATACCATTATTGGTATTTTGCCAATAGAAAATTTCCTTAAATTTTAGCTTCTCGTAATAGATCTGA
Source organism: Epiperipatus broadwayi (assembly GCA_028023455.1). Taxonomy (NCBI): domain Eukaryota; kingdom Metazoa; phylum Onychophora; class Udeonychophora; order Euonychophora; family Peripatidae; genus Epiperipatus; species Epiperipatus broadwayi. The sequence goes on from JAQFVV010000013.1 coordinate 1,578,788, forward strand.
TTATAATAACCTCTGAGATTGTTAAGTTGCTTGTATCTGTTTGCTTCTGATATTTATTTAAATTAATTATAATAGCTTACTATCCAGTTTGAAAAACTACAAAATAAAATAGAAAATTGTAAATTTTACATGTGCGAGTGTCATCATGAATTAATTGTTAACCATTTCTTTATCTTGCACCCTTAATCATGTGACTACTTTGTGTTTTCCTGAAGGTTTGTGAGGATGGTATTTTAGTTATATTTATATATTGGACTATTTTCATCATCTAGTATTGAATATCTTTAGAAAAATTTAACTTTATTTAAATTGTCAAAGTACATTCAACTGTTAGCAATAGCACATAGGTTACTAATATGCACAACATTTTGAGAGGTATTCTTCTCTCTTCTTCAGATGTTGCTGACCTGATCAGTGACAGTACTAGCATAGGAATCGGGACCCATGCTAGTACTATCACTTGTCAGGCCGACCACACCTGGAGAAGACATGAGAATAATACCTCTTGAAACATTGTGCATATACTAACTTGTGTGCTATCACAGTTGAATGTACTTTGAAAATTTAACTAAAGTTAAATTTTTCTAAAAGATATTCAATACTCAATACTAGATCATGGAAATAATCCAATATATAAATAGAATGTGATTACTTTCTCTAACTTTAGATTTATTACTGCATTGTTCTTTTATGTAATCGTTTTATTATATTTTTTTGTTATTGTACATTTGAAATTATATTGTAGTTTGTTTTAATCCCAGAAATGGCAGTGGATATGAAGAGACTGTTATATAGTTCATATTGATTTTTTAACATATTATATCCCCTCCCCTCCCCCCGCTAGTAATTCTTAAATTCTTCATTATTAAATTGTATTATGTAAGCTCATTTTTTAGTAAAATATCTCTCTTTTTTAATAATTTGTTCATATTGCTTTATTGATAATTATTTTTCTATTTTAAATCAGGTGACTAATTAGACATCAATTATTCTATTAAAAGGATTTGATGGTATATAGTCAAAGTTTTGAGATCTTGTAGTTACTCATTTCACTGAAGCATTCCCAATGAAATTCAGGGTCCCCCCTCCCGTCCAAATAGCCAATTCATGGCTAACCATCCAAGGTTGGCCATTATATAATGGGTATATTGCTATTCTTTTGCATCTTTATCAAGCATTGGCATTATCTTTTCTCTGGAAATAAACAATGGGGAGAGGAGGAAGTGTGTCCATATATCTTTAGTCCAGTTTGAAAAGTGGTAATAAATGAAAATAGAAATTATCTTAATGTTTAATCACTTTCTTTTTATATAATTTGTGGAGTCATCAAATGCTATTATTAATTAACTATCATCAAGTCAACCTCAGCTTGTATTTATAATAAGAAATAGTATTTCTCCAAAATAACTTTGTATAATGGGTTTTTCTGGTTACTTAAAGTCACTTTGCTACGATGCAGTCTAGTTTTTTTTATTTTACCATCAGTTTTTCTCATAATTGCACTCTTTTTTTGATAAATCACATCTTGTCGTAACATGATTAAAAATGGGAGTTTACTTTATGCTTCAAGAAAGAGTTCAAGTTTTTTTTCCCTCCAGTTCCTGGAATCATCAAAATTATTTGTTAGCACTATTAAGCATACATCTATTTGTTAGGCCAATTATTTAGTGTTTAGTATTTTTTAACTTTTAATTTTAACAGTAGAAACATACCGAAATGTTCTAAAAATAAAAAATTAACTTTTAATATTGGCAACAGTTGAGAACTACTTTTTATTCTTATTAGTTTTTTCTGGATTGTTTTCAAACTTTTGAAGTTTTTTTTTCTTTATAAAGTATAGAGAAAAAAATTATCTAAAATCTTTATTATTTTGTAACAGTACTTTCTGTATATATATATACACACACACGCGCGATACATGTATCTCCTTATAATAGTTTAAATAGCGCACTCAGAAGCAAAAACCTCTCTAATAGCATTCTATATAAGAGTATGAGAAATTCCATTCTTGTTTTAACCTTTATCAAAAATAGCTTGACACTCATTGTACTGATTGATATTGGATCATTATCTGTGTTGTTTGTGGCCGAGTTGACATTTCATAGTTGCTGGCTTCTGATATGAATATTGCAATATGACAATAATCATATCACAAGCATAAAAATGAACAATGTATATCTGAAAGATTATCATATGGTAGAAAGATTCGTTTTCATATTTTGCAATTTCACCAAAGTATTATTTATTACTACAAAGTTAACATATAAAAAACTATAAATCTAAGAAAAAATATTATCATAAAATAAAAGTAAAAAAAAACAAACAAATCAACTAAAAATTCTGAATATTTTTAAAGTTATTTATTTTATATTTTTTTCCTAAATTAATAAAATTTAGGAGATTAAGTTGTAAACTTGATAATTTATAACAGTTTTATTGAATTCCTAATAAAATTATTATTAAATATATATATTAACTACAATAATTCATGTAGCTGGTAATCAGAAAATGAAATTGATTGTGCATTTGTTTTTGATACTACTTCCACGTTTAGCATTAATATATGAAAGAGATCATTTTCCCCCTAACAGAGCAAATAAAATAAACAATACATCATGCAAAATTTATTAGCAAATGTTTATTAAAAATATTAATTATAATTTGAAAGTGCTAACATATATCATTAACTGTATGTTTCATGCAACTTATTTTCACATATACATATATACACACACATAATTACTTGTACATAATGTTGTCTAATTTATTTTATTTATTGAAGATATCAGTAATGTAGTAATTTTATTTTCTTAAAAAAATATTTGAATAATAATTTATCTGAGTCTTCACAAATTTTTATATCCCACACAAAACAAAAATTAGTCTGATTCATGAAATAATTAGCATAATAAATCATTCACTTGTTTATAAATGACTGCAAGATCTGACCATTATTAATTTAAAATTGGAAAAAGAATTTCAGATATATATTGTTAGAAGAATATAGTTTCCATCACTGGAAAGTTTATTTAGTAAGAGTAAAATGACATGTTAAACCCACATATATAATTAATATTACTTTTAAATTAATTTAAAGAAAAGTAAAGAAATACAAAAGTTTTGAAAGAAGTGGAAAGTATGATCTGGGTTAATAGGAGATAAATTGAATAACTTTTTTTGTGTGTGAAATTTTTGTTTCAGAGTATATTTTATACTAAATATAAAGTTTATCATCAAATTTTTCTTTTAGTAATGTAGTCAGATTTATGATAAATATCTCAGGCATTTTATTGTTCGAAAAAGATTACTTATGTCTGACATAAACTAACAAACATCACATGACTACTACTTAAATGTGCTTTTAAAGAATAATTTTTTTCACTCTAATCATGATACTAAATAGTAATGGTTTCCTATCCACATTCAATACTATTCTATGTACATTTCCAAACTAGTTTCCAGGTTTTGATTTTCATCAGTGATGAATATTAACCTCTTGGATCACAAGTTCAAAACTCATCTGATTTTGGGAGTGTGAATAGAATGTGAGGGTATGATAGTACTACCACTTACTATCTCTTAATTAACCAAGCTTGCAATAAATCACTCTTAAAAACATATGTATTCTGCATAATGTTTATTATTTAATAGTATTAGCTAGAAAATATGGATCAAGTTAATCTGAGTTAACCAGAAGATTGTTGATGCACTAATTAAAAAATAAAAAGTATGATTGTAATATGATAGTCTTTTTTTTCTTTTACAGATGCTGAATTCAGTTTGTTTTTATTTATAATTGTTATTATGAGTTGTAGTGAAAGCAACTGTTAATCTTATAAAAACAATAATTGAGGATTTCTCAATTATAATGATGACAACCAATTTATTTACCATCAAATTATTTCACTCTCACACATGTAATATGAATAGTTTTTAATAAATGCTTGAAATTCTTTTCAATTATTAATTAATTAATTTCTTTAAGAGGTAATCCAATTAATAATTGTCATTGAATATTATAATGAAAAATATTTATTGGAAAATAATTTTATATATTGTGATGTTCATTAAGCTTATTAACAGTTCTTCATCATTATGGAGCAATATTTGCATTCCCCATTTCAAAGAATATGGATATCACATTAATTAATAAATTTACCAAACTGAATTAGAATTCCAGCTATTTTCCATAGTTCAGAACACTTAAATACCCATTGATGGCTTGCATTGTTGATTGTATGCCAGCTGTCCAGATTAGAATCCTTTATTATGGACATAGAAAATGGATACATTATCTCTGTGCATGTAATAGTGAACTGATTGTATAACAGGGGTTATTACCAATGTTTTCAATCTTATTCTGATAATAGCATTCCAATTTGGTATTTTTTTCTTATGTCACTCTAAATTTTTTGGATACACTGCATTGGCCAAATGTTGTAGGAATTTGCTAAATGTTTGTCAGAGATATAATGCAAATAAAATAATTATCTAAATATTTTAGTACATATTCAGCAAATCTTTTTTATGTATCCTAATAAATAAATAAGTAGATATATATTTAATTTTTATTAAATTTAAAAATGAAAATTAAATTAATCTTTAACACTATAACTGGAGCTATTCACTTGTGGAGAAATTGTACTGTACAAGTCAAACTTGAAAAATGAGATAGAGAAGTCAGTAAATCTGATCAATTTAAGAATGAATGTAGAGCATCTCTAGAGAAACATAGTAAAGAAGATTTTGAATATATGTAACATTCCTATATTGCATTATTTATTCCTAAGCCTTCATGTGGATACCAAAAATCCACATATAGTAGCAACCACTGTATTATACATTCTTAACACATATGTATAGACTACATAGGTGTCAACATAACTGTACCTATGACTTTACCCATATTAGTAAAATAAATGAATATAATTCAGTACATAGCTGTTCCCAAAGCTTATATATTTACATATTATTTACATTAAGTTATGAACAGCAGTATCACAAAAAATATTTCTTTTTACAATCAGCTATACTACTGAATTTGATCAGCTTTTAGAATTTTAATTTAAATATATTTCTCACTTGATAATTAAATTTTAAGAATGGCTACGAAATTTTAATATTGTAGTATTTTATTCATGCTCTATTTGCAAATGAGAAATTAAATACATGGTACAAAGGAAATTTAATTAGTTTAAATATATTTATAAAATCTAGTTTTATCTCATTTTACCAAAAATCTACAATGCTATTCATTTCTGTAGTACTTCAATACACAGACCACAACATAATTTTCTAATGATCATGATGATGATGTCATGAGATGCACTGTGACTTCTCCTTTATCAGAGTCAAGAATCTCTCAGCTACTTTGACCAGAGAAACCTGTTAGCCACTTTACCTTCCCTTTCCATTCCCCACCCTACATTTTTCTTATACAGTATTCTTCTCTATCCTGCTCCATCATATTTCCACAACATAATTTTTGTCAACTCCATGGTCTTTATATCTAAATCCCCTTATCTTTTTCCAGACCCAGCATAAAAACCAAGAACTCACCTTCTATATAATCCCTTTGTTTATATTTATTTTCACACAACTTCATTATTTGTGCCCTTTCTACTTGCAAATATTTACATTCAATTAACAGATGCCTAATATTTTCTGTCTTTCTTACACAACTTGCAGACCAAATAACCCACATTTTTCCATTTATGTGTATATTCCCTTGTTGTTAAAGATTCTGATTAAGCCTTAAACAGTAAACTACTTTCCTTGCTATTATCATAAATTAACTCACACCCAATATTCTGTTGACTTCTATATATATTTAAACTCTTTTTAAAAATTCTCCATACTAATTCTCCATCTATCCAACTCCCTATTCTTTATTAAAACATCTATTTTTCTATCCCATTCCTTGCAAGTATTACCCTCAACAATTCTCCTAACACAATCATCCCACTTTTTGAATAAGTATACTGACATAAATTCTTTATCCAAATCTTCTGCATACCATACCACATTTCTTACCCATCTTGTTACCTGCCCTTTACTCATAACCCAATTAAATACTATTTTGGCTAGTCTCTTATTATCCATAAACTGCAAACTACTGAAAATTTTCATTTTGCTTTTTGCATCTCTCATATAAAAACTTAACCATCCCATTTTTCCTTGAATTGCCTCCGTTGCCATCCACGTCTTTCTACTTCTCTTTGTATTTTTTTAAGTAATCTATCACTCCTTTACTTATACATAATGCATTGTTACCATATGTTAACTCTATACTGCCACTCCCCTTCATACAATTCTAGCTACATCATATTTATTATAAGAAAACACTGTTAATTTCTTTATCAGTCCCTTTCTAGTCTTTGCTTCTCCCATTCAATCCAAGCAATTTTTCTGATTACTCAAGATGATTCCCAAATAATTATACCTATTGACCATACTTAACTTTATATCGCCCAATAAAAATTATTTGTCTTCTCTTTCCCCAGTATTAATCATCATTACTTTTGATTTTTCTTTACTAAATTTAATCCCCAACTCTTTACCCATTCTTGTGCATGTCCTCAGCATAACTTCCATATCTTCTCTTCTTTCTGTGCACAAGAAGACATCATCCGCAAATAAAAGACCCAATAATGTATATACTCCCTTGCCATCTATTAATAGTATCTCTACTCCTCTTCCTTGTCTTTCTATTGCTCTCTCCATTTCTCTCAAATACATCAAAATAGGTGACATGGATTCCTTGCCTTAGTTCTAACCCATTTTTAACTTTAAATGATTCTATACTCCCTAATTGATACATATAGTAATTGTTTTCATACAATGTCTTAATAAGATCCACTAATCTTTTAATCAGTGCTGCCCCCTTTTTGTGTTTTTATGAAGTTATTTGAAAGTGATTACAATTTTGGTGCATTTTTATATTGCAAATTTCCAAAGTTTTTAAAACAATTAAGAACTATAAAACAAAAATTCATAGCCTATGTAATGCTCCACACACAAAAAAAAAATTAATGTAAGATTCATCAAGATTGGTGTAATATTTGTTGAGTTATTAATAAATAAACTTTTGCATTTATGTAGTAATAAGGATGTATATATCTATAATGCAATATAATTTATAAATTAAGACATCTACAAAATTAACATAAAAATAGAATACAATAATATATTTATAATAAAATGAGAGGAGAGGAAAAGAGCACATTCACATATGAATACACTACTGTCAATGTTCAGTCAAAAAAAAGCTTAATATAAATATTAATTCTTATGACGATAATGAAATGAGAAGATGCAATATCCAAGTGATTTTAAATTCATAAATTTCAAATACAAATACATTTACTTGTACAGAAAGCAGCAAGTATTTTCTTGTAATGATACTGTCATCACAAACTGAGCATTTTTTATGCAGAAATTTCACGATTGTAAATGGTATTTACTGCTATCACAGAATGTCGTCATGTGGGATAAAAAATTGGTTTCCACTATAGTGACAATAAGAATGCATAAACCATTTAATTTCTAATTTTATTTTTTTTAACCACGGCTAATTGAATGAGTAAATTCAGAAATAATAGATATCATAGACTTATAAGAAATTTAGCTAATGGAAATTGATATCTTTGATTGTTGTTGTATGCTAAATATGTTATTTTCTGAAAATGTTTATAAATTCACTAATATTAAAAAGTTGAGAAAATAATATGATGCTTCGAGTGGTATATACTATCCCTACCAAATGACCAATAGGTCAGACTTATATAATTGTACCAGAAAGTTAGCTTGCATTCAAATTCTTAGAATGTTTGAACTTTCAGATTGTTTGGATAGTATAAAAAAGGTAAAGGAATGTGTGAAGTGTGTGTGTGTATAAATACTCTTCTGTAAGCCATAGAAAGTAATCTAGAGTTTGAATGTAGTTCTATTATCAAGTCTCCATTAATTACTCAAACTTATAATAGATAGCTCTGGAATAGAATAAATAAAGATGCATTATTTAATATTATTCCTACTTTAATAAGTTAATGTCTCTTTTTGTGCTAATTTTGCTTATATATTATCAATTTGTTTTTAGTCCAACACTGATCATCATGAATTTTTATCAGGGCAGCACAATTGGTATGCGTGTTCTCATGCGCGTCCTACATACTGCAATGTATGTAGGGATGCCTTATCAGGGGTTACATCACATGGTTTATCATGTGAAGGTAAGATGGTAGTTCTTGTTGTGAGCAGTTTCATGTATAGCTTTACAAAAGTCAATAATCTTTCTTTTTATATGTAGTTTGTAAATTTAAAGTACATAAAAAATGTGCTGTTCGTGCTAGCAATAATTGTAAATGGACGACATTAGCATCTATAGGAGCAGAAATTATCGAAGATGAAGATAGTGTAAGTAGTGAAAATTTTATTCATATTGAAATTAATGAAAATTGTAATCGCATTTTTAAAAACAAACTTTTTTTTAAAAAAAGAATATTGCCATGCCTCATCAATGGATGGAGGGGAATTTACCTGTAAGTGCCAAATGTGCAGTCTGTGATAAAACTTGTGGCAGCGTGTTGAGGCTTCAAGACTGGCGATGCCTCTGGTGTAAAGTTATGGTAATCTTTAAATTTATGATTTTTTTTTTTATAGATATCACAATATATAAAGTGTAAATAAGTTGTTGATGAATTGATATCATGTAATCATGAGAACATTAATTAATTAGGTATAATAACATGAATTTAACATTAGTCTTAGAATTACTTTGTATGCACTTGTTTATTTAAAATATTAACTATTTTGAATGACTCCATTTGATAATCATCTCAATCTAGCATACACAGGATAATAGATACATTTTTTAAATTTGTTTTACCCATATATCCAATTACATTATTTATTGTGCATGTTGTTATATATCCATGTTAATTTTTGATATTATTATATAAACTCATTAACAAAGATATTTAGCAGATACACATCAGTGAATGTGGCCATTCTAACTCCAGCAGAAAAAAATTTGAAGAAAAGTTAAATATATGTTTTGCGAAAGTATATCAATCTGTGGTTTACATATTTAATTAACAGTAATAATATCATCAAAACCATTAAAATAATAATTAACAAAATAAAATCAATAATTAGAATTAAATAAAATAAAAATCTAGATTTCTTATTTAGTATGTTAATACTGCTATTAAGAAAAAAAATACTTTGCAAATTTGAATTTAGTATAAATATATATTTTTTTTAGTTGACAAATATTATTTATAATAAAAAATATATATTTTAATTATGGTTTTTTATGTCTGCATATACAATTTATTTACTGCGTTTTTTGGTTTGTTTATTTTTTTTAATATCATTGTTTGTGAATGTAATGTTCATAACTAATATCAAGCTTAATTTCCAGATTCAAATCACAAATTTTTACAGTATAAATATATACAATATGGTCATTGAATTAATATCAATTCTTTTATAAAAAATATGTATAACTAATATGACTTATAAATTTCTTCTTTTTTTTTTGTTAATTTTAATGAATTCATGTAAACTTATCATTCAATTATGGCTAAAATATATATATATATTAAACCTGTTTAACTGTGCATGTGCTTGCATACTATATCGTCATTCTTTTAATTGAATATAAGTTTATCAATATTATAGTTCTACTATTAATCATAATCACATATATTTGCATATATATATATATCAGATTTAATTTCAAATTATAGCAGTTAGATTAGTTGGTAAGGCTATTCTTACCCACCGCAACCTATTCGCCATCATTAGCAGCCATTCAAGAAAATATTAGTGGTATATAATTTTGATTGCATACATGGATGGAAAAGTAATGACATGAAGGTTGAATAGAAATTGTCATTCTTGACATGATTTATTAATAATTATTATTGGCATTTATAATAAAAATATTGCCCCGCATGGTTTGGACTAATGGTAGAATGTCAGTCTCTGGTGCCTAAGATCCTCGGGTCGCTTTTAATTCTGGTGCTTCTCGCACCCGAACTTCTTATGAGCTCCCGAGCATTAAAATCATTCGATTATTTATTTACTAAAATTTATTATTTTCTCGCTTAGTCTCTCCAGTCTCGTAAGCTAGTATTAGACTTTGTTGTCGTGAGCATATTATCACATCTAATAAATGTAATTAACGTATTATTATTTGCATAGCTATATTTTTATCTTTTGTTTCGATTTCAAGCTTTTAATTGTTTTTTCCTGGAATTAGAAAAGTCATACTCGTTTATGAGTTACCGTTAATGATAATGATAAAGGAATATTGCTGTACTAATTCCAGAAGTATAAAGTATGCTGGTAATTAATTAGCGGAAATTTAACTTCTCAAACATATACAATCCAATTAACAGAGCTTGCGCACGATCAATGACGTAAAAGGCTCGTAACTATTGAGCACTGTGCTAATCTAAATTACCTGAAACAGTTAAATAAAAGAAAATGGAGAGAAAGTGAGAAAAAAAAAATGATTACTAATAAATGTGTATGTCTACAAATCGCAATTGAAAAATGTTTTGCTTTTTTTTTTTTAAAGGTACATACATCATGTAAAACTTCATATCCAGATAAATGTCCTCTTGGCCCGTGTCGGGTGTCTATAGTTCCTCCAATTGCCTTGAACAACATCAACTCAGATGGTGTTTGGGAAATATCACGGCCATCAGGCTGTAGTCCTTTGCTAGTCTTTGTCAACTCCAAAAGTGGTGACAATCAAGGAGTAAAGTTCCTCCGGAGATTTAAGCAGCTCCTTAATCCAGCTCAGGTTTTTGATCTCATGAATGGTGGACCCATATTAGGGTAAATTAATCTTTTATGCCGAATTTTGTTGAATTGAAATTTAGTGGTGTGTGTGAATATGTTTGTACAGGATATTATATACATTATTTAATCAATAACTTTTTTTTTCTTCTATATTACTTGCTGCAAATCGTGGATTTTTTTTTCTTGTTTGCGTTATTAATTACTATTACATAATGTAATCTTATATATTATTTATATTAATTAAAATGATTAGTTTTACATAATTCCAATATGTCAATCTTTCTATGCAGGTCATATTCAGAGTGGTTTTTACAAATAGAAAGATGTATAAAATATATCAATATACTTGATGCATGTACATTTTCATGATTTTTCTGCATATGTTAATGCATGTATGGAATAAATAAAACAATAAAAAACTACAAGCTATACATTAACTCTCTTATAAAATATTCTACGTATTGTACCAGGAAACTGAATGGTGTCATCCTGATGTCTCACACAAACATCCATGCATATATATAAACTCCCTTCAGGTAATATGAGCCATCATTTCAATGCTACTTTGTTTACTATTGTATAAAAAAATATAATAAATATTTAAAATCTCTTAATTCGATATAATCTAGATTGATGCTGATGATATAATAATCAAACTATGTATCTTTATTACTATTTTATATAATACCCAGTTTATATTTTCTGATCACCAAAGACCAAGCTATCTCTCAGAAGTTATACTTAATTATTATCCTACACATGGAGCTTGAATTATGCTACCCATCACCTCTAAGAGCCACTTTTATTTTGAAAGAATACCTATGGATACATTATCCTCGAGCAACATCATTCCAATTTTATTCATTAACAGCCCGGGATTTCCACAGCTCAGAACATGATATTTCAGGATTGAGAGTGATCTATTTGGAATGAGATTAGAGTGGTATAGACAACTGAATAATTGATATAACAATTTAAAAAATAAATATTAAATTTACATAACTAGTATTGTTTACAACTCTTGAATATATATGTATTGGAATGCAGGCTGATTGTTTTGAAAAATTAATGACAAGCATTAATATCATGTCTTTTAAATCTGTTCATAGGCCATTCATATTTAACATACAGACATTCCCACTTTACACAATTATTTCATAAATAAAATAATCATAAAAATAATAATTAAAATATGAGTATCAATATTAATAGATATATAAAAAAACTTAAGATGATATTTATAATAAAAAAAAAAACAATATTTTATCATTATGAAATTCTTTTTAATTATTGAGGTTTTTTGACGTGTGTGTGTATATATAAGAAACAAGATCTTAACTTAGCATGGTTTCTTTGATAACTTAGTAAGCTTATTCTTGATCACAGATATTTCTATATATACATCATACTCTAATTCTGCATTTGTTTTATATTGTGATTGTCTTTAGTCCCAGTTAAGATGAAATTCTTAGATATTAGTTGATCTAAGTTCACTTACTCTGTGTTAATTTTTATCTTTTTAGTATTAATAACAAAAAAACCATTGGGAGATAGTTTACAAGTTTGCTTTTAACTTTCATTATCTGTGATTAGTCAAAATTTTGATAATAAAAAATTACAATGAAAAGTCTATTAATTAAACAGTCTCACTATTGTTACAAAAATCATTACAACAGACTTCAAAGTCAAGTCAACTACTGTGAAGAAAATGAGTGATTTTGTCAAAACATTGACCACCCTCTTCTGAGAATTTTTTTACATTAGTAGATCATAGTCATTTTAAAGTCTTGCAATAGCTTAATTCATTTTGTTTTATCCATAAGGGATTTCTCTATAATTGAAGATTTCTTCACATATAATTTTCTGAATTTAAAAAAATATTTGAAAATAATTTGTCTGATCAAAAGATAAACATTAATTAACTTCCTTAAATTTTTTGAAGTTATACAGATGTATTTTAATTAAATAGATGGGCATTGATATAACAAAAGTGGGCATTATTTACATGTTCATTTAAATGATTTTTTTTTTTAAATCTAGCTTGTGAGTTAGCGTAGTAATATATTTAAATTTATTTGTTCCATAAATAAGTTTATGGGTTTTATTTTTACAGTTCTTCATAAATCAGGAATTTTATAGAAATTAAAATACACTATAAAGTTTGTCAGCTTTTTGGGTAGAAAAATAGATGTGGATGTTGAAGTACAGTACAAATTCTTGTGTAATATTGCTACATTTAACAAGTTAAAATATAGGATCTTTCATCATAACGATCCACTTCAATTCAATAAGTTATATAAAGAGTTGTTGATATGCCATAATTTTGGCATGGAAATTAAAGCACAGGTCTCCTATCAGTTTAATATAAAAGCATTGGGGAAAAAAAATTTTAATTTTGCTGGAAGTGATAATATTGAATCTATAATTGCAAGGACACTTCTTTGTTAGATTGAACATTTCAAACAAATAAACATAAATTTACTTTAAAAATTGATAATTTTATTATGAACTTGAGCATGGTTTTCATTGAAGGGGCAAATGATGAATAATTAATTATTATATATATACTTCAATGTTTGTTGTGTGTGTGTGTGTGTTTCAGGAGGAAGAGTATTCATTTAAGACATAATTGCACAAAACATAATTAACAGAACAATCAGATATCATTGAAAGAATTACAAGACTGAAATGGAGCTGAATTGGACCTATTGCTAGAAGAGGTGGTAGTAGATGGAAATTTGAAGTTTTAAATTGGATACTAGATTGTAAATGACCTAAAAAGAGATCACATGTGAGATGTATGTATGAAATAAGGAGGTTTTGTGGTATGTTGTGGAGAAGAGAGTCTAGACATCAGAAAAGGTGAATTAAATTTGAAGAGATCATTCTGCAATGGATCAATATTGGTTGAAAATGATGATAATGATTTTTGGAGTTCATTACATATTATTTTTTAGATATATTGTATATAGAAAATTTACATTCATCCAGGACAAGAAATGTGGAAATCTGTCACTTAATTTCAAGGATCAATGCATTAGCAAATATATTAATCAATAGATAAATTTTATAGAGTCTTATTATTTGGATTTTTTTTATGTAAAAGAATTATTATAAATTTTTTAAAATGCAAAATAATATTAATATAAACCATAAATTAAATGAGACAAGCAGCTTTATTGTAAATATTGACTGCGTTATCTTTTAAAAATAAAATATGTATGTTTATTTGAATGCATATATATACGTGTATAAATTAAAGTGCTGTAAACTGCAATATACGTGGCTTATCCTTAGATAAAATTAGATTTTCCTTGATCATGTTAATAAAGTTAAATATTTTTTTCTTTGGAAATCTTATGTGTAATAAATTCATCTTTTTTGGCCAACTTTTCTTCTATATTATTTTATTAAAAGATATTTTATTAGTTCTGTTCATAAATTGTCTGTTCTCATCATAAATGTAAACAATAAAAACCTCTATTTCTTTCACTTTCTTCATATTTATATTTCTGTTTGTCTGCATATAATCTTATATTGATCTTTTTTCTACATCTTACATTCCAAAAATTTAAAAATTCCAATATTTTATCTATTTATCTACTTTTGTGCCAAACAAAAATAACTTTTTTTCTATTGATATTATGCACACTTTTATAATTTATATATATTCTTTATAATTCTAAATTATTTTTTATATCCATTTTCAAATGTTTTTAAGACTACTGCCCTTTTTAAAATTATTCTATATATCACACAAGTTATGTGAGAAATATATAATATATAAATCATGATGAGGTCAATAGAGGCATTTTAATTTTATCATTTATGCATCTAAAAAGATTTCTGGGAATATGGCTTATGCACAGGAGCTTAGGACTTCTAAGGAGATTCTATTTTATATCACATATTTGTTTATGCATGTGTGTTTACATAAAGAATTTTGTTAATTTTTAGATATAATTTAATTGTTGAATGTTACAAAGCATTCATATAATAAAATAGGCCAGGTTTTTACATCTTATTGGGCACATTTTCATCATTAATGGTAACAATCACATTCATCTTTTTCCCCCTGATCATATAATAAGATTGGATCAAATTTGGCATCTTAATAGTCTCATCAAAAATTGCTAGATATTAAATCAATATGATTAGGAATTCATTGTAAAAGATGTTAATCTATATCCCTCTAGATATTCTATCTATAATGAAATAACTGCCATTCTAATATGTTCTAATTATAATTGATATCAATATTACAACTTTTACTATTGGATTATCAATCTCTTTTCTTTCAACTAGTATAGATTTCATGTGTATAGTATATTTCACTTGTAAAATTGTCTAATTTTTTTTTTCTGTAACTGTGTGTGTCTCATATGAATGTGTATTTATATATATATTTTTTTTAGGTTGAAATTATTTAGTAAATTTGATCCATTCAGGATATTAGTGTGTGGAGGAGATGGTAGCATTAGCTGGGTTCTCTCAGAGATAGATAATCTTGGTCTCCAGAAACAGGTACTGTATAAAAAAAAAATTTAATATAAAATCTATTATGAATGAACTCATTCAATTACAATCTATTAGATTATTATGAAAATAAGATATACAACTCAACGCCATTTTCCAGAAAACCTTCATCAGCTCAATTTGTATGTAGTGAACTTTTTTTAATATTAAGCAGATTTTACTGGCTTCAATTTTAACATGCAAAAAGTGATATATATACAATTATTAAATGTGATGCTTCATAAATGAATAAGCACATATATATAACCTAAGCCAGTTTGTGATTTAATAAATCATTTATCTGTTGGTTCTTATCTTTTGAAATATTTCATTATTTATTATTTTCCTTGTCCTCTTTATTATTCTTTTGCATCACTTGTTTTATAAAGAACCATGTTGAAATTATCAGTATATTTATATTTAAATTTATTATATAATAACTTGGGATGTTTGGCTGTTGTTTGATTAATATCATCTTTGAATAATACAATATAATTAATACAACATCTTCACTATTTTCAATTTTATTGATACAGTACAGTATGAATTTCTTTCCCTAAGTAAGCCAGATTACTCCGATCCCTAACTTATTCATAACAAACTTTGTTCTTTCATTGATCCTTGTCATATGTGGACTTGTTCTAGATTTTTTATAATCTTTTGGAATCCAATTTAAAATTTCACAACTGTCCATCTCTTATCATTCTCATCTTGAAATATATCAACCTAATCTCATTTCCATCTCTTAATTAATTCTATGATGTCAGTGGTACCTGTTTATTATCTCACTTGTGCATTTTGTTTTTACCTCTGTATTGTTCTTTTATTTGATGTCCAAGATTCGAATCAATAAGTAAGTACTGGTAAATACAGTTTATTAAAACAGGCAAAACTCTCTATACGTATTGTCATTCACTGCAAGCTAGAGTAATCAATGGATGCCAGAAGGCTTGTGCATAAAATCCCCATCTAGTGCCTACTCATCCAACATCCCCAGACTAGTTTCTGGCTTGTGGCCTTCATAGGAAGGAGCCTTGGATCTGAGAGCACTGCACCTAGATCTAAGGATCTAATGCATATGATGTTTATTGGCTGTAAATATAGTTATTAAAGACCTTTCTTTTAAACACTTAGACATACTTTTTTTAATATTATATTATTTTTAACCAAATCATTCCATCCAAATCTAATTATGCAGTTGCTTTCATCCATTATATTTCTATCTGTATTAATAGTCTGTCTGATCAAGGTATTTATAGTAGTAAGCTTCTAATTCATAATTATCATTCTTTACTTTCTATTTTTGAAAAAATCCATTGAACATTACTTTGTCCTACTTATTTTTATCTGATAACTTTTACATAAGTTCTGAAGCATTATTTTTAAAAAGTACCACATCATCTGAAAAATCTAGATGACTTAAATAATCTCCATTTACTTTTTGCTCCCTTAGCTTCCCATTGTAATTCACAAAATACTTCATGAAACTACTATAAAAAGTTTAGGAGATATAGAATCACCCTAACATGCATTTTTTTCTATGTAAGCTTTTTAATATTTCTGTGTAATCTAATCATTGCTGTTTCATTTTAGTAAATATCCTTCAGAATATGATAATAGTCTGGGGCTGTATCTTGATGATCCATTGCTTTAATCATTGTAAAAATGCTTTTAGAATCAAATGCCTTTTCATAATGTAGAAATCTAAAAAATAATATGAACTCTTATTCATTGGATCTTTTTATAACTTCGCTCAATACTTGGATGTGATCCATTGTGCTAAAATTACTTTTAAATTCAGCTTGTTCTTTTGATTGGTTAGAATCTAAAATTTGCTGGAAATGAGTAGTAATTACCTTGGTAAAGATTGATTTTGTATAAAACTGATAAAAGACTGATAAATCTGTAATTTCTCATTTCTTTTTTATCAGCTTAAATATCAATATTATTGCTACATTCTTCTGATAATCTGATGAACTTTGCCAACAATTTTTTTTATTTTATCATATGCTTTTTTTAATATTAGTTATAATTCCACCATTTCTAGAAACTTTTCTCCTTTTCATAGATTTAATTGTATATCTCACTTCTTCATTTAAAATGCTGGCCAATTCAGAAAATGTAATAATTGGAAGAGATATTTTGTTTTTATTTTCTTGTTTTTTATTCCTATAATATTCATTATAGAATTCTCTTTTTAATAATGGTTTCATTTTTTCTTTTTATTGTAGAAATAACTTTCCTTCCAATATCAACTTATTGTTTTACGATTTTGAGACTAAATTTATGCTGTAGTTTCCCTTGCTAATTCACAATTGTATTTTTTTTATTATTCATTCTTTCATGTTGTAGAAAACTTTAGATAATCAATTCTTCTTAATGGATCATTTTGAAAAAATTTTATATTTTTTCATATATTCTTTTGTTGCTTTTTTTATACCATCTATCTTTTTTGCAGTTTTGATTTCAGTCAACCAATTTTAAAATCTCTAAATATTTTAAAACAATTTAATTTAAATTCATTGGAATGTTTATGAAGATTAGGAATATCAACAATTAATGCTGAATTTCTTAACAGTTTCTGTCTTTCTGGTTCTGTATTAACATGCAACTTATATCTTATTAATCAATTATCACTTCCTGTATTGAATCTTTTAAGAACATTACAATCTTGAAATACATATTTTCTGTTGGTCAAAATATAATCTAATTATTCTGCACTTTTATTTGACTATTTCCATGTTCATTTCCATTTAGCATTTTCTCAAAAATAGGATGCATAATAAACAATTTTTCTTTTTCTGTGAACTGTACAAGTCTGTGGCCTCTGTCATTTTTATCACTATAACTAAATTTATCTATTGAACTTTTATCTTTCAATCATTTATCAATTCTAGCATTAAAGTCCCCTGTGATAATTTAAAAATGTTTGGCCTGATGAAAAGCACCTTTGTGCATCCACATAAAAATCTTCTACTACTTCATCATAGTGAGAACTTATTGGACATAAACCTGAATTATACATATGGTATCTTCCATTAATTTGAACAATTAATCATGCCACTCTCTTTGGTATATCAGCAATATCCTCGTTTTTCACTTTTTATTTATAATGAATCCCACTTCAATTGCACCTTCAATATTTATTCTTTTTGATAAAATACATGTCCATTTTAAAATCAAATGTCTCATTACTTTCTCTTCTTACTTCACAAACAGTTATTCCAATTTTTTCAATCTTTTTTCACTTGAAAGTGACCTGCAGTTATAAGTACCTAAATAAATTCATTTAATGACATCCTACCAGGGAATTTTTAGCATCCTTTGGTTGTTTCCACCAACTGTTACCTTGGGATTAAAGATCATAATTTAGTTTTGTCATTCATGATTATAAATATCTACTTTTTAACAAAAAGATAATTTGCACCCACATTCATTTTATCTTCATGCACAATTCAACTGATATTTCAGTTAAAAACTATTGGGCAACTAAGAAGAAAGATCACTGTGTTTCTTGAATTTAAATTCAGTGATATAAAGCCAACTAACTCATCTCACTGGCTGATGCATGTTGGTGAGTAGTCCATTAATGTTACTTTATTATGTAATGTTACTTTATTATATGAATAATCATATAATAATAATAATAATAATAATAGATGCAATAATAAGAATATATAGAATAGACAGACATTAGAAATTTGTCCTGATCATTTCCTATGTCTTTGAAGAGGAATTAAAGGGTCTTCTTTCAGTTAACAGCAATTTCCTTTTTGCATTCATTAAACAAGTATCTCCTAATAAATAACTCACAATATCATATGCAACATCTGCAGTATATTTTTTAAAAAAGCTTTATTTAGATCAAATTTAATAAAAAGGCAATATTAAATATATTGTTAAATGTATATACAACTCAAAATATTTTGCCAAAATTAGCTATTAAACATAAACATAAAATAGTCCACTACATAGTACCACCATTTACCGCCACTTTCTCTGCAAAGAGGAGCAATAGAAAAGAAGGCATTACTAACTGAGCTAGATGATGAGATTTTGGTAATGGTTTTATATTTTTGCTTTATCATTTAGCTAGATAACATGTTTATCGATAATCGAATGACCATTGGGCTGACTGTAAACTCTATGTAGGAAAACAATTTTTCACTTCAGAGCCTGAAAAAACACCCAAGTTTTTTCTGGTTTAGCAAGCATTGTACTACAAAGACCTATATAATATATGTTACTTTAATCGTCTAGTTGAATTATTAAATGTTTTAGAAAAATTCAAACTTTATTTATGCTTCTCCAATTACCTTCACCCATTATTAATGACACATATTAATATAAAATAAATTTCAATGGTATTTTTGTTTTTTCTTTTTTAATTGTTGCTGA
Organism: Epiperipatus broadwayi; assembly: GCA_028023455.1. Lineage (NCBI taxonomy): Eukaryota > Metazoa > Onychophora > Udeonychophora > Euonychophora > Peripatidae > Epiperipatus > Epiperipatus broadwayi. The sequence continues at coordinate 1,598,516 of JAQFVV010000013.1, forward strand.
CTTGATTAAGTGATAGTCTATCTCTTGTTCAATCCCTGCCCCAGATTATCATTGATCAGACCAGCTAAAGAAGATGAAATAATGCTTCTCAAAACATTGTATTCCACACTTTAGTAATAGTTAAATGTATTTAGAAAAGATATAAATAAGGTTTTACTTCACTGACATATATAAATCTATAAGTCCTTTATTTACAGACCATGAAGCTTTAAATTTAATTGTATATTAAGCTAAGCACTTTTGGGAGATAAGTACTCCCATATTTATAGCTAGGCGTGTAATGAGAAAATATTTATGATGCATATGATATGCAAATATATGTAAATTTGAGTGCATCATTTACAACATCCATTTTCTTGATATGAAGAAGCAAGCTTCTTTTCTGTTAATTGTTGCAGGATCACTTGCTTTGTAGCAAACCTCTTTAATCTTACGTTTTTGCATCATTTCTCTCCATATAAACAATACTCACTGCTGATGGTTGAAAAACATGGCCGGTGGTTTTCTCATGTTCAGCGAATATTCAATTACCCAGTGCCTTGGTTTTGGTTTTATTATATAAGTATTTGTGCTGGGATAATCTGGTTGCAATATTTGCTTTGGTTTCACCATAATAAGTGGCGTGACAATTATTATGGGGGCAGGAGTAAAGATTTGAATTATTTTAAAAACTTTTAACAATTCATCTAGATGATGAAAATCAGTCAGTGTATAACTATGTATGTGGATATTAATTAATAATATGTAATCACTGAAAATTGATTTTCCAAGTGCTGTTTATAAAAATGCATTCCCCTTTTTTTGGAAGATTTGCTGTGCAATATTTCTGTAACTATATATATGTTGATACAAAGATTTTCATGGGTTACAGATGTAAATGATATATGTATATTAGCGGTGACTTATACTTAATTATATTTTTACATTTATTTTTATGAGGGTTTTTATTGTAAAATAAAATTTATTTCTGCAATTTCTTCCAGTAGATGTCATAGATATTATTTTTGTGACATATTTGTTAATAAATAGATAAAAAAAATTGTTTAAATAGCAAGTTTTTCTTTCAAAGCAAACATCTCTTTTGAATTTGATAGTAATGAAGCAATTAATATAGATTTTTTTGTTTTCAAAAAATGAAATTTATGCTAACAGTTTATCTGAAAATATTGTTAATTTGATTACAAATATTATAACAGTAGAATCCTAGCTTCTTTTTTTTTTCAGAATAATAATTATTAATTTTTTTTTTTAATATGCATTTGTCTTTTATAATGAACATATAATGAATTTATTAAAGTATACTAAAAAATTAGGTATGAGTTAGAAAAATATTTACATAATTGGAAAAGAAAATTTTTATGTGTAAGAATTGCTAATGATAAGACAATAATATATTATCAATATAAAAAATTGTAGAAAAGAATTTATATAGATGCATAATTAATTTATAACAATTTTAACAAAAATGAATTATGACTTTACCATATATGTAATGTTAACAATATAAACCTATTGAGAGAATTAGGTTCGAAATTGTTACTATGATAATTTACAAAGGAGATGCTTAAAGAATCATTTTCAAGGAACTTGCAAATAAGGCAAATTAATTTTAAATGATTCTTAAAGAAATTGTCATTGTCATGTTTTTGGACTTTGGACTTAATTGTTCTGTGGATATGTTTATGATTAATTATTCATTTATAAATAGGGTATACATCTTTTTTGATCAATTAACAAATGAAAAGTCTGATATATGTTTAAGTGTAAAAGTTTGAAATATTTATTTTCTTAGTGTATTGTTTGTTTTTCTGTTTATTTAAATGAATAAATAATTTTTATAAAAAAAAAATAAACTTTTAATATGAGTTTGGCATAGTATCTGAGCAGACTATATTTTTGGTTTTCAGCTTGCTAAAAATGAAAAAAACACATATATTCTGAATTTAAATAAATTTTTTAAAATTTGTAATCAGGCTTAAGATGTTTTTGTTTATTGAATAGTTATCTAATTAATCATCATATATTGGTTTGTTAAAAAGACTTTGGCACATTCGTATTTCTCAATATTCCTCTATTGGGGATGGGGAATCTTCGACTCCAGTTTATTTTATATTTAAAATCTGCTTATAAATAATTATATATGTACATATTGTGATGATCACACATGTGTACATTTCATATATGTATCGCATAATATTAAATGTGAGTTTTATATGTAAATTAATACATGGAAAATTGGATAAGAAACGTAGGAAAGAAAAGAAATTTATTTTAAGATAGTGTCAATTAAAAAATCAAAAAATGGTTGATTTGAGGAATGCAATTAAAAGCAGAATCAATTATAGTAATTAAAGAAAGTAAAGGGAGGGAAGCGAACGAGATTCTTATCTTTCACCTTCCAAAATCAACTTTTTAAAATTTAAGAATAGTAAAGTTAAGAAAATATTAAAACAGGATCATCGAAGTTGATGATCAAGTCTTAAAGGGAAAGTAAATAAAAAAGGGGTTTAATGATTGTAGAATTAAGTCATAAAATTCAGTTGTAGTTATAAATAAAATAAATAAATGTATAAAAAAGATAAAGATCGTCTCTTCAAACTACACATTTGAACGTATGAAATATATATATAGCTATGTAAAGGAAAGAAAGATATTGTGTAAATAAGAAAATTATTATTAAAAGAGAAATGGAAAAGTAACCAAAAAACCAATATTATGGAAGTAAATTAAAAAAAAGGAAATAAAAAACGAGAAGAAAATTGATGTATTTTATGAGAGAAAGTAAAATAAAGGTGTGAAATCTATTTAATGACATTCCAATGAACAATAAAAGAAGATAAGAAAAGAATTCTGGGACAAGACAGTAAGAAGTTGTGAAGGAAAGGAGCCATGTTTTAGTTCTTCTTGAGTCTGCTGAGCTGAAAGACAGATTAGTTTGAGAGCTGTTTCTCCTTTTTATATATGAACCAAACATACCAAGAATTTGAAGCATTGAGAATGCAGGGGTAAGGGGCCACAAACGGACGCCAGTTGATCCATGCCTGCCCTCGGTGTAATGTCATCTCACCCATGAAGTAACAGCAGAGGTAGCGCCTGCCTGATGGTTCACCTCCCCTGTCATTGAAGCCGCAAAGAATACGACAGAAGTAAGCTGCATGAAAGAATCTGAGCCGGATCCCAAGAACTACCGTCTTTCCAAAAGAAGTGGAATAATCCACATGATGGTTAACTAATTATTCGTCCAAGTCCAGAAAAACCTAGGTAATTAAACTTTTAAGTATATATCATGAATGTACACACTTTCTTAAAATGGCCAAAGAAAGTAAAATGTAATTGCAACTGTAAATATTAGAGAATCAAATAATTAGTAGAATTTTCTTTATCAAATAATACGTGGAGAAAAGGACTCTAAGCTCTAGAATATCTATATATAAATTAAGAACAATTATTATTTAGGGTGAAGGGTTAAATTAAATGTAATCTGTATTATTCTAATGATTTCTTATTTTATGTTTTAAATATTATCTTAAGTGTGTATTTTAGTGTATTGTATTAAACAGTATTTATTAATGAATAGCTCTTTACATCTCGTCTTTCTTTCTCCATCATACTAACTAGAATGATATACCCATAGGGTTTATTAAATATTCAGTAGATATTAATTCTAGTAAAATGTACATGTGTCAATCTAGTACAGTAATATTAAATCTCATAAATTTTATAATTATTTCAAGTGCTGGATTGTTTTTAATTAAATCATTCTTATGAATGGAGTATCCAGCAGCTGAGGAGCGTCTGGACGGGAAAAATAATACTGGAATATTACATTTGTAATCTCAGTGTTCGATCAGGAATATAGACTTGAATAATTAGTCTCTTGACATGACAGTTGTGTCGAGTAAAAAGTTAAATCAGAAACATTTATTATGAGACAAAATGTAATTCTGTTACATTTTGGGGGCCAGTTGACGTGACGGTTGTGTCGAGTAAAAGTTAAAGTTAGAAACATTTATTACGAGACGAAAAGTAAATCTGTTACATTTTGGGGGCCAAGTCCGGGATTGATTTGCTGTACAATTATTAGTCATGTGTCGGGTAGAATTTTGTTGAAAAAGAAATTTTTTGTTCATATACAAATTAATTCCAAAAAATTAACTTGGTGAGAAGTGAGGACAAGAGGGAGAGTTTTTTCTTTGCTTTATAGTACATTATCTATGTTTCAAAATCACATGTGTAGAAGAAAAGAGAAGGAAAGGGGGATAAATTAACTGTGTGAAAAGCTCTTGAAAGTTTTTTGGTTATATTTACTATTTAAGGTAAATAAAAGAAAAAATTATTTAGATATCTGTATACTTATAATGACCGAATATATGTTATCTCTACGTAATTGCGATCAAATAAAGAGAAATGTATTGAAATCTAATATAAATTGGGAATAGATTTTTTTTAAAAAAAAAAAAATTTTTATCGATAAGTCATAAATATAGTGAGATAAAGTATATCAGTGAAATCAAAATAAATTATATACGTGTCTTATATAATGACCGAATATATATGTTATCTCTAAATAATTGCGATCAAATAAAGAGAAATATATTGAAATCTAATATAAATTAGGAATATATTTTGAAAAAAATTTATCAATAAGTCATAAATATAGTGAGATAAAGGATATCAGTGAAATCAAAATAAATTATATACGTGTCTTATTTCAAACAGTCGTGGTGGGATAGAAATTATTGATAAATCCTAAATATAGTGAAATAGAATATATTAGTCATACCAAATAAACTATATATGTGCGTTATTGTAAGGCGTTGTAATAGAATAAACTTATCGAGAAATTATATACATAGTAGAATAGAGGGTAATAGTCGGGAAACTAGACATAGAAATTATATACATAGTAGAATAGAGGGTAATAGTCGGGAAACTAGACATATCAGGGAGAGGAAACGAATCTAAGGCAGGTAGGCAAAGAATCTGAGCAGGTGTGGTTGAGATTAACTGGCGTACCAAACGCCAATCATAAAAGAAAGGAATTAAATTAGCAAATAGAAATAAAAGGGTAAAGGATGAAAAAGAATCAGTATAGTGGAAATATATAATAAGGATTACTTCATGAACATAAAAGCATATTCATGCATACGAGCGCAAAAATAAAGATGGATGCCCAAAGTAACGGAGAGGGAAGTATTAGAGGTAAAAAACAAGCTGAACAAACTGAAGATTGGAGTAATGATAGGGAAATGGAAGATAATAACGAATGCAAGAAGGGATGTAATGTAGAATGCCATGACATGATGAGTATGTTAAAGGATATAATAGAAAAGCAACAACAAGTTATGAATGAATATAAGGACAGAGGAAAGAAGAGAGAGGTCGGATAAAAGAATGATGGAGGAATTTTGTGAGGAAATGGTGACAGCTAGTAGCCAAAGAATTGTAGATACCATAGAAGAGATGAAACATAATTCAGAGCGGATGTCAGGTACTATAGACCTGTGGGATAGACAAACAAATGTGCATCAACTGGGTGAACAAGAAATCATGGAGCAATGCGATCAGGCTGAACTGGATATTATAGGGAAAACAAATAGACATTTAGCACAGGTCAGTAACAGATTAGAAGTAATGCATCAGGATATGAGAAGGAGTCAGTTATATAAGAGGGAAGAAATCGAGATGATCAGATTAGAAAAATGACATGGCTCTGGAAGAGATGTGAATAGAAATAAATCAAGTGATAGAAACAGTATATTGATTAGAGTCAAAATTAGAAGAGGGTGTAAGGAGACCAGCAAATAGCATCACAAATACGGAACTAAAATGTAGTGAGCCAAGAGGCCCTGTAGGATACATAGACATAAGCAATGGGAATAATATGGCTAACCATGCCGGATTGAACCAATTTTTAAAAATAAGAATCTTCTCTGGACAACCAGGAGAAAGCCCTGTGGAACATCTGGGAGTTTAAAAAAATACTTTAAAAACTAAAATGTAATGAGCCAAGAGGCCCTGTAGGATACATAGACATAAGCAATGGGAATAATATGGCTAACCACACCAGATTGAACCAATTTTTAAAAATAAGAATCTTCTCTGGACAACCAGGAGAAAGCCCTATGGAACATCTGGGAGTTTAAAAAAATACTTTAAATCTAATCAGATGAATGATGAAGCCATGATAGCAGTTGCCTGTAGTCACATACAAGGGGAAGTGCAAGCATGGTGGGACTCACTGTTCCACAAGCCAATGACATTTGCAGACTATCACAAGTCCTTATTAGCTAGTTATTGGAGCGAGGAACTCCAAGACAATATACTATATGTGACATCCCAGAGGAAATGGCAGACAGGAGAGTGATTTAGCATATTCTTGCATCAGCAGGTGGCAAGATTGAGGACAATCATATCATACCCGCTGTCAGAGAGTCAGATTACGTGGATAGTCAGACAGCTTACCAGAAGATATTGCCCGGATGGTGATATATGAGTCAATCGAACAGATGGCAGAAATCTTAACAGCCTTGGATTAAAGGAAAAGCAGAATAGAACCTCCAGCTGCGGAACAAGATGGGAAACAACATCAAATGCAATTAGCAAACCTAGGGTACAGGGACACAAGTGAGAGGTTGGAGATGGCCTCTCAAATATACCCAAAAATTGCAATAAAGGTGGAAGGAATCAGGGTCAGAGCATTGTTAAATTCAGGAAGTCAGATTTCTGTGATGTCCCGGGAAACATTTGGTAGGTTAAAGCGTGGTTCTCCCAAACTCAAAACACTACCATTAAAACCAGTACAGGTGATTTGGGCAATGAGTGAATTACTCGCAAGATTGAAAGGGAAAAGGGTATTTTCTACATTCGACTTGATGGCCAGTTACTGGCAGATCAAGCTGCATCCCAAAGACCAGTAATATACGGCATTTAGATATGAGGGACGCACATACAACTTCAATAGGATTCCATTTGGACTAAGAAATATTGGAGCAGGGCTTGTCTGATGTTTGGATCAGGTATTAGATGAGAAGATAAAGGATTTCGTTGTGATATATGTGGACGACATTGTGATTGCGTCGGAAAACATGGAGGAGCATTTTAGACATGTGAAAAGCTTTTTGAAAGAATGTAAAAGAAAAGGCATCAGGATTAATTTGAACAAAAGTCATGTAATGACATTGGAGGTCAAGTTCCTGTGGGCCATATCATTAGCGAGAAGGGAGTAATACCAAACCCAGATAAAATATCAGAGCCATCCAGGAATTTCCTACTTCTTGGAACAGAAAACACATTAAATCTTTCCTGGGATTGTATAATTTCTACAGTCGCTTCTATCGAGGATTCTCAATGGACATGGGGTCTTTATTACATTTGCTGCGAAAGGAAACACTATGGACATGGGGTAAACATCAGGAATTTAGCTTTCAAAAAGTAAAGGCAGGTTTCTTAAAAACAGTTATGTTGGCCTATCCAGACTTCAGCAAGATGTTTTTCATGCAAACCGATAGCAGTGGGTTCAGATTAGGAGCCACGATGTTTCAAATACATGAAGGTCAACACAGGGTACTTTGTTTTATAAGTCGTTTACTGAAAGGCCCAGAACTTAATTATACAATGACCGAAAAGGAAGCCCTCACTGTGATATGGGCATTTAAGAAATTCAGGCAGTACTTGGTTGGCTCGGAGATTGTGGTATTGTCTTATCATAGAAGCCTCGAGTTCCTCAATCAGAGTTTTCTGGCAAATAGTAGGTTGTTGAGATGGAGCTTGTTCCTGCAGGAGTTCAATTATAAAGTCGTTTACTGCCGAGGAACAAAGAACATGGTAGCCGATACACTTCGCCGGATAGTCAACACATGAAATGTGAGGGAGTATACATCACAGTAATTGAGATGTGCAGAGAACTTACCATAGCAAGTGAGATGCATAATTTAAAAGAACATCAAATGAAGGATAGAGAGTGCAGACAAAATGATCTATCAACCGTATCCAAAATAAAGGGAAACACTCTATGGAAGGATCGAAATCACTTCTGCCTAAAGGGAGGGCTCCTACAGAGGAGGCTCAAGAGAAAGAAGCAAACATGCATCATCATGCCGACTACACTGAGAGAGCAGTTAATTCAATATATCCACGATATCCACGAAACACACGGGCATTATGGGGCAAACAAAGTGGAAGGATGGATTAGTTATTGGTTCTACTGGCCAGGAATGCATGCTAACATTGCCAGTGTTATTAGGACGTGTGCCACATGTGCTAGGACCAAGCCACCTAATGTGTTAGGAGTAGGCCCACTGTAGCCCATATATGCTGATCAGCCAAACTGTACGGACCGCTACCTGCTTTTAATAAGAGAAGATACCTCCTGGTCGCATATGACTTCTCAAAAATTGGTAGCAGCATATCCAGTTACTCAATCCAATGCTAAGCATACCGTTAAGGTATTAGAATAACAGCATTTTCAGACTGTGGGAATTCCCACCAAGATCGGGATCCCATTTACGTCCAATGAATGGAGGAAAAGGGTCGACAAACATGGAATAAAGCACATATTAACATTGATCCACAACCCTCAATCCAACCCATGTGAATGAGTCGTGAGGGAGCTAGGGTGTTTATTCTGTGTATATACATCTGAGGATCATCGCCAGTGGGTGAAGGAAACACCACGTATAGTGAATATGCTCATCTGTGCAAAGAATGAGTCCATGGGTTTCAATACATCTGAGGATCATCGCCAGTGGGTGAAGGAAACACCACGTATAGTGAATATGATCAACTGTGCAAAGAATGAGTCCATGGGTTTCAAACCTATTCGCCTTCATTTTGGGAAAAATATCCCATGCCCATTTGACAGTATGTTACCCGTGGGAACCAAGTCGATAAATAAGAAAAGGGATACAGAGCAAGCACATAGCCAGTTGAGGGGGATGGGCAAGATGAGAAAGACGGAGGCTAAAGGGTACCGATAACCAATTCATAATAAGGGATGAGATAATGATGAGGATGCACCCAGTGAGTTACCCAGCACAAAACATATTTAAAAAGTTTCAACCAATTTATGTAAGGACCATACACTATCCGAAAACGATATGGGAATAATGCCTTCATCATAGCCCAGGGGGCAGAAGAAAAGGGAACATACAATGCACGATCATTAAAGCTATTTCGGAAGGGAAATCTACCTCCAGATAAAAAGAGTAATAAAGAATCTCCAGATAAAAACTAATTTAAAAGAAATCTAACATGATGGATCTGTCAACTTGACCAAATATTAACGGCTCTGGATTTCGAGAATGGAGAATAACTTATAAAATGTAATTAAAAAACAAACAAACAACAAGGCAGGAAAAATAAAATAGAATAATAACTGAAGTTCACTATGTCTATATCAACCATTAGTATAGTAAAACCCTTCTCATAAAACTGCCATGGTGATAGCCAAAAGAATTTGAATTTTAATGTATGATCTGTAAGTCTGCAAATGCAGCTAGAAATAATAAATAAATGGAAAAAAAAGGAAATAGGATGGAACAATAAACATCCAAGCTTATTAAATGGATAATTAATACGTAATAAAATAAAATAATAGTAGTAAAGTTAATTGTTAAGTGTCAAGGATATATGGTTGAGGTTCTGGATGGAGGCATTTGCGTGTCTGTAGGGATTATATATGGATCGTATCTGAGCTGGGTTAAGCCGTTTCTGCGTATGATGTAAATATGCAGGTGAGTATGTGCATTAATTTTTTTTTTAATGTAGAATCAGTAAGAATCCTGGGCTCATTATCTGTGCGGGACAGAAGCTCCCAGTTTATTACAAACTCAATATGAATGAGTACATCAAGAATTTAAAGAATTAAGAATTTGTTTTTTATTAATAATGTAGCATCAGTAAGAGTCCTGGGCTCATTATCTTTGCGGACAAAAAAATTTCCCACTTTATTAGGAATTCCATATTAGGAATTACGTTGAGAATAAAAATATAAAGAATGAAGAATTTCGTGTTTTTTATTAAGTTGAACAAATAGAAATGTCATGCCATTCACAGAGTTTGAACTCTATATGAAGGTTGGTGTGTGTTAAAGTCTTCCATAAGGATTAAAGTGGTTTGATTAGTGCAGATCGATTGGATTGAATATGTATAGCTTTTGCCTAGTTGTCTCTCCATAACTATCTCACCAAAGAAAGTTAAATATTAAGAATTAAAATGGCCTTCACATCCAAGTTTACTAGATTTTAATTCTTGAAAATTAGGGAGCGGTTTAATGTGATGATCACACATACTGTGATCACACGTGTACATTTCATATATATATCGCATAATATTAAATGTGAGTTTTATATATAAATTAATACATGGAAAATTGGATAAGAAACGTAGGAAAGAAAAGAAATTTATTGTAAGATAGTGTCACTTAAAAAATCAAACAATGGTTGATTTGAGGAATGCAATTAAAAGCAGAATCAATTATAGTAATTAAAGAAAGTGAAGGGAGGGAAGCGAAATAGATTTATAAAAAAGATAAAGGTTGTCTCTTCAAACTACACATTTGAACGTATGAAATATATATATATAGCTATGTAAAGAAAAGAAAGATAGTGTGTAAATAAGAAAATTATTATTAAAAGAAATGGAAAAGTAACCAAAAAACCAATATTATGGAAGTAAATAAAAAAAAGGAAATAAAAAACAAGAAGAAAGTTGATGTATTTTATGAGAGAAAGTAAAATAAAGGTGTGAAATGTATTTAATGACATTCCAATGAACAATAAAAGGAGATAAGAAAAGGATTCTGGGATAAGACAGTAAGAAGTTGTGAAGGAAAGGAACCATGTTTGAGTTCTTCTTGACTCTGCTGAGCTGAAAGACAGATTAGTTTGAGAGCTGTTTCTTCTTTTTATATATGAACCAAACGTACCAAGAATTTGAAGCATCGAGAATGCAGGGGTAAGGGGCCACAAACGAATGCCAGTTGATCCATGCCTGCCTCGAATGTAATGTCATCTCACCCATGAAGTAACAGCAGAGATAGCGCCTGCCTGATGGTTCACCTCTCCTGTCATTGGAGCCGCAAAGAATACGACAGAAGTAAGCTGCATGAAAAAATCCGAGCCGGATCCCAAGAACTACCATCTCTCCAAAAGAAGTGGAATAATCCACATGATGGTTAACTAATTATTCGTCCAAGTCCAGAAAAACCTAGGTAATTAAACTTTAAGTATATATTACATGTGTACATACTTTCTTAAAATGGCCATAGAAAGTAAAATGCAATTGCAACTGTAAATATTAGTGAATCAAATAAGAAGTAGATTTTCTTTATCAAATAATATGTGGAGAAAAGGAATCTAAGCTCTAGAATATCTATATATAAATTAAGAACAATTATTAATTAGGGTGAAGGGTTAAATTAAATGTAATCTGTATTATTCTAATGATTTTTTATTTTATGTTTTAAATATTATCTTAAGTGTGTATGTTAGTGTATTGTATTAAACAGTATTTATTAATGAATAGCTCTTTACATCTCGTCTTTCTTTCTCCACCATACTAACTAGAATGATATACCCGTAGGGTTTATTAAATATTCAGTAGACATTAATTCTAGTAAAAGGTACACATGTCAATCTAGTACAGTAATATTAAATCTCATAAATTTTATAAATATTTCAAGCGCTGGATTGTTTTTAATTAAATCATTCTTATGAATGGAGTATCCAGTAGCCGAGGAGCGTCTGGACGGGAAAAATAATACTTGAATATTACATTTGTAATCTCAGTGTTTGATCAGGAATATAGACTTGAATAATTAGTCTATATTTGCTTCTTGCTTGACATGACAGTTGTGTCGAGTAAAAAGTTAAATCAGAAACATTTATTATGAGACAAAACGTAAATTCTGTTACTATATATAAATTAGATTTTCACGATCTTAAACATTTATTACGACACAAAACGTAAATTCTGTTACTATATATAAATTAGATTTTCACAGATCTTATAAATACAAATGTGTGAAAAAAAATTGTATGTTTATTTAGATAATTTCATTCATAATGTAATTAAACAAACAACCAATTAAAATTTGTAATTGTAAATAGAACAACCAATTAAAATTTGTAATTGTAAATAGAAATTGTCATCTAATAGTAGTATTTTTATCTGACAGTCCTAAAACTGGTAATTGTAAACTAAAATCACATCATTTGTAATAGCCTTTTTGCCTGACTTATCTTTAAACTTTTAGTTTAAAAATGAAGCAAAAGTATTATTACTATATAATATGATTTCAATTGGTCAATGCCAGTTTAATTGGTTGTTCATCTAATTACACCCTAGCTGAAATTTATCCAGGTAAAAGAATGTAAATTTCTGTTATACATTGAATACATAAATAATATACATACACATTGTATATAATGTAAATAAAATGTCTGTTAATTAGAACAAAATTGTAATCATAATAAAAATAGTAAAATATAACAGTAATAAACTACTATAAACAGTCTTTCAATCCGCTGAAGTACTTTTGGTTTTCGGATAATTTCTTCTGCGGATTGAAAGACTGTTTATAATAGTTTATTATCATTATATTTTAGTATTTTTATTATGATATATATATATAGCTAAGAGGTAAAGCAAAGAAAAATGAAAGTTTTATCACACAACCTGATGGAGTGTTTTCCTCATTGTTGCTGTATAGAAAAGTGCTGGAGATACTTTTATCCTACAAAGTAATTAATAATTTAAAAAAAAGCTGTTTTACTTTTCTATATTGTAACAGTTTTCATTATATTTAATTATTTAATTTCTACTGTTACACAAGCAAATACAAACTTAGCATCTAAGTTTATATTTCTGACCGAACACTGAAAAAATACGCGCATATTATTCCGTTATATTTCCCAGTCAGATGCCCCTTGGCTGCTGAACAAAAGTATTCATAAGGAATGCATTATTAGGCATCTGGCGCTTGAAATATTTATAATTTTTTTCCAGAAAATTATCATGGTAACAGAAGAATATGAATATATAGCCCCCCCTCCTTCTTTGTTTATTCCACCTTTCTTCTCTTTAGAATAAAAAGAGAATTTTATTTGTTTGTCCCCTTATTTTGTTTAAATCTAAAGTTAACCACAAAAGTTTTAAGGACCTAGATTTAATTTGCTACTGTTATTTGTTTTTTTCTCAGTGATGAAATGTTTATTCATCAAAAAAAAACACAGTAAAATTACAGGACCAACATGGTAAGAGGGGAAGGATACATGTAAAGGGAATGGGAAGTTAAGAGGGGAAATGGTGTGTAGTCCAGACTGGTCAGAAATGCATATCTATGTGATTGAGTCCTAGGACAGTGGCTGAGAGGATGGGAGTTGGAGGATTGCCCAAGTGTCTGTGAGGAGTGGAGGTGGAGTTAGTATATCGTGTTTTGAGAGCACCAATTAGGTCCAAGAGCTTTTGATTGACTGAATGTACTCTCTGGTCAAGGATGATGGCACATGGAGCAACCAGAGAGCATAGATGAGAAAAATTGATAGTCTAATGAGTTGATGACATTTGTTCATGCCCAAGCAGAAAAGGACATTTAAGTAGGAAGTGGTTGAGGGTTTCATTATCAGTTTTACAAAGCTGGCATATGGGAGAGATCTTAATGAAACAGAAACCACTATGGTTGACCAGAAATTGATTTGTGGGAAGAGAGTGAAGATGGATTTTTAGGAGGAAATCGAGGAATTTTGCCTCAAGGGACCACCTTTTGAATATGCGGATTAATTGAGCATTGGTAAGTTTGAGGAATGTAAGGGACACAATGGAGAAATCTGCAGTCTGATTGAAAACCTCCTATAGTTTGCTGCTGATGGATGGTATAACAAAGCCAGCCTTTTGTAGGATGTTGACAATGAGTGAGATCCATGACCTAGGCTTGCCACTGGGAGGAGGAGTGTCGGTGGGTGTGATAATGATTTGCACAAGATTGGCAGGGAAGTGACTTAGGAGTGTGAGGATAATGTTGTGAGATCTCTGGATCAGAAGAGTGTTGATGGAGTGCAGGCCCAACCCATTGAGGTTTTTTGGAAAACCAAGTTCTTTTTAGGCTGATGGCCACAACCTTTCTGCCCCAGAGAAAATGGATGCAAAGGGAGTTGGATTAGGCATGTGTAGGTAGAACAATGGGGGGAGGGTAGTATGCTATTTTAGGAAACACTAGAAGATTAAGGAGGGTCTTTCCCATAAAGGGAGAGGTAGATGCCTATGATGGTGCTGAGGGTGGATGATATGCTTTGAGAGAGTGTGGTTTGGATCTGTACTCTCACGACCCTAGGAGACAGCATGAGGGGGAATCCGAGGAAGTTGTGTGTCTTGGCATTGAAGGTGGGAAGGATTTGTTTACCAGTTGAAAGTTGCCAGGCTTCTGATTTATGATTGCTAAATTCCGGCCTGTATGTTTTGGAGTACCAGGTTAGCCTGGGGATGAGATCAACTGAGGGAAGGAAGACAACCACATCATCTACATAAGCAAGGCATTTGATGCTTTTGCTCAGTGCAGATGCCAGGGAAGTCATGTTCTAGCCTGAGCAAGAGCAGATTCAGAAATGCAGGATGGATATGTTTGGTGTGAAACCAGGGGCAACTTTCCCATTTAGGGTAACTAGGATTTCTCTGTTGGACAGGAGGTTGTGGAGGATGGACAGAAGGGCCTCTGGGATGTCCAGGTTTCTGAGGACACCAAGGAGAAGGTCGACCCTAACAGAGTCTAAGGCTGCCTGGATGTCTAGCTGGACAGTGATGGGCCTGGCATTTCGAGACTGCCTAACATGCTCGGTGGTTATCTTAAAGAGTATGGCAATCCCAAGGGTGGAGCGCCCCTTATAAGCAAACTGTGAGGTAGAAAGGGCAGGGAGTATGAATTATTCTAGTGACTCTTTAATGGTAGACTCAATAAGTTTTATGAGCAGAGCGGTCATCGAAATGGTCCTAAGACTCTTGAGCTCAGTAGGTGCCCGATCTTTCTTAAGGAAAGGGACTAATTACCGGATAGAGACCCTCGATGATGTAAGCACCTGAGACCAGATTGTTGATCATGTTGAGAGTAATGGGGATGGTGAACTGACTTAGGTGGAGGATAAACTTGGGGATAGCATGAGGAACATGGTGGACATGGTCGAGAAAGCTTTTCAGTTTGTTAACTAGCATGGCCTGGTTAATGCCAGGATCAGAGCTGATATTCAAGATTGATGGCATAGTGAAAGGTGGGATGTCAGCTTTGAGAAGCATGTATTTGTAATGGTTTTGGTTTCCAAATGAAGGAGCAATTCCTGACCTATGTAGGATTTGTTGCTGACCATGATGGATGAGGGTGTGGTTTGCTTCCTGTGGGAACCAAGAGTCCACCCCAGGTAACTTCTGGTCCAATAATGCTGATCCCCACGTACCTCTGGGTGCATTTGACTGAGATGTACTCAGCCAAGGCCTTTTGAGCATCCGGTATTGAAGTTTCAGTTGGATGATGGTGCTAATGTCTAATGGCCCACTCTCCTGATCATTTTGTTGCTCTGAAGTTTTGTCCATGGAAACCAGCAACTTGAGTGGCCCTTGGGAATTCCATGTGGATGGCAGCTTGCAGGATTTCCACAAATGCGAACCATGCAGAGATATGCTCCATTTGAAGGATATTGATTTTATGAAGGTATATATAAATTTCTGAAAGCAGTGCTATTGGTGTATTTTGTTTGTTGAGAATCATATTGTTCTCCTGATGTCAAGGTTTCCTGGAGAACCAGAATTAATGTCAAGGGAGATGTGTAATGCCTTGTGATCTGAAAAAGGTAAGGTGTGGAGTTGGGCTGATTCAATCATGAAATGGAGATCAGGAGAATAGAATGTTAAATCAATGAGGGTCTGATGATTACGGGTGTAGAAAGAGAGGTATGGTCTGGAAAAAAGCCCTGGCCACACATTAAAACCCTGGAGAAGGGATGTAGATATTTGTTTATGAAGGACTGGTAGCCCATATTGAAGTCACCCAGTAAGATGAATGGGAAGGGAGGTGTAGAAAGAGAGTTGTGGTCTGGGAAAAAGCCCTGACCACACATTAAGACCCTGGAGAAGAGATGTAGATATTTGTTTATGAAGGACTGGTAGCCCATATTGAAGTCACCCAGAAGATGAATGGGAAGGGAAGTGGTAGTTGTGATGTTATTGATTCAATGAATAATAGATTTAATGAGGGTATCATTGTCATTGGAGGGCAGATATAAATAAATCACAGAACTTCTGAAGTGCCCAAATTGCACCTCCAAGATAATAGAATGAGTGTCGATATGTATGATGGAAAAGGTAGAGGGAGACACACATTTATTAATGAGGATGGCGACTTCTCCAGCAGAAGTCAAGGCAGTAGAATACTTGAAAAGACCAAAGGTGGACAAAAAGTAAATCCTGTAGTTGAAGTGAGTGGAGAGTTTAGTTTCAGCAAGGAAGAGGATGTTGGGGGAGTTGAGTTCAAACCAACATTTGAGAGGGAGGAGCCTATGGGTTAAATTAAGTCCCCGAATGTTTATACTGACAACAGAGATAAGCATATGTGACCTCAAGATATAGACATAAGGAATGGAGAAACAATAGGAATCCGGAAATTTTTATTGTGAGCGGGGATGAATTGGGCTGGGAGAGATATGAGGAGTACAGTTCTTTCTGCTCCTTCCAGAATTGCACAATGATTCATTTCTTGATATCACTTGATGAACCACTGACGATAAAAATTCAGCAAGGGAAGGTGAGAGAGTGCGATGGGTGGAGGCCGACGAGGCCCAAGTTGAAGCCAGAGAAATCTTCGCTGAAAGAATTCTTTTTTTCCTTGTGCGTTCTGTATATCTGAGACTTGCCCTGGGTTCAGGAACTGGGAAGGTCAGGGATGGAAATCTGCTTGTCAGAGTTGGTGTCACTATCAGATGGGTTAGGGTGTGCACGCTTCTGATGTTTCTTGTTGATGGTGGAAGGGCCAGAGTTGGTAGACTCATATAGGATGATTTCTAACTTTGAATTAGAGGACATGTTCATCAAGGAAAGAGGGTCCTGTGGTGGAGCTGTAACTGAGAGCGGTGGGCTGCAAGTGAAATCAAAATTGTGGCCTAGAGGAAGCTGGACTCTTATTGGAATGTAAGATGGTGGCCAAATGCTGAAAGGTTGAATTGTTATGAGGTGGAGGAGAGAGGTTAACTGAAGGAGGAAGTTCATATCTATTAGAGCTGTGGTTTAGGCTCAGTTGCATTTTTTAGGGCAGTCCCGAGTGAGGTGGTTGCGGTCTTTGCAGATGAAACATTGTGGCTTTATCCCCTTAATCAAGATGATCAAAGGTGCTAGTTCAGCTGCTATTGTTGTGGGAATGCTTTCAGGAGTGAGACCTTTTTTAAGGATGAATTGAAATAAGGCTGTGTTGGTGAAGGTGTGACCATTGGTGAGAGGATCCTAAGGCACTCAAATGAGGTAACTTGTCCGAATGCCTCGAGATATTTCTGTAGGTGCTGCCTCTCCATCACTATGTGACAGTTTTTGATGAACCCCTTAAGAATAGATGGTCTATTGGTGTCTATTGCAACCAGGAGCATATTGTGTAAAAATTTGGATCAGTTTTTGAAGGCTTGTCTTTGTATTGTGAAACTCTATTGCCATGTATTGGTCATTAGGAAGGGTAAGGATTTTTTGTATATTATCATATTGTGGAGTTTGATAAGGTCATAGAGCTGCTGTGTTGGAAATTTATGGAGTCTGCATTGTAAATCTGCAAGTGCCAGAATGAAACTGACACTGGTAGCAACGAAGTGACTTGAGGAGAAGTGGTGGAACTGTCTGGTTAAATTGTTCTGAGATCACTGTGTGATTCTCTGGTGTGAGTTGTTTAGTAGGAATGAAGGTTGCTGAGGTAGCTGAATCATGATTGTTCGGATTGTCCTCATCAAGGCCCCACAGATTTTGAAGGAGCTCAGTTTGGCATGTTTGTGATGTGGTTATATTGGGTTTTTTTGGTGTGATTTGGATCCAGCCTGAGCATAGGAATTAGCAAAGACTTGCTGTGGTGATTGATTATTTATAAGGGATTGCTCTATAGTGTGACTGATATTAGTAGGAGTAATTTTGGCAGACTTGGTTGCGCTCGTAGATTGAGATGGGGAATTATGAGTAGCATCATCTTTGGAGTAATTATTGTGAGATTTTTAAGAGGATTCAGAGTTGGCTGAGGTTTCTGCATTAAACGTAGTTGTAGTAGGCTGATTTTTTCCTCTTATACTTGAGGAATTTTTAATGTTCCCAGTTTTGCTTGGAGCAACATTATGATTGGTGTGAATACTTTTTTTGGATTGCTTTTTGCCTTTGATAGGGGCAAGTCTCACCCGGTAGGGGAGGAAAATCCAGAGGGTCTGGAGATGGAGATTTTGAAATAGGTTCTGTACTGATGGTTTCTTTGGAATTTTAGTTATTTTTGGAAGTTTTGAAGGTTTTTGTTATTGTGAATTATGTTTTTGCACATTTTTGCCGCTAGAGGCAGTGGCCATCTTTAAACTGTTTGGAAGAGTTAAATATTATATAAAGAAAAAATTTGGAATGGTAAACTAAAGAATTTGATTTTTAAAAAACAAAGTAAATCCACACTGGAGAGATTGCTAATGTTAATTTTAGTTGGCTAATGCAAAAATTGATTAGAAATTTTAGGCAGTTTACTACCCCAGAGGGGGGGGTGAGAAAAGAAGATCATTTTTAATGACCTAAATAATTGGAACAATACATAAAAAATTTGATAAAAAATGTTTTGAGTGATAGAAGAACTGGAGAGGAAATGAAGCCACGAGTCTAAGAGGGAATAAAACCCTCTATGATACGTAGAACAGTGAAACTACCCATCAATTAGGGGGAAGAATATGGTTGTGTAGATGATCAGATGGTAGATACAGTGAAATAATGATAAATATACACTAAAAACTGATAGTTGTGAATGAAAAGTCTTTTCAAGAGAGTTGCTCGGTGAAAAAAGAATTAAGCAAGACAACTATTTTTTAGCAGTAATAATGTTTAATCAAAAGAAAAAAATTATCAAGTTAAATGGTATAATGAATTTAAATATCTAAAATAACAAACAAATATCTTAAAATAAAAAATCTATAAACATTGAAATAATATAATTATATGGCCGAATAGCTAATTAGCAAAAGTCCAGCATAAAGTAATTGTTCTTTTATCTAACAAAAAATAATTTCTCTAGTAATAGTTCCTTTTCTTTTAAATATTGCACAATTTTAAACTAGTCTGGTTCTTTTTGATATAAAATAAATCAATACATGCATGTTTGATAGAAAAATGTTTACTAGGTTATTAGACATCCAGCATTCTATAGAGCATTCTGTGGGAAGCACCCACTTCTTTTGCAGAGATCGTTGATTCTTCACTAGACACTCTGGCCTGCTGGGTTATTCTTGGTGTGGTCCGTGGCAGTTGGTTTAATCTCCTTTCTTGTTTTTCTGTGTCTTAGCAGCATTCATTCCTTTCTTCAGGCATAGCACGGTTAAGAATCGCAATCTATTTTAGCAGGCAAGGCAGCAGATGTTCTTTCATGTGTGAGTTCGAATTCAGTGGGTAAAGACTGAGAAAATGCCCATTTAGGGCCACTAGCGATGCATATTAACAAACATACGCCCGCTAATATTGCTCAGAAAAACTCGTCTCTACATTTTTTACTTCTTTAGACAAATCTGATAACAGAAAAATCCAAAAACCAACCGATTAATAATCTCGATCTGCCTTATTTATAGATTTGCCGGCTATTGTTTATTGGAATGCCATTAATTAAAAAAATGTCCTTTCACGCATTTATTTTTTATCTTATACAGATCTATGATGAAAAATTTGTACAAGTTTCACGTTTAATAAAATTTACATTTAAACTTACTTTTTTTACAAGATTTTTAATATCATAACTTTTTAATACCTTTTTATTTGCCTAAAATCTTTTTTTTTTTTTTCAAATAAGTGATTTTGAAGAGAAAAAGAGACGTATATTGTTGTACTCCCCCTTCCCCTTCTCTTTTTGTCTTTCAATCTTTATTCATTATTACCTTTCTTTTATATTCTTTCTTTTTTTAAAAAATAAAAGTCTTTACAGCTTTTTTAACTAATTTTCAACTAATTATTAACCCTTTCATGAGTCATATATATATATTTTCACTTTATTTTGTAAAAAAAATATCGATGACCTAATTCGTTTAATTCTTTGTTTGTTTCACTTTTAGCTTTTAACTATTTTTTTTTTTTATTATTATTAATAAATATATACATGTGTGATTACAACCGTATGTAATCAGCAGAATATATATATATCAAATTATTTGACTTTTTAGCTTGTATGATAAGTAATAGAAGAAAATCAATTATCTTTTTTTGCCATCTATTGTAATCTTAAGTAATCAGTGATTTAAGATAGTAGGGTCAGATCTGTGTAATTTTTTCATACAACTTTGGATTCAGAAATTTCATATTTTCATCTTGAATAGTAAAATGGGGTTAAAGGTAGTTGGGGTTAATGGTAGTTGCTAGATGCATCACTGTATCAGGTCCAATTTTGAATCCAAAGTCTTAATTGATAATGTCTAAAAGCCAGAAACCAGTCTAAGCATGAGAATTTAAATACACTGGCAGTCATTGACTATTCAAGTTTTTTATAAATGGCAAAACTGTAGAGAGCTGCTCTTATTTTATCATGTATACAATAAGCAATATGCAAGCTAGCTTATTATGTTAGGTTAAGCATATATATTTAATACATTTGCTTTCAATAGAAAAATGTGTTAGTGAAAAAAATGAATAGAAAATGTTCTTTTAATTTGAAGTATTATTTTTAAAAAATCATTTTTGCAAAATTATAATTTTTTACATGCATAATTAATTAAAAAAAGATACACAATTAAATTTTTCATTTTGTATGGAAGTATATCTCTTTATATTTCTAGTGTCAATTAGGCGTCTTACCACTGGGGACAGGGAATGATCTTGCCAGGGTTTTAGGCTGGGGTGCAGTCTGTGATGATGATGCTCAGTTACCCCAGATTTTAGAAAGGTATGAAAGAGCCAACATCAAAATGTTAGACAGGTAAGATTTATGTGTGTACTTATAATAATTGTTAATATTTTAATCATGTTGTATTTTCTAACAAATATATATTCAAATAATGAAATTAATCTTAAAAATAAAACATTAACTTAGCAAATAAAAGAAAAAAGCAGTAATGTTATCAACATAAAGAATTCACAACAATCTTTATTAAAAAATGTATTTAACAAAACAAAAAGGTATTCTTGATGAAATCTTTTATATTAGTTTAATTTTATTGAAAGCATATATGCAAATAATGAAATCTTTGAATTATTAAAAATCAACTACTATGATGAGACTCAGGCTAACCTTAATACAAGAATTTACCAACACAGGTATGCATTCAACAGGGTTAAAAATAAAAACGAAGGAACATCAGTATTCTGGGACCACCAAGCAGCTACGGGCCATGTATTTGAACCCAGTTCTGCCCAAATAATTTATATAGAGAAGAGTGATGTCTAAAGAAAAGTTAAAGAAGCTTTTTACTTAGCAAATGATCTTAGTGTCATTAATACAAGAGAGACATGCTTTGCTCTCTTCAAACAATGGACTAACTAATTAAAAATTCAAACTCATTTGCATATGTGTACAATAAATCACAACAGTCTTCATTCACAAAGCTATGAGTATGAGATTCGAACATTAAATCTCGAAAGCGCTAAGCAGACCTATTACACATTATAATATAATTATAGCTTCACTAACGCATGCGAAAAAAGTCGCATATTTATAATTACAATTTTTACTAGTGAAGAGAAAAATAATTTATTTCCAATTTAAAAAAAAAAAAAACAATAATAAAATTATTGACAATTTTTTTTTACTAAAGATAATATAAATATGATCTACTTATTAAGAAGTTAATATTTAATAATTTATTTACAAAAAAAAAATAGTAAATAAATTTTAAATATGTCTTTTATTATTGTTATCATTGCAAGGGAGGAGAATTGCAAGCACAGAAATGTATTTTCTCCTAAGAATGAATGAATTTTCTTATAAAAATTAAGTTTTCTCTTTTCATTTGATATATTTACTGCTGTTGACAAATATACACATTAGTTACAAAAGAAATCATAACTGTTAAATATTTTTCAACCATAACTCTTGATAAAAGATTAAACTTTTTTTAAGAGCTTCCAGCTAAATAAATTTTGGCTATTGAGTTGTCATACTGAAAATTGCAACACCAATGAGAATCTATTAGGATTCTACAGCTTAAAGTTAATAAACAATTTAAACATGAAAGTGTTAGTTTTTAAAATCATAATATTTCTCATGTTATTTACACCTTTCCAAAAAAGAAACTGGAGATCACTCAACAAAATTGTAAATAATTTTTTTATGAATAAAAATTAAAATCTTATTGGAGTGAAAATATTAGCAAGCAAACTTTGCAACAAATAATCTAGTTAATTTAACTACAAAGAACATTCATAGTGCAAAATTTTATGATACAATACTTTTCAAAGTAATACTTACTCCCAGACAAAATTACTTAACCAAATATTATACATTATACACAATAATGCAAAAGTTCATCATCATTTTCTTTAATCCTAAGAATTTTCTATTAAATAATATCTTGGACTGCCTTTTAGAAAAAAGAATATGCATTATTATAACATGTGCCCTCTAAATTTATAAGACCCGTTTTTGCTTCTTCTTCTTTTTTTGTATGAAGACCTTATATTGTTTATTATCTGTTATCAATAATAATTTTGTAACTGACTATCAGTTACTTTAATAAGTTTCAGATTGCATTTGGTGCCCATTTACTTTTATAATTGTAAAATAGTCATCATTATTGTAGCATCCGAGTTTTCACTTCTAACTCTAATGAGAACTTACCTTATAAATGACCTCTCAGTAAATTATCAATGATTAATGACTGGTTTTTTGTTTGTTCCTATAATTCTAAGCATTTGAATTATATTAAATAATAATTTAAATTGTATTTGGAGTCTGTTTATTTATTTATTTATTTTTACTTCATTCAGTTTTACAATTACTTCCAAAATAATTTCAGTAACAAAAAAAAAAAAAAATAAGTGCCTTCCCCAAGGCTGGAATACATTGTGTTTCATTAGATTTGTTTAAATTATGGGTCTTTTCAATATTTTAATAGACTCTTATATTACTTAAATCATATTTTTTCAAATTAGCTAGTATTTTAGTATTATCAAATTCAGGTGTATGATCAATTTCTAAAAAAAAATGTGATTTAAAAGCTAATCAACTTTTGATTGAAGGCATTTTTGATAGCTATTTGATAATACTAAAATAGTTCTTTTGTTGGAGTTTTTTTGTTTTACTTCAATAAAAAACTCCAATAAAGAGCTATTATAGATTAATTAGAAAACTTGTTTAGTTTCAGTGATTGTCAATTAGTAGTGATTGATAGTTTTTTAGCAACCATCAAAAGTTAAAATTTATTGTTGTTTACATAGGTATAATCTCATTTTTATTCATTATTATATATTGCCTATTATAATAATTAACAAAATTGAAATCATTTAGGTAATATAACAAGTAAGAATTTTATTTATGTTTTAGGTGGGGTATTATGACATATGAAGGCACAATGCCAGCACCCAGAAAGATGTCTCAGCAGGTAATATACATGTGTGTGTTCATGAAGAGAATGATTCACAGTGTAATTTATTAAAGAATGCTTGTATTAACAAAATTTTAAAATATAATTTTTTATTCAATTGAAATTTAATATTAAAGAGTATAAATATTAATAGTTTACATTTGAAAGCATTTTTTATGCCTGTTATTTTTGTTAGTCATAATTGTGTTGACACTGAGTAAAGGCATTATCTTTTTATCTTTATTTAAAGATGTCTATTAATGGTCTACTGTCTTTATCATTAGTTTATATTCATTTGACAATTTTGCCCATCTGGTCTTCTAATATATACCATTCGTTAAATGTTTAAAAAATCATCTTTTTGTTTTTTGTATTAATTGATATTCCTAGCTTTCTATTTCTGACTCTTCATTCACAATTTGTTCTATTGCTCTTTGTCCTATTTTTAGTTTTGTTTTTTTTTTGATTTTACATGATTGAATACAAACAATTTTTTTTATATAGTTTACTATATTTAAGTTCTGTCTTCAAGTATCAGTAACTTTTATTTGTTGCTCTTGTGCTCATTTGACATAATTTTTATCTTCTCAAGATTTGTGTGTAAATTCTTATTCACTTACTTGTTCGGCTATTCTATTTTTTTTTCCCCCACATTTTTTAAAAACAACCAATATATCAGCACATTTTAAATAATTCTATTTTACTCTAATGTTGTAATGTTGGATTTAGATTTGTTTAGTATACTTTATTAAGACTGGATACCCTTGTTTTGTTTGTTTGTAATTTCAGCTTACTCATCTCTAATTTTGAATGATATATTTTAATAAATTTGTTGATGCAATTATAGTGCATCTATTTATCATACCTGCAACCTGGGTTCAAATCCCAATTCAATCAACTTCAAAAATGTTTAAACAAGCTTATGGGTAGCTTACCTGAACTAGATAATCGTTCCTTTTTCAACAGTAAATAGATATTTTACTGTTTCCAGCTAGAGAATAAAAAGAAGAATTAGAAAATCATTGAATTCTGATCACTTGGTGAATAACACCTTCTTTTTCATTGATTCTCTATGAGAATTAGAGAAACTTTTACCATACAGTGTGTTGTGTTATGTATTTTATTTTGAAATATGGCTGCAAATTGGATTCTGTGGAACAATAAATCAGAGATGCTTTTTTGTAGATTATTTTTTACAAGAATATATCATGAAGAATTTTTGAAATATATAAATCCAGTCTGCCTATTTTACTTAATATTTCTCTGCCAAAGGCAATTTTAATACAATCTCAAAAATAAAACAGTACAATTGAAGAAGTTCCAAAGCAAATCTTAAAATAAACTTATTTTTGGTTCAGTAAATATGCCTTTTTTAATCTTTTTCCTCATGTCTTTACTCATTTTGATTGTTGTAGGATTTAGTTGTTATAAGCTTTTATGTTATTAGTCATAACTATGATAAAGAAATTACATATTTGTGCAATCTTGTTTTTATTCTTCAATTATTTATACAGTATTTCAAATTTCATTCTCGTTTTATTTTTCTTTGATAAAACAGCAACAAAAACAGTTTTAGCATACTGGACATCTCAATGATAAAATGTTATAATGGATCATCTTGCTAATTACTTTCACCACGCTTGTTCTGATGCATTGCTAGAATGGCAGATTTTGGTACTCAAGATCCATAAGTCTTAAACTAGCTCTATCACTTCCAATGCTCCATCTTCTTATGAGCTCCTAAACAATAAAACCATTAAATTTATTTTATTTTTTTTACCAAAGAAAGAGAAGCATCTAGAAATAAAATGAGTAGTTAATATGCACAGACAGCAGCAATTTATGAACTTCTTTTTTGTCTTAATAATCTGTTCAGAAATTTCATTGTCATAGACTGTCAGATATATAAGTATTTTAGTATTGGATGTGATGATATTTGGCAATTTTTTGAAAAAGAAAATGGAAACTCACAGCTAAGGCATGCTATAGTTTGTCTTTGTTTAATTTATGCTAGCGGAATCAATAAAAGACATGACTAAAAAATTTAATAACAATGTAAACATTATAGTATAAAAATAGGTTTTGAGTTATTTTTTTAGTTTTTGCTTCTGAAGGATTAATTTTGAATGTTTGTAATTTTAATATGTATCATGAGGTTACACTTCCCCAGATTTTTAAATACAACAACCCTCTATATCCATGATATTTGTGTCCAAACCATCCATTGATATTTGAAACCATGACAGATTTTTTTATAATATGTATGCTTAACATATACAGACACCTAAAATACAATTTAATTATGAAAACATAACCATTGATACATCATCAAAAATAATTCACAAAAATAATCATGCAATTGAAAAATGTAATAGAGTAATTAATTTGAGATAGCAAACAGCCCTGTTTGAGAGAACAAGTTGAGAAAATGGCAGAGATATTTCTTGACTCTGCTCTTAGAGGCAGGTAGACATATTAAATTTGCTAAGCTAATTTTATAAATTTGTAATTTTATATATTTTAATAGCATGCATATCAAGTTTATGAGTTCAATTTTATGAGTTTCTAATTTTTTATATATGTATATTTTTCAAATTATGAATTATTGAAAGCATGGATGTTGATTCTCTACCTATGGGGGAACTATTTGAGTATTTTTTTATTAGGGAGAAAGAAATAATTTGTTTTTAATCTAATTAATAAACTTTTGAATCCCCCTATTTTCATTTTATAGCTATGACAGTTTGGAGAAGGCATTTTATTTATGGCCAGTGTATATGATAGCAGTTTATTATCTTTATTTATAGAAAATAGTTGTTGACGTTGTGGTTTCTTAAGAATCATGAAACTGGATTGGGTTTGCAGCACTTTATGAGTTAGATAATGTATTTTACAATATTCAATGGATTCAGGAGTGTGGTTTTTAAGTTTACTGTGATGACTTATTTTATCTCATTGTTTGGTTTTGGGGTGAGTTTGTAATATTTGTTCAGATAGTTGAGTAAACAAGAGTTAATTTTTTTTATCTGATTTTACATTTTGAAATAATCTGGTAATAGATAATTGAATGAAATGATTATTTAAAAAAAATTATTAATATCTGAAATATGACTAAATGCAAGTATTATAGTAAAGATATTCAAAAATATTTTATGCAGTTATAATTTAAGCATGATGTTATGTCTGTGGGATATGAAATATGTGATGTATTCGTGTTTGAATATTAAATGATATATTGAGGTGTTTTATTAAAAAATTTTGCAAAATGACTTTAAATTAATGTTATTTTGAAATGTGGATATATATTTACAGATTGATCACTACCATAAATATCTTGCTTGTGTCCTGTATGTTCAAATATATATATAACAATGTGTACCAGTGAAAAGGTGGCTAGTTCTCTTTCCAAGTTGCTCACAATGCCATCTCAAAGTCAACGCATATGTTATGCAGCAACATAGTTTAACTATTCTCCACAGAAGTCTTAAGGTGCTAAAGTACTGGACCATGAATATTGACATGAAATGCGATTGTTTCATACCTTCATAGATCGTCTTCAGTACTCTCTCCTATCACGAAATCATGTAAATCTCTTTAAAATGTTCTTGTGACTCATTGTTTCAATGTTATATATGGTCTGAATTATTTCAAATGTTTCGGTTGTAAATTTCCCAATTTAATACCAAATTTTAAGTTAGCGTGTTATTCCAATATGGGTTAAGGATATGAAACCTAGTCATATTACCTATTGTAACTCATGATTCAGTATGCTGGCACCTTAAAATTGCCATGATATATAGCTAAAATATGTTGTTTACATATTGGCACTTCAAAAGAATATATTGTCAGTCATCTTTTCATTGGGATACATTGTTTACATATTGAGTTCAAACCCTATATTACAAACCCCAAAGACTTTAGAAGGAAAGGAGGAGAAATTTTTTTTTTCTCCTCAACTGACTTTCATTAGTGAAAGAGGACAATGTATATATTTTAAATAGTTTAACAGTCTACTTGTGAATTAAAGTTTTGAGCATATATAAATAGTTGTCTGTAACTGTAAACTCTGTAAATCATTTTTTTAAGTCTACTTATTAACTTTTTATATTTCAATTCATATCTAATAAATTCTTTCTTAATAGTGTTTTGATTTAATATTTGTTATTATAATTTATTCTATGACTTCAGTAATAATATTAATAATCTGTATCTTTTCATATCATTTAATTTTCTTTCACCATGCATCCAGTGATTCAATAATTTTTTTTTTTTCTGTCTTTGATTTTGCTAGTTATAAGGGTTTTATATATGTGAGTTTATGCATGTGTGTATATGTGAACACAGCTTTAAACATTTACAGATATATCAAAAAGGTTTTTAATAATTTCATATTTTCGGTGTAAAAAGGTTTTCTTTTTTATATTATTTAAGTCCAATCTTTATTATTTAAAAATGTTAAACCTGAGAGAGAAAGATTGTCAATTCTAAAGATTTTCAATCTGGTTTTAAAACTTGAGAGAAAAAGATAAAATCAATTTTAGGATACCTTCAGTGATAGAAAAATGGGGAAGAGAAATAACTCATTAGTAGGTAATTATAGTTACAAAGACACCACAGATTGTTTTGGACCACCCAAAAATGAATTTTGAAGAAAAGAGAAGAAAAGATCAAAAAAGATCAGATAATTATATTGTATCTGTACAAATAGAAGTGTTTTGCAGATGGCAGGTGTCCATGCAGCTGTATGTGATATCATAAAAGCAATACATATATATTCAGGGAAAAAGCCTTTTTTTATTACTAAGTGTTCAGTGGTATTGCTTCTTTGAACCAACACATTATTGTTTTATCTGTTTTGGAGGATTCTACAGCAGAATGGAGGGCTAGAAGCAGTACTTGTTGAGGGCACCTTTTGGTTACCCAAAGAATTCTATCACATCTGAAAGCATTTAAAACATCTTATAGCTGATCTCCAGACCAAAGACGACTTTGAGCCTTGCTATTGCTTCATTTCTGCTGTTGCTGAATTCAAATAAAAAAACATCAAGAATAAAATGCAAGAAGTATATGGAGAAGAAAATATTCATTTATCTATTAACATACTCATACACAGAACTGAAAGAAAGAAAAAATGAAGAACCTATCCCAATACCAAAATAGTGTCCTTAAAGAAATGCAGTCTGTGCAATATCATCATCATCGCAGTAAATCAGAAAGAATTACAAACCTAAGCTTAAAACAGAACTTTCCCAGTAAACCACTGTAATTAATATGTCTACATGTATTAAACAATGGTATGTGGCTGAATTCAAATCTCTAATCTCAAACAAGCTTACTTTAAAATGAAATTCATTAAACTCACTGAAATGGTCTCTACATCTGAAATAAAAGAAAAGCCTGATAATAGCAATTTAACAATTTTCTCTTAAATTCATTTGTCTCTCTCTTCAAAGTATTAGAAATAAACTTCAATAATTGGAAAAAGGGGGTTTTCAATAATGATGAATATTGACTTTATCAATATATTGTGTGTTATTTGATTATCATTACATATAACCATTTATATATGTATTTTTTTTTTATAAAATGTTTTTTTATTATGTATTAATTCAGGTATCATGAAAAATATGTTATTCATATTATATATAAAGGTTAGACATAAGATTTATTAATGGTGGGAAACACACACACACATCTAGTGATATATATGCCTAGATGAGTTGAGTATGAATGTACAAATCCAGAGACAGGATGAGGGTAAAAATTTAGTATAGTGAGAACCTAGTTTAATGGAAATTGAGATGAATAAATAGGAACAGATATCTTTTTTTTTAAAGTATTCCTATCTTTATAATTTAACTAAACTTTTCTCTACCTATTTCTCGATTATTGTTTTTAAGACTATAAGCATAAAATTTATGTTATATATAATATGTCAATATGTATGTGCTTTGGGTGTTTATGAAAGCAAAATTTTTCATAATATGAGACTTCTATTCACCCACTAGAGATATGAACATACACATATCACGCTATATGCTATTAACGATTGAGTTTAAATTTCATTAAAGGGGGGAGGGATTTTTAGTTATTATTATTATTGATAATTATTGAATGTAACTATAAAATTTTGTTTGTATATTGATGACTAACCAATAATATATTTTTTTTTTTGATTAAAAGAAGTTTACTTTATGTTTCTTAAAGTTAATTATTGTCTTGTGAAAATTAGTTTAGTCATCATCATCATGGGTGAGTTCTGATCATAAGCAGAATTGACAGGTGTAATAATATTTTAGTAAATAATTATAGATTGATATAAGACATAATTTGTATTGTGAGTTAGGTATAAAGCTGTTGCTGGGAGTATTTATCATCATCCTTATCATTTATTAATTCATAAATAATCTAGATGCATATATTAAATGGCCATACAAATGATGTTTTTCATTTTGTTTGTTTGTTGTTTGTGAGCCAACATTAGGGATATGACTACCATTGATGATCTCTAAAGATTTAGTGAATTATTAGAACTTATGATTTTATATTATTAAATATAAGCTAGTAAACTTGATGATGTTATAGTTTTAAATGGGAGCTCTTAAAAGATTTATAATGTTTAATGATTAAATGCAGTTATATATGAATTTGTATAAGAAATTTTGAGAGTTGGTATAAGAATTTGTCCACATCATTATGGGCTAAGGAGGATGAGTTACCATTAACACAGGTGCAACCGATATACTGTTATGAAATGGAATTACATATCATTATAGATAATGAACCAACTGAAGTTCAAAAACTAAGTACAATTATAATTAGGTATCCAATGTGATTTTATCTAGATTCAGATAGCTTAGTGGCACCCAGATATATAAGAAAGAAAGAAATAGAGAGTAAAACAGTTGCAAATTGGTTTGTCCAATTGGGACATAAAACTACTTACATGTTTATTGGTAATTGATCTAAAACAATTGATCCCTTACAAATGACTGCCTGAATAAGAATAGATTTTTCTAGATTTTTCTTTCTGTACTAATGATCTACAATATATAAAAATCTTTATATCTGCTGCTATTTGTTTCCAAGCATTCCAATGGATAACAGCAAATGCTTTATGCACATACCTACTATATGCTTTTATTCTTAAAAATATACACATTTAGATATCAACAAAAATAGTGCAATTATAAAAAATAGTATAAAGGGAAACAAGCATATCTGTCTGTGTATGCTAGATGATAAAATGGCTGACTGAGAAGTAATTCATGAAGTTGCATAGAAAGTTATTAATTCAAATTTTTTTGTTTTATTTAATACTTTTTCAAATTGTGCATTAATGAAATTGTGAGTGGTGATTTATAGAATTAAGTTCTTTCATATAAAGCAGTGAAATTTTAGAATTATAATTTATTTTAGTTTGATCCTATCTCTGCTTATGAAGATTCAGTTGCAGCTCACCTTACGAAGATATTACAATCAGATCAACATTCCGTTGTTATATCCTCAGCCAAGTAAGTTGGGTGTTGTCTATTTGTTTGATTGTATTTAGTTATTGTTATTTTAAGCATTATGAATTAATATGTTTTCTATTTCTAATTAATTTGTTAAGAGTTCTTTGTGAAACTGTTAAGGATTTTGTGGCCAAAGTTGGGGCTGCTTATGAAGCTAACGATCCTGAAGATTCAGAAGACTCTATTGCAAAAAAGGTAAAATAGTTTTATGTAAAAAGATTTATTTTGTACTTTCATTGTTGAAATAAAATAATATATAAAATATAAAGTTTCCATTCTTTAATTAAAAAAAAAAATCATGCCATTTTATTTGAAATTATACGGATTATCCAAAATGCACAACTAGAAATCACATTAATGCCACTTGTAATTACTATTTGTTCAATAACTTGAACACTAACTTATTTTTTAACTTCATATTTTCAAGGTTTCCAAAGATATAAAATTACCCAAAGGTTACATTTTGATGTTGATTCACTCTTTAATAGTGTTCTAATAAATTAAATCATCAAAGTTTTAAAAAAACATTCATCAACTGAATTTGATTGAATATTTAATTGGACACTGTATATAAAATACAATAAAATCTTACTTCATTATCATAGGAAATAAACAGGACATACTTCAGAATTTATAATTCAAAACATTCTACAAAATGTGTGTGTTTATATATAATTTTAATATTACAATATAATAATTATTGTGCATTTATAGTTTAAAAACAGGGATTAATATAAATTACTATTGTAGATATTTGCAGATCTTTTATATTTTTATTCTTCAGAAATTCTTGATCTTATTTTACAAATAATGCAACATGTGAAAAGATATTTCTTTAAAAGCATTCATCAGATATATATGCCTACAATTTAAGTTTGGATCCAGTATGAGTAAACTTGAAACATTATTTTCATATGCATAGCTAATAGTTTAGACAAGAATGGAAAAATATTTAAATTCAATAAATGGCATTTGGAAAGCTTAGTGAGTAGTGCCTTTTTGACTATATTTTTAAGGGAGGCTTTAGAAAAGCCTTTGGTCTGCAATTGGATATTTAAAAAGCTGTTCTATCTTTTTATCTAAATGTAAAACATACCAAATATCCCAACTTAATTAATCATGACAATAAAAAGAACTTTAGAAAGAAAAATGAAGGGTTGGATTGATGACACAAAAGAATAATTAGAACTAGACTTGAGAAAATAATGTACTGTTCAAAAGACTGAGAACAGATGGAAATGTTTAGATATGTGGATTTTTTTTTTTTAACTAATTTTTTAACAAGTTACTAATTTAGAAAAATATATTTTTGATAAAGAAATATTATGTTGTGAAGATGCTTGAAAGTCTAAACAATTTTCAGAGTAAAACAATTTTTTTTAATATAAGTATTTGCAGTGAATTTTCTGTGTGTGTAAGATTAATGTGTGTTTGAGGAATTTTGTAATCTTTTATAATTTTATATTTTTTAAATTTTTTATTGTAATACGTAAATTATATCACACAACTTTCATGTTTAAATAAATCAATAGAATATAAACAATCTTTTGCTATGGCAATACTAAGAATTCCATTTATTACTTAATTGTAGTGTTGCCTTGACAATGAATTATTGATATTCTGTTGAAGTATTTAAATATGAAAGCTGAGTGATGTTATTTAAACCATTAAAATCACATGCTCATCTTTCTTTATGCTTATACAAGTTGTTGAAACAGTAGCAATAGTACCAACTTATGCAAGCTTTAATCAATAGATGCTAGAATATGGGGGGGAAATTTGCTACTGTTTTAATAGTTTGTGTAGGCGTAAAGAAAAAAGTGATCATGTGATGTTTTAATGGTTTATTACCAATTTTACTCAAAGGATAATCACTAACCATAGAAACCAAAATTTTTAGATACTGAACTGCTTTTAGATCTGTATATACAGGAAAATTAGCTTGGATTGAAAACGGGATATTTCTCATTTTTAAGCTGATAGTTTTATAATTAAGCAAAAGAATATAAGGTGGGTGCTGGAGAAGGATGCATTAAATCCAAAGATTTGGGTGCATAGATCCCGGATTCTCATTGATGAAAGTCATTAACTATAAACTAATTTGAAGATACTGGATATTGGTTATAAGACACTTATTATCTATGATGTATTGGTAACTAAAGTTTGCACTAAGTGGCACTATTGTCAGGAAAAAAATTTGCTACTAATATGAGTTATGTATGAACACATCTTAATTTGCCATTCCATAGATGACTATGATTTGAATGTAGACTAGGTAAAGCTGAAATATTTTTTTCAGACTTACTGGGTTTTTTTGTTAGTCAATCCAAGTAACTGTACAAAATTGAACAATAATGAGTTTTTTTATGTAGACAATAAAACAGATTAAAAACCATTCATATACTCATCATCAGAAGAATGAAAAGCCTTGTAAATATTTCTTTTCTTTTTCCACTGTTTCTTTATAAGGGTTTATTGTAGAAGTTTTTTTCTCTTAATGGACTATATGAAAGCTGTTTTATCTTACATAACATATATGGTTGTATAGATAGATGAGATGTGATAGATATGTTGATATCTGAATAAATACTTAGGTGGATTTTTTAATAAACAGTAAAAACTTTGTCACTTGGATATAATAAATGAAATGCAGTTTATAAGTACTGCTTCCTTTTTATTTTGAAAATAAGTTTGCCTTTGAAAAGGATGCCCAGAATTGAAAATATATTAAGATTATTGTATTTAATTGTTATTTAATTTATTAGATATTGTAAATATAAAATTTTATTCTAATATTTTAGTGTGCAATATTAAATGAAAAACTAGATTCTTTATTGAAAACATTAAATGAAGAATCAATGGTCTCCATGGGTGAAGTTATAGCAGAAGCCAGTTCAGTTTTATTGGACAAAGATACAGTACCTGAGGATATGACATGTCCTTCTACCAAAAAACAAGTAAGTTTTTTTTTTATTGTACTTTAGGATTTCAAACACAGACACAACACAACATTTCTATTTATTTAACAGAGGGAAAGATTGGTGCATGTATCAGGAAAATTCAATAACCATATCTAAAGACATATTTAAAAATTAACATAATTTTAAAGTAAATATATTTTTATATATTATGTGAAATATAATAAATTTATGTATCGAAATAGCTAACATTTTGAGTGTTCACATCATGCATTGAAAGCCCAAGGATAACCACTAAATTGTTTTAGATATATACCCAGAAATAATTTCCTCGAATAATTTCAAGAGTATTAACTATTTTTCTATGGTTCTTGGTGACGTATTGTTGTGATCAGGGATTTTTGAAGACAAGAAAAGAGAAATGTTATTTTTACATTGATGAAGAAATGAGAGTTTAGTACAATTGAAATTTCTAGCAAAATGGGTTTGTGGTGTAATGATAGCCTAACTGCTGACCATTCCCAAGACTTAGGTTCAAATCTGGACTGAATAAAACTTGAAATTTGTTTTAGATTCCAATTGAGCATAGGTAATTGGCTCATAATCATCCCAATTAACTATGCACTATTGATCAGTATATGATTGTCTATCTAAGTATTCATAAATAGAGGGTAAGAGAAAGAGCAGAAGTAACTGGATCATTCATCATCTAGTAATTTCCAAGTCTGGAGATAAATTTTTTTTTTTCTCTTGAATATTCTTGAATGGAATAGTGAAGGGAATTATTGCAGAAGTCTTTACCTAACAGTGGATTATTCAAAGTCCGTTTTCATCCTACTACTCAACAAAAACAAATTTAAATCTTTTATTGAATTTATATATTTTATAAATGAACCATAATTGTTATTCACCTGCATTGTTTTATATTTTTTTCACATGTTTCATGATTACATACAGAGACACTATTAGTGCTCTAAATTTCAATTAAAGTACTGTTAAACATTCATTTTTATATGATTTTGGTAAATTCTTATCTGTATGAAAATTGTTCTGGCATGGAAATTTTCATTCCAAAAACATTCCTAAAGTTTAGGAATTGCTGGATTAAGCAATGGTCACTTGATCATAGTTGGTCATTGCTTTTTTTATAAGTTTATAATTTTTTATATGTGGAAGTCAGTGGCAAGCTACTACTATTGATAGGTAAGTGTTTATTTTTTAATCTTGGTGCATTTTTCCAAAAGATTTGATCATCCGCCCATTGTTTAGTAAGTCACTTGAAGTGCACACTTTCGTTTGTATCATAAGATAAAATAATTTATCATGCTTAATTTAACCACATTTAATATTTTTTAAATCTTGATAATTGAAGGACATATATAATGCTACAATAAATAATGTTCATTACTGAAATTATTTTTTTAATTATATATTTATTTGTTTTAAAAAATAATATCATTAATAGCTATTCCCAGTATATATATATCGCTCAGCTTGATTTATTGGAGTGATAGACTGGATCACAGCAAAGTTCTGTCACTTCCAACATTCAAACTTTTTATGAACTCCTAATAACCAATTGATTTTTTTATTCTAGAAAAATAAAAACTAGTGATAAAAAGAAAAAAAGAGTTAAAAGATGGTCTTTTGAATAATTATACAAAATAGTCTGTCAAGTCCAAATATAAATACTTTATTAATTTAACATCTTTCTAGGCTTCCTTATAACTTCTATTGCAATGAACTTTTTTTTAAAGATTTTGCCTCATTATAACTCTTCATTATATTCTATCTTCAGTCATGTTTTTCCACTGTAATCAAACTCTATTGCAGATGTGGGGAGTATCTTTAAGATAATCTTTATAATCTAAATAAGGACTGCTTTTCTCAAAAAATTCATACTCACATCCATTGGTTTTTTTTTTAAGTATAGATTCAATCGACCACTTTCAGAATTTTATAGAGGATATATAAACAAAGTATAAGGATATAAATGTAGATGGAAAATATATATATATGTAAATATAGATGGAAAATATATATATATGTAAATATAGATGGAAAAAATATATATATATTAGATTTGTAAATTAATAAATTACTTAATTTTAAATTCTTGGAATATTAAATTTGGTAAAAATCAAAGGAATAATATTTTTTTTAGATTTTTATTAAAAAATACTCGAGAACTGCAGTCATGTGATATGCATCAATTATTAGATGCTCAAAAGTTTTTACTGCACACTAATTGAAACTAAAGCTCTATCTATATGAAACCACAGTAACTTAGTACATCAGAAATTCGATTCAGTGTCTAAATCAAATAGCATGTCCCATGCTAAATTGATAATAAGATTCTATCTGAAGTGTATATAACTCATAGCTGCTTTGTTATATCAATTTTTGTGGGCTTGAATATTTGCTAAGTTTATCATTATCTGCTCTATATTGCTCTTTATACACAACAATAAACCAATGCACTTCTTTTTTTCATATTCAGTTCCAAAATGTACCATTTTATTAATACATCAATTCCAAAATTTTAGTAAACATCTTACTGTATTACCAAATTCACACCAAATTATAAATAAAGCTTGTTTCACTGTAAGAAGCATTGCTTGGAAAAGTTATGCGATATTTTAACCTCCAAATGACTAATTTGCTCAATAACAGATCAATTGATCACAGTTTTTTTTTTTTTTAATTTTACTCATCTTGGATTTGATCCAGAAACTGCACTTTTTTAAAGCACCATTGCTAACAAAGAGCTTAACATTTTGCTGCATAATTTGTAACAGATTTTGAGTTATTTTAGTACTTGATGAATATTAATTATTTCAAGGCTCATTCATAAGTTTGCTAAACATATAAAAACTGTATTTTCATGTTTAACTGATATATATTTATTTGATTTGTTTATTTTTATTTTTTTTTCTAATAGACATTTATTCAACGGGATGCTTTAATGTCAAGAGCTAATAGTTTGAAGAAGGCAGTACGACAAATTATAGAACATACAGAAAGAGGTTGGAACAACTATAATTTACATCCTTTTTATGTAATTTTTATATTCATTCTTTTTGTGTATATTTATTTTTCTTTTCATTTTTAGCGGTTGATGAACAAAATGCTCAGACAAAACATTTATTAAGACAGGAAGTTGCTCGTTTTACAGAAAGTTATTCATACTCAGGCAATATTATTAGCCCAACAATTTTTGAGGGTAAAGAAGAGATTTCATCATCTCCTGTTTCAACTACTCAACATCTCGAACCTCCTGCATCCGCAACTAGTGAGTTGCCATCTACATGTCTGGATGAAGACAGTTGTAAGTTTCCTTTTGTTTTCTTTCTCCTTAGTTTATTTTTTACTTAATATGTAAATTTTTTAAATGAATTTAAATTCCAGTTATTATTTGTTAACTATTGCATTAGGAAAAGCAATTTGCAGTGCTCTCTTTACTTCGGAGCCATCTGTTTTAAGCCGGAATAATCAGTAGACACATTTATTAACTAGTTATAACTTTAATGGAATTAGTAAATATATATGCATAAGTATTCTATTTTACAAAGGTTCTCCATCATTCTCAATCTCTAGACATGCTCTGAATTAAATATGGAGATAATTAAAACTTTTAACTTTTATAAGTTATTACTATTTTGTAATTTGCAAGATATAGAAGCGTATTTTGCAAGGTGTTAATCATGAAGATAATTTGAAACTGATTGTATCTTACATTAATTCAAAACTTTATTTAGTTAATAAAAAAACGAATAAACATTACTATGCTATTTTTTTTTTCTATTGTACAATGCCAGATGGATACTCAATTTAAGTTCACAAAAATGCTTTTTAGAAAAAGTAACTGACTTATTTGTAAGTCTATAATACTTAAAAAAATATTCACAGCGACTCCTAGAGAACGAAAATATAGAAAAAAAAAAAAATTAGTGAGTTTTAGTGGTTTGATGCTAATATTATTTATTGGGAAAATTTTTATTAATCCCTTATTTAATATTTTTTCTTTCATAAATATTAAATAATTAAATTAATTAAAACCTGAGGGGGGGGGGATTAACTATTTAAACACACCTATAACAATTAAAAATACTGTTCAGAGGCCTCTTGTTTTTCATTCTTGATCATTATTCCCTTTTGTAACTCATTGATATACCATTTTTCAGGCCTTTGTTTTTTTTTAAAGAGTTCCATATTTTTAAACTTGCAAATACAATTCAGTAAAAACATTTAACAATATTGTTAAGAAAAAACATCATGCATATATTATAATCAATTATATAATTGATATATTATAAAGCTATAGAATTGAAATACAAGTATAATGTATATTCTTAACCTAGATGTAATTAATGGGGATTTGAACCCAGACTTTCAAGCTCCCTACAGTCATCCTCTCTACTCAGTATAATCGATATTCATGACCACATACATGTGAAAAAGATAAATGATCTCCAATATACATATTTCATGCTGAATCAGCACTCATCATCTCCCACATATATATATAATCATTGCTCGGCTTATATTAAGATAGCAAATCAACACATTTTAGTTGACAGACTTCAATTCTCTCCACTCTCCAATTCTTCAGCCATCCATATTACTGAATATCTGATGATGGAATGCTCAAAGGCCTTGATGGTGTCAATATTATAGTCCCCATGTTGAGTCCAAGTCAATCTGAACCTCATATAA
The DNA here is from genome assembly GCA_028023455.1 of Epiperipatus broadwayi. Lineage (NCBI taxonomy): Eukaryota > Metazoa > Onychophora > Udeonychophora > Euonychophora > Peripatidae > Epiperipatus > Epiperipatus broadwayi. The sequence continues at coordinate 1,637,414 of JAQFVV010000013.1, forward strand.
AGAACCTTAATATGTCTAATTAAATGAACAGAAGAGTGATGGACAGAAAACAGGCTGAATATGTAATAATGAAATGCAAGTATAATATGTATACTTAACCTAGATTCAGCCTGTATTCTGTCCATCCCTCATCTGTGTATTCAAATGAACATTTTAAGGTCCTATATATGAGGGTTCAGATTGACTTAAGGTTAATATTGGTATGACTAATAATGGCATCATCAAGGACTTTGAGCATTCCATCATCAGATTTTCAGTGACATGGATGGCTGAAGAGTTGGAGAGTGGAGAGGATTGAAGCCTGTCCACTAAAGAGTGTAGATTTACTGTCTTATTATAAGCCAAGCAATGATTATATATGTGGGTGGGAGATGATGATCCAAATCAACTGATGAATGCTGGTTTAGCATGAAATACTTATATTGGAGATCATTTATCTTTTTAACATGTATGTGGTTATGTGTATCAATTACATTGGATAGAGTGGATGATTGTAGGGAGCTTGAAAGTCTGGGCTCAAATGCCCTTTTATATTTGTATTTAAATGGACATATTAAGGTCCTGCATATGAGGATCAGATTGACTTAAGGTCAATATGGGTATGACTATAATATTGGCATCATAAAGGGCTTTGAGCATTTCTATCATCAGATTTTCATTCGTATGGATGGCTGAAAAGTTGGAGAGTAGAGACAATTGAACCTGTCTATTAAAGTGTGTAAATTTGCTATCTTAATATAAACTGCACATTGATTATATATATATGTGTGGGAAATGATGATCCAGACCAACTGATGAGTGCTGATTCAGCATGAAATAAACTGGAGATCATTTATCTTTTTCACATGTATGTGGTCATGTATATCAGTTACATTGAATAGATTGGATGACTATAGGGATCTTGAAAGTCTGGATTCATATTCCCTTTAATTAAAGTTATAGAATAATATGAATAAAGCATTTAAATCCCCTAGCTTATCATTTAGATAAAATATAAGATGTATCCAAAATATAAGTATATGAATATTTAATTTTTCATACTTTGAAATAATTCAAGTGAATCTTGTTTAATATAATTATGATTCAATTCTGTTCCAATTTGTGCTCAATTTATTTTGAGACTTAGCACAATTGGTGTCTAATATTTTATAGATTTCCAATTCAGAATGCCTAAGATAAAATATATCTTATTTGAATAATGAGCTAATAGAGGACAATTAGATTTCATTTATTCAGAATATGTATTTTTAATATACATTTCATATATGTATATATATATATGTTAATCTCTTGGAATAGTGATTTATGACCAAACTTTCTCTGGAATTCGAATGGATAAATTAACTTATTTTTAAGTTTCAAAAAATTTTTTTCTCCCAATAACACAACTCACAAGCCAACAGCTAACAATTCAAAATTATGCACTATATGAATATCTAATATTTTTAGTTAGAGGTTAAATATAGAGGAAAAAACACTCTAACTTTCTTCACTTGTCAATTAGAAAACCTGTTAACGATTGTTTTTTTTACTGTTCTTTTTTGAAAGTTATTCAGTAAGTAGGTCTTGCTTTATGGAAAACTAAAGGCTGATTTAATCTTTTTTTTTCTACCTAAGATTAGCTTGTTTGTCTAGAGAGGATCTACTACAGATATTATAAGTTCAGATGTTTTTGTGATCCTGCAGTGTATTATTAGCTGTTCCTTGATGTTATAAAGCAGAGAGAAATTATCTCATTTTGAGAGTTTCAGGTTGCATTAAGAGAGCTAGTTGTGATTACAACAAAAGTAGAGGAGCACATTAGTGTGGAGTGTATATTGCCTCTAGTTCATCCAGTAAATGAATGTTGTAAAATTCATGTAGTGAGAGAGGTTAGAATGGAAATTTTTACATTACTGAATAGCTATATATAATTTGAAATGAGAAGTGAGCTGATAAGTTGAAATGGGGAAAAAATTGTTTGGTTACATATATATGTATTTGTGTCAAATTTAGGGTTTTTTTAGAACATGAAAATTCTTTGATATAATGTTTTATAAATTGTAAGATTTATTTTTTTAATTTTAAAAATGAGGTTTTAAATGCTTTTATTTAAATTACATTCTCTCTTTGCTTGTTTGTTTATAAGTTTGTAAACTGTTGTATTACTTTTATTATTAAACTTGGAATAAAAATTTTAAATTGAGATTTAATAGATTTTAATTCAATGTAGAATTGTTTCAAAGTTTGTCTGTAAGAAAGAAATATTAGGCAAAGCAATATGGGGCTAATATTTTAGATAGGGAACCTGTTTTTTAAATATGGATTACAATGCAAGAAAGTTTTGAATATTTTGATATCAAATTTAAAAATTGTTCATAGAATTTGTTTTAAATAAAGCTCACAAGAGGGTAGTATAGATATTTTTTTGGGTTTCAATTTAAAATTATAATAATATTATAAAATTGAGACTTAATAGGTTTAAATTTAATATAATTTGTTGAAATTTTATTTTTTAAAGTCATTACTAAAGTGATAGGGCACAATAATATTTTAGGTAGGTGACCTAGTTTCCTAGATATGGAACAGAGGGCAGGAAAGTTTTGAATGATATCACTGTAAAAATTGTTCTTTGAACTTTAATATGTTTTAAGTAATATATGTGATTTTCTTTGTTTCAATTGTAATCTTCATTTAAAAGTTAGAATAAGAAAATTGGTTTACAGTATAGTTTTATTAAACATTTTTTAAAAAAAAATTTATTTCAAATAAAAGAAAAAAATGTCCAACACTTTTCAACAGAAAAGTATGCTACTTAATGCATTATTATATATATATATAGAATTATGTACACATATTAAACATGATATATACATAAGGAGTATACATATTAACTTATCACAGAAATATCTAGTGATATTTGTAAACTAAGTGTCATATTGATTTAAAGTAAAATTATGCATATTAAGTGAAGTTCATTAAAAGAAAAAAATAATTTCCAATCAAAAATCAAAATGTCAAACACTTTTTACTTAAAAGGATATTTTCATATTTTTAGTCACTTAATGGTTTATTATATACATATATAATTATGTATATGTGCTAAATATGATATATTTATAAAGAGTATACATATTAACTTATAGCAGAAATATCTAGTGATATATATTGAAACAGACAGATCGGAGAACCGATCTTCGTTTCAGGTGTTTTTATGTACGATAATTCAAACCACTGTTCGCCCGCAGTGAGATTTTGTCTATTTTAATTTATAATAAAAATTAGTTATATATTCTATAGTTTATAAATAAATATGTAAAGTTTCCGTATATAAATGTCACAAACCATGAAATAATATTCGTGTGTGCGTGGTTTGTGAATTTATATCATTTAATTTAAAGTTTCAGTGCGGGCGTATTTGTTTTAAATTTTAGTTTTAAAATTGTATAAAGTCGTTTAAAAATACTGATCAAAAATCACATTCCTTTGATCAGTGTTTTTAATTAAAATCTAATTGCACAAATGTTCAGAGCAATTAAGTTGTATTTAAAATTAGTAAGGAATTTTTATATGTAGATTATTACATCCATATTTTGTGTATTTTATTTTCATCAATCAAATATTTTTCATATATTATATTAATATTTTTAATTTTTATAAAAATAAATATTTAACATTTTAAAACATATGAAAATAAAATATCTAAAGTAAAATTTTACCTGAAACAATGGAGCATTAGGAAGTGTGAAATATTAGATAATAGAATTTGTGAGGTATTTGAAAAATGATATATATTTACAATTAAATTATCATCAAAGAAACAAAAAAAGTTCTAAAAGTTAAATTTTTATTTATTGTTATTAAAATTTAAAAATATATAGTTTACTTATTGTTTTCATTAAAGCAACTTTTATCCAGTAGAGTACTGTTTAGATTTTTAGTAGCATATTTTTCTAAGAGTAGTTTTTTTGAAAAATAAAATATTTTTTTATATATAATTTTTCTACTAGTGCTAGAAGTTTTTGGTTTAATTATAAGTCTTTTTATAAAAATATTGCATCATAATCATTAATAATTACTGGAAAATCACATTTTTATCTTTCCAATCTATTTTAAGCATCTATTGTCCAATCACAAATCTTATTTCTAAGCCCTTTTCCTTCATTACTTGTTATAACAATAGAAGGTGCTATCAATCACACACAAAAGTTTGTAAAGGTACATATGATGCTGATTTTTTTAAAATCAATACATTAAAATTGTAACATCATAAACAAGAAGCACTAGAACCTATCACAAATTGTAATGTAAGTTTTAAGTATATGTTTTAAAATAACATAGACAAGTAGAAATTGAAGCACCATTGTAATGCCTAAAAAGTGAAACTTAAAGCATAGATACCATTGAAAACATCAATTTAGTTAATGTAAAATTTTATTTATTTATTTAAAATTTGAATCCATAATTTTGTTGTACAATAGCAGTGTACACTTTTTCTCACCTCTGTTTCTAAATTTGGCTTATTTTATCTAGGCGTACCAGCACATATCTTGCCTATTGTTTTAATTTCTCTAATTTTACATTTACTAATTACCCCTATTTAAAATAATTTTAGATCGCTTGGAATTTCAGAACATATTGCAAATTAATTTATTCATTTTTTCCCTTTTGTTCAAAATGATTCAAATGATTTAACAAAAGTTAAACTTGCGCTCAATCATTCCTCTCTCTTTAATTAATTAAAAATGAAAAAAAAAACTACAACTAATGATTATAGATTTATTCTTAACAAACAAACACAAAATAATAAAAAAAAACTCTTTTACAAATTTATTTCAATAAATTTGACAGGTACTCTTATATAGCTGCGATCATGCTTTAGAAACGGCTGTTTCTCGTTTATTATTAAAGCAAGACCGCTTTTTTAAAGTTTTGTTCCTGTCATTTATTTCATCAATTGATTATAGTTTAACATAACCTCATATGCCTGGGTTCAAATCCCATGTAACGCTATTCCGTTACATATCTCCCCGCCCGGTGTAGAGTAAAATCCGAGGTTGCGGGTTTTAGCTCTGAGAAGGAGCCAAGTTATTCGGCCCTCTTCAGTGCCCTTGCATTGAAAGTCCCCTTAATCATTTTTCCTCTGTGCAGCGTTCAGTGAATCGACCCAACGTCCTCCTTTCTTTTGTGCGATACGGGTCCCATTATGGCGGCTTTTCCGGGCTGTTTGTCTGCGGCTCCGCCTTCCCTTAAAATTTGGATCAGGTGCTCTGCGGTCAGACTTCTTTTTACAACGACTATTAACGGAAAAAAAAACTATCTGGTAATCTAGGGTCTGCCACGATTGACGACAATGGCCAATGGGTTTCGTGCATCCCTGACAGGAGCTATGGGGATGGACCTTTCCGAAGTCCCCTATACAGAATACGATCAATCTCTATCTAAGATTTTGGAAAGTCTGATCCGCCCAGCAATAACGAAGTTTTGGGAAGTGAGCTGGCAAGAACTCTAATGAAATGTGTTGCGTGATTTTCCGCACTTAAGTTGGGCCAGCGTCATGTGCCAGCATTCTACTGGTCTTGCAGGGTACTCCCAGGTCAATCCACCAACACATTGGCTCTATACACTACAGGCTGCTTTGCGAGCGGTTGACCTGTTTGTTTTATATGTTACACCCAAGGCGTGGTGTTAGTCATCCCCCCTTTCCCTTTTTTTTTTCCTTCTTTTTTTTTTTTAATTCCATTTCCAATATCATATGCCGATTCATGTCACAGGTCATTCCCGGTTCGTGGCATCTATTTCCCACATGAGTTCCTTTAAACATTTGTCTTTGTGATATCCACGGTCGTCAATTCATTTTCCCTCCGTCCTATGGGTTAGTATCGGTCCGGTGGTACTCGTTTTCTGGGTTGTTCATTACTAGACCTCTCTATCTGCCCTCCTATCCCCTCTTCTTGCTCAAATTTTGCTATCATTTCCCCCATTTCATGGATCCCTTTGCAATCCCTTCCCAGCATCATGTGTCTGAGGGTGGTTGGCATATTGTGCCTTATTATCGAGATGATCTGCATCTCCGTCATATGGTACGCAGGCAATTGTTGCAGGCTTGCCACCTGCCTATAATAAAACTGAGTGGCCGTCTCACTGGGCCTTCCCCCATATTTCTCCCTGGTGATTCTAAAATAAGTCCCTTCTTGACGTGCTGTGTTCCAGAAACACCGCAAAACTTCTTCCTTATATTCCTCATATGACCGGGGTTTAAATTCCAGCGTCCTCCACCAGTCTCTCGCTGGGCCCTGTAGGTATCTGCTTGCAATATTTATTCGGTCAGGTTCTCTCGCCGTTGGTTCTCCAAACAGATTCCTGACGCTTTCGAGGTGGTCCATTGGGTTTTCATTTTCTCCTGCCCTAAATATTTCTATCTTCATCTGTCTCTCCGCCCATACACGACTTGTGTCCCATTGCGACATCTGCCTTTCCCATCTCTTCTCCATCTCTTCCATCCTTCTACTCACATTCCCATATCCCTGGTCTGCTTCAATCCTTTGGATTCTCTGTCCCCCTCCCAGTGCCTCTCGGACTTCGTCCTGGTGTTGTCTAATTTCATGACATGCCTCCTCCGTCTGCCTGATAGCTTCCTTCATCGCATCTTGATGCCTATTTCCCTTTTCTACATTATCCGTTAGTATCTCTACCCTTTCCTTTAGATCATTCAGGTCTGTTTTCGCTTTGTCCATCTCCATCCTATTCTGGTCTATTTTTTTCCTCAACATTGGCTAAACTACTATCTTCCCCTTTGTTCTCTTCTGACTTCACTTCCTTTCCCCTGAGTAATTGCCTTATCTCCTCTTTAAACTCTTCCCTATCTCTTCTACGCTCTTCTCTATCTTCCCTCATTTCGGCCATCATTTGTGTCATCATCTTTATTAATGTTTTAATATCCCCTTCATTCTCCGTATCCTGTTTTTTAAATTGTATTGGACTCTCCCTCGTCTGTTCCCACATGCTTTCATCTGGGTTTTCTTCCATTGTTTACTATCTGATTTATAATTTATAGTAATCCACGGCTCGCTACCTACTACTCCACGGGTCCCACTGACTGTCTTATCCTATTCTTAGATGCTCCTTGCCCTTCAAAATTCCCACAGCTCCTGTCCTTCCTTAAATTTGGTTTCTATCGCTCATACTATCCCAGGTCCCTCTGTTCCCTCCATTTCTGTTCAGCAGCTATCGATTATATGTGCGGCTATGTCTATTATGTGGTTATATGCGTCCTTATACATATACGCTATGTTGACCTCTTTCTTTAGCTCCTTCTCTTTTTTAAATAAAACACAAAACTCCTAACAAGATCTCAGTTACAGTACTTCCTTTGTGCAAGAATATAAATACGTCTTTTAACGATGTATATATTTTTTTATTTTTTTTTATTTGCGCTTAAATTATTTACATTTAATTTTAACATAGAAATTAATTTTTTAATTTGCTTCCTTTTAATATACGATCTTTCTTCCACGGAATCCCACTATTCCACAGCCTTCTACAACTATTAAGTATATTCGGACGCTTGATTATTTTAGTGCTAATAAGAGAACTAAATCCCGGATTGAATCCAAGTAATAGGCGCCAGGAGAACTTTTATAAGAGTCCGCCACGTATGTGCATAAGCTCACTCAACTATATCACAAAACATGCCCGTGCATCACTCCAGTCGGAAGCAAGAAACGAACACAGCCAATATTACCCTTCAAATTACATCGAATCTGTGATCTTTCACTCACGATCAATTACTTATTATATGAGGGCCCGCCCTATATCCCACAGAATAAATTAATCAAACTTAATTTAATCTAAGAGAACATAACAAACATAAGCATAAATAAAATAAAATCCCAACACCAAAAATATCAAATGCATTCATTCATATACAAACAAATTTGATCGCTCTAGCACTCATTCCTATTATATAAATTTATGTTGAAATTCCAAGCAATTAATAACAAAAAATACTAGTTAAATAAATGTTTTATTTAATCTGTTTACTAACAATTAATGCAGGTATATGATCGGCAAGCCGAGATAATTAAATATAGATTTCAAGGTGACTTCGCACATATTTTAAAGAATGTTAATCTGTAGGCAAACTTATTTGGTTAGATTCTCGAATCGTTCATTAATGGTCAAGAGTAACTTTATCATTTTAGCTTAATGTTTTTTAATAGTTCTGGTTATTAAAGTTATTTTATTTTGGTACATAAGTGAATACGACAATGTAAAGATAGCTACCTGTGGAACGTAGAAAGACTGTAATGGGATCCTGAGCGATGGTTTCTTCTTTAACGAAGCATTCCGGCAATTTGCAAGGTCTCAAAAGCGTGTGTGGTCCTTATGTGAAATTTCTCCGGTGTTACGAGCATCCTATTAGCAATCAGCAGAGCTGGACGCGGAGGTCCGGCGGTCAAGCCGTGAATTTTATGTTCAGCAACGCATCTCTGTTAGATTTCAATAGTCTAATAATAATCAATAATAGTCTAATTCAATAATAATTCCTTGAAAAGTGCTGTCCGGCCTTTTTGATCTCTTCCTTCCCGCCCTCACACCTTGAAATTTTCTCACCCAATCACTCCCATGCACCTGTGAGTCCCTTCATCTTATAAGTCCATCGAGTGTCAACTCAATTCCATGATTTCTGGGATCGTTTACACCACCTTGGAATTTCGCTCAATTTGACCATTTTTTTCAGGTATTGTTTCGCTGGAGACAGAAGTCTGAGTTGTACAATAGCAGTGTACACTTTTTCTCACCTCTGTTTCTAAATTTGGCTTATTTTATCTAGGCATACCAGCACATATCCTGCCTATTGTTTCAATTTCTCTAATTTTACATTTACTAATTACCCCTATTTAAAATAATTTTAGATCGCTTGGAATTTCAGAACATATTGCAAATTAATTTATTCATTTTTTCCCTTTTGTTCAAAATGATTCAAATGATTTAACAAAAGTTAAACTTGCGCTCAATCATTCCTCTCTCTTTAATTAATTAAAAATGAAAAAAAAACTACAACTAATGATTATAGATTTATTCTTAACAAACAAACATAAAATAATAAAAAAAACTCTTTTACAAATTTATTTCAATAAATTTGATAGGTACTCTTATATAGCTGCGATCATGCTTTAGAAACGGCTGTTTCTCGTTTATTATTAAAGCAAGACCGCTTTTTTAAAAGTTTTGTTCCTGTCATTCATTTCGTCAATTGATTATAGTTTAACATAACCTCATATGCCTGGGTTCAAATCCCATGTAACGCTATTCCGTTACAATAATGAACAAAATTATTATACCCAACACAGAGAAATATTTTTGGCTGAAGACATATATTTATAATCGTAACATTTTTAGGACTTTTCTTCATTGATTAAAATGTTAGACATTGTTTTGATATGGTTTATAAAGTTCACATCAATTTTATTTCAATTATCTCACTATTAATGCCTTTTGCTGTGAATTAAAAAAAAATATGTATTTTATTATATATATATATAATTTTAGCAATGAGCCCATAAAATAATGAGAAAACTAATTAGTATAAAAATTGAGGAAGATTACCTATGGTTTTCACATGCATACGATGTTATTATAACATGTTTGATCATTAATTTTCATTAGAGAAAGATTGTTTATGCTGCTGAAATTTACATGTATTTAAAAATTAAGCAATTTAATTTTATACTATTTTTATATTTATATTTTTGATTTTATATTATTATTATTATTATTATTATTATTATTATTATTATTATTATTATTATTATTAAATAATAATAATAATAATAATAATAATAATAATAATAATAATAATAATAATTGTGTTGAATGCTAATTTTGATAGAACTGTTAATCTCATATAGATTGCTGTCCATCATATATTTCACAGTATATTAGAATAAACAGATGTTATAATAAACAAGATTTTAAAACCAATTATATTCATTCTAGTATATCTTTTTATATGGATAATTATTTTAAAAAGTTTATTTATTGATCATCTATAAAATAGATATTTACTATGTGAAAAAGAAAATAATAAAAGAATTTTTGTACATATAGAATTTATAAAAAGAAATAGAAAAATACTATGTTATAGTTAAAGTGAGTGTACATAAAGATAAAAACAAAATAAAAGTTTAATAAATTGGTTGCCCAGTATAAAATCTGTATAAAAAGTGATACTGGTGTAGTGTGTGATCTGCTGTAAGTTTTATGGTTTAGGGTATAATGTATCAAAAATTTTATACTACTACTAGATGGAGCTATAGTATTATTGTGGAAATGGGAATGGAGCAGAATATGGGAAAAATTAGTGGGGAATGGAAAATAAAGTGGCTAATAGGTTTATCTGGGCATAATTGCTGAGATATTCTTGTCTTCGTTTAAAGAGAAGCCACAATACTCACATCAAAGAATAGATTTATTAATAAAGAATAGGGAGTTAGAGAGATGGAGAACTAATATGGAAAGTAAAAAGAGTTTAAATGTATGTAGAAGTAAACATAATATTAGGTGCGAGTTAATATATGATAATAGTAAGGAAAGTGTTTATTGTTTAAGACTCCAGCGGGATCTTTAGCTATAAGAGAATATACATGTAGATGGGAAAATATTGATGATTTAGTCTGTAAATTGTGTAAGGAAGGAATAGAAAATATTAGGCATCTGTTAATTGAATGTAAATGCTTGAAAACAGAAAGGGTATAAATAATGAAGTTATGGAAGAATAAATATTAAAAAAGTGATTATACGGAAAGTGGATTATTGGTTTTTAAGCTGGGTTTGGGAAAAGATAAGGGTGATTTAAATATAAAGGCCATAGAGTTGACAAAGATTATGTTGTGGAATTGGGATGGAGCAGAATATAGGAAAAGTTAGCATGGGGAATGGAAAATAAAATGGCTAACAGGTTTCTCTGGGTATAATTGCTGAGAGATTCCTGACTCCATTTAAGGAGAAGCCACAGTACATCACATCATATATATGGGAAAACTTAGGGTGGGAAATGGAAAGGGAAGGTATAGTGGCTAACAGGTTTCTCTTGTCATTGTTGCCGAGAGATTCCTGACTTTGTATAAGGAGAAGTCACGGTGCATTGCATCACTTAAGTCAGCTATGTTGATCTTCATTTTTCAGCTTATTTTGTTAGTTGCCATAATAATGAGTTTATTACTTATTAGTTCTCATAGCCTTTAATTTGTTATTTAATATTTTAAAATGTTTGACATGGTTATTTTTTTATGAAGTGCTATGTTGGAAGAATCTTCTCATAATAGAGCTTTATGATCTTTGCAGCTTAACCATTTAAAAAAAAAATTTGAAGGCAGAAATTACTCTACTTTTAGTGTTTATATGCCTTGCTTTTGTTGTTGTTATTATTATTATCATAATAGTAATAATAAAGTATGGACAGCAGAAGTATAATATAAACAACAAAGATGCAAATATGGTGAAAATAACGATATATATGGCAATATTGATAGTTAAAGTTTTAGTTTTGTAAATATAATTTCAAACTTTATAATAAAAATAAATTTCTAATATCTATTGCTGATGTTTATTTTTATCAAAATGTTTTTAAAAACTATTCAGGAATATTAAAAAACTTCTATTAAATGTATAAAAATTGGCAATACAGTTTCTACATGAATATTATAGAGATGCTATGATCAAATTAGAATGGATTCTCACATCACTCAAAATAGGCATGAGATATTTATTTGGAAAATGTCTAATGCAATTATTAAAAAACACTATATGAAAAATGACAATTGTAGGCAATGGAAGAAACATTTATTTTAATGGATTGGTAAAATAATATTATTATATGAATGTTAGAGAACTAAGAACAATACTGAATGAAATTTATTTACAATCTTTATCTGAAAATTATGATATTCTGTTATTATGGTTAATAACAGATATAGAAGACTCATAAATTATGGATCATAGATATAATATTTATAGACAAAACAGAAATGATTGTATGTTTAGAAGGGATGGTGAAACATTTATAGCAGTAAATAAAATGCTAATTAATAAATGCATTAGAAAATTTTTATTAATAAGATGAATCAACTTGGATTGAAATTCAAGTAAGCAATAATAAAAATTATTTTTAGCTTCTGTGTATATTTAATTAGAAAATTCTTTAGTAAGTGACATATGTGATCATTATCAAAACTAATTAACTATAATCATACTATTTTTATTGTTGGAGATTTTAATTGTCTTCAATTATAGTTAAATAATAATATTAAGACCTGCATCTTACTACATTTAATTCAAATTCTCAAGTTGAAAGAAAGTAATTCAAATAAAACTCATCTAGATAAGATTCTGAATTTGATTCTGCACAAAAATACATATGAAATAGTGTGTAAATTATCACCATGAGTAATATTACCTATAGATAAATATTATTAGATCTAACATACAAAAGAAATAAAAAGGCAGATTGCAAAAAGATTTTAGAAAAGATAACTATGATTAGAATTTATTTTAATAATGTAATGACTTGAAGAAAGGTTTATAATAAGGAAGAAAATGCAAGATTATAAAAATTATATTAAAAATTTGAAAATGGATTTTAAGTATCAGCTTATGACATTTTGGGATTTTAACTAATAGATCATTGTAACACAAAATATGGTCTGGCTGTCTAATTATAATGTTATAACATTAAGTGAATTCTGTCAACATTTTGAAAAATATTACTGTAATAAGACAAAAGTAACAACTAATGAGCAAAACAAAGCAAATTCTAATAAATCATAAAAAAATATATATTGTTCTCAATAAAAAACATAAATCACCAAGATAGTGAAAGAGCTATAAAAATTAACTTACAAATAAAAAGAATTTTAGTTTATATGAATTTCTAATATTTATTCTGAAAGGATTCCTTCAATCCAAAAATTATTGCAAGCATCATTAGACAAAGAGATTTTTCTTAGGGATTTAAAAATAATAAGAATTGTATCTGTTTAGAATGATCCAAAGATTTATAGAGCAATATCAATTTTACTAACTGGGTTTCTAAAATTTTGAAAATTGTTTTTATTCAAAAATAAAAAATGATATTGATAAGATTATATCAAAATCTTAACATGGTTTTGTACCTAAAAACTCTGTCATTACTAATCTTGTAACAATTCAAAATCATATAGCACATGCCTTAAATCTTATGAAAAAAATTGATGTCATATATCTGGAGATATCTGCTTTTTATTTAGTTTCTCATAAATTATTTAGTCAAATTGATTAAATTAAAAATACATATAAAAACTTAATTGGATAGCTTTTTATTTAAAAAAAATTATAAAATGTACATTTATCTCAATAGTGAATCTAGTAGATTAATAAAAATCAATCAAGATATATTTCAAGTAGTTTTGTCACCATTGTTATTTGGTAGACCAAGATAAGAATCATTCAGATATTTTATCATATGCTGATGATACAAAATAATTAAGGTAAAAAGTGACCCATTTGATATGGTTTAAATAGGTTTGAAAACTGGTGTATCATTAAAAGCATGAAAATAAATGTTTAGAAATATTGTTTTGTATTATATACCAGAAACTCTACAAATTACTATATAACTAACAAAAAAATTTGGAAAAAAAATTTATCAGGAATATCTTGGAATAAATATTGATAGGATTAATTCCTATAACACACACTATAAAGAAATACAACAAAAAAATAAGTTATAAAACTATAGAAAGTTGTAATTATAAATTTATTAAACGCTCACTATTATTTCAGTAATAGTTTTAATAAGACTGTAAACCTTAGCAATGGGCGTCTGAAAAAATCGTCACCTACAGAGGTCCCTAGTGACGATTTTTTCAGACGCTCATTGCTAAGGTTTACAGCCTTATTAAAACTATTACCAAAACTATAGAAAGAATATTGAGAAATAGTAAAAACGTCTCCATAGAAAGGAAATATATTTATTTAAAACTCTTAGTATTGTCTATGATGCATTTTGGGATAGAAATATGAAATAGAAACAATGTAACAATGATGAACATATTACGGAAAATATATAATAATTTTATTAAATATATAAATGCTAATCAGAAGTTTATTTGTAAAACAAAGACTATTAAAAGATCTAATATTATTATATAATACTTTACATGAGAATTTATGTCTATCAAATTGTATAATTAAAATTAAATTTAAAGAAATAATTAGAAAAACAAGGTATCATGATGAAATAGAAATAACAACTACTAAAACTTTGTATTTAGAATACTCTATTTTACAGAGAATACGTAAGTTATTTAATTCCATTGATATTAATAATTCAGAAATAAACATTTTATCCATAAATTGTCACTTTAGTTTTACTGTATATTTATATTATATTTAGATTATCTACTATAAATGGTTTTTGTATTTTGTATTAAAATGACTGTTGTTTTTATATAAGACATTGATATTTTTTGTTCGTTAATAGTCTCAAATTTAGCTATTCTTTTATTCTCTAACTAAAATTAATCTTTTTTTTTTAAATAATGTATGATGAAAATACAAATGTTTATTTAATTCTCCAAACATATGTATTCTTAAACAATTGGTTTTTGAATTAAGAGAAACAAAAATTGATTTAATTATTCATGTGTAATGACTATTTATTTATTTTCTATTCAAGGAGAGAGACTTAAAATAATGAGACAAAAAAAAAATCAGAAATTCATAATTCTTTAGAATTAAATAAAGTAATTATTGAACTTTGAAATAGATATTTTACAAATATGAAATGCAATAATGAAAAATAATAAGCAGTCATAACTTTTATAATAGGAGAGAAAAAAATGGAGAGTTAAAGAAATGGAATGTCAGAAATATATTTAAGCTAGCGGTACATTACTGACATTTTTTTTATTATATATTAGTATTTGTCTTTTAATCAAAATATACATTAAAGAACAATCAAATTCAAAGAATAGCTAGTGTCAGAAGTAGCTTCATGTCTCATTCAGAGATAAGTTACAATTTTGATTAGGCATAAAGATTTTAAAGTTCATCTCTAAATAACATCTGTATTCCCTATTTTTCTATTATCTACATCCTTCCTTGACTAACTCAGTCTTCAGATCTCTTTTTTATTTATTGAACATTTATATTACTTTGTGTCCATTGAGTAGTCTGAAATGCCAAAAAATTATAGAACCAGATGATTATTGAGAGAGATCGTATTCCAGATCATTTTTCTCATTCTACCAAGTTGATCACAGGAAAGTATAACATGTTTCTATCTCATTTATTTGACTAATAAATTGCTTTGGAAATGTGTTCTATTCTAGTCTAAATTTTCATGAGTTTCGCTTTATTTATATTATATCTTCTGGATGAAACACTGTTTATATTGAATAAGATATAAAATCCTAGATATATCATATATTAAAATTATACAATTAATATTTTACATGCAACACATTGATGCAATTTTTTTATTATTAAAAATATTTTATTATGAAAAAGGCTAAATTTGATTAAGAAATTGATGGAAAATGGTATTGCTATTAACTGTTTAGGTATTAAGATAATGGAACTTAGTTATTGGAAATATCCTGATCTTAGAAAATCTATAAGTATAGCAATTTGATGTATTTATAATGTATTAATTTACTAAAATATTATATATGAAATATTTTAATACTTGGAATTATTTATTTTTTAAATGAATGGATATAATTTTTAAGAATGTCTTAGCAGCATTAGAAAATTTAAAGCAGGAATCTAGTTTTTGTTATACTATTCATGAAATCACTTGATATTTAGACAATAGTACCAAAGAGATTTTTAGTTACTTTTAACTAGTTTATCAACTTTTAGGGAGTACAATTGTTGCTATCATTAAATTATTACACTCTGTGGGTGTTTTTCTTGCCATCTCTATATAAATAATATCTAGACATAAATCTATATATATATAAAATAATCATTGCAATATAAAATAATTTTAATTTTATCATCAAATTTTTAGAATGTCAGTAAAACAAAAAAATAAATAATAAAAGGCATGTAATTTGAAATTGTATTGGACCTAATATTATTATTTTAAAGATAGAAAGAGCTCTTGTAAAATTTTATTTCCTTTTATCAAGTAGCGTCATTCCTTCGCTATAATCTATGAGTTTGTCCATGTTTTGTATCAATAGGAATGTTACAAGGATAATCAATATCTTACTTTGCATATCTAATTGTTGAAAATATAATCTTGCAAATTTAGCATTTACTTGATTATTCTCTGGTCTCTATGACTGGGACTTTCTTAACAAACATATCTGCACGTTCTTTATTCTTTTGCACATCGAATGTTGAGCCAGCCAGCTGTATCAAAGTTTATATTATTAATGGTGAGATTTTAAAATCATATTTCATTCTTAGATTTTATATAAAAATATTTTCTATTATATAGCTCTAAATAATAATAATAATAATAATAATAATAAAAAAAAAAAAATAAAAAAAAAAAAAAAAAAAAAAAAAAAAAAAAAAAAAAAAAAAAAAAAAAAAAAAAAAAAAAAAAAAAAAAAAAAAAAAAAAAAAAAAAAAAAAAAAAAAAAAAAAAAAAAAATAAAAATAATAATAATAATAATAATAATAATAATAATAATAATAATAATAATAATAATAATAATAATAATACTACTACTACTACTACTACTACTACTACTTGGTTTAGTTTGCTAGTCATATTTTTCATTCTTAGATTTTATTTACCAATATCATTTCCAATTGTTTGCATATTTTTCTGTTGATTTACTACTGATGATTTTTCTCACTACCATCTTTAACCCTTCTGCTTGTGGTAATATTTATGTTGATCCGTATGTTTATAATTGTAACTATAAATTTGAATATGGTGGGTTTTTTTTTTGCATCTATTTACTATTTAAAATATAATATATATGTATTTGAGTATGTACCTTTTAAGAACAATTTTTTTTTATTGCTTTAGTTCCAGCTTTGAATACTAATTCTCATTTATGAAGACAAAAGTCAGAAATTGACTTGAGATTAAGACATAATAGCATTATATCATCTGAGTATCTACTGAAACTTACAATAGATAGTTGTAGAATGAGGTGAAGAGAACTGCTTTTGTAAGCATATGAGAAAGTCATGTGATATTTTTGTTTGTGTATTTGTTAATAATTAGGATTTCTAAATGGTCATTACTTTTTTAGTTTTGTGACAGTTTTATTGGTCAATTTATAAATAAAAAGAATAACTGGCCAACTTGTTTTTCTTAGAAGAAAATGTCTATTATTTTTTTGAACAACATCTGTTTATCTGAGTCTTTTTTTATGATTGTTGTCCTTTTTTTTTTTTTTGAAGTTTAGCATTTTAACTGTATTCAGCTTAAGATTCTACATTGTTTCAATATTTGGCAAATTATAATATCAGGTATATGCACACATTGTAGTAATTTTTTTTTGTTATAATTTAAATGGAGCTATCTTTTAAAAACATATGAAAATACTACAGACATTGAAAAAAAATAAAAGATTTTGAAGATCAATTAATTTCATGTGTAATCTGTCAGTTGCAGCAGGAAGGAAAGATATATAATCTACTAAGGATTTTTAATGTCATTTGTGAATATTTTGAAATTATATCAAAGGTGATACACAAAACAATTTCATTTAAAAATTGTGATATATATATATTAACATATTTATCATTGAATAAAGATATCTATTTATTATGACTTATCATTTGTGTTTGTGTCAAAAGAACTCAACGAAAATAGAATGTGTATATGTAATCAAATATTGGACTCTATTTTCATTATCTTGGTGAATTATTATGTGGGTTTTTAAAAAAAAAATTTAAAAATTCAAATTTAGTTTATATTTTTCTTAATATGCCAACTGTTAGAAATAAGATAAAAGTTAAGATACAGTATTTTGAAGGGTATTCTTTTTCTTCTTTATTCAGTTGATACTGATTTAACTAGTGGCAGTCTATCCAGAAATTGAATTGGGAAGCTTTATATTTCTGAATATTGGATTTTAGGGTGAAGTTTTAACCAACTAGGTTATTGTTTTAAAGGCAAACAGTCAATACAAATTTATATACTTATCTATGAAAGTTCTCTTAATTTTTCTTTTTTTCTTTTTAAGGGCAAGGTTAATGAGTGTTTTCTAAATATTATGAATTATCACTCTAGATTTGTCATTATCACATGAGTAACATCTTCAAGTTTTTTTTCATCATTCTTATACAAATATTCATTGGTATATGCATGGCCTGCTACAGGAAATATATATTGTTTAATCATTATTTAATATTTTTTTGTTTTTCAATGGGGCAGTTAGGTTTAAAAAGTAAGATGAATAGAAAGGAAATGGGAAATATATCTAAGTAGTAGAAAATGCAGATATGAATGAACATATATTCAATTGGAAAAATATAAGAATATTAGACATAAAAGTAAAAAGAAGGAACTTTTAAAATATTTTTTGTTTTACAATGGCAAATAAATTCATAAGTCAATTCTATAGAGTATAATAATCCATAATCTTTAGAATTAGTGAGGATTCTCTTAAATATATAAAAATTTTTACTGACTATTGTATTTGACATAATAGCCTTCAGTTTTCAGAAATTTAAGTCCTCAGTCAATTCCGATGTTAGATTCTAATCTGTGCGTTATTACAAACAGAGAAAAGTATAAATAAAGATAAAAAAAATTATTAAAAGAAATAATAGATGATGGAAATAGTTTGACATATTAATTATAACTAAAATTACATCACAATCCTTAAAACATTCATGAAGAAAATGTTTATACATATTTTTTCATATAAAGTGAAAAGCATGATTACCCTAGGCATTCACATTAGTTTTCAGTTTATATATTTTCAGTCTCATCATGAAAATTGGCAGCTAATCTTTTTTTTTGCTTTCATTTTCAAATTTAACTATCACTTATTTTTAAATCATATTATTTGTTCTGTACATGACTCTTTCTCTGCTTTTTACCACTTTACTGTCTTTACTAATTATAACTTTTTTATTATTATTAATAGTTTTCTGTCTAACACATAAGGATGCCTATGTATTTTTTTTTTTTACTTATTCTAATTTAATATAAATTAAGCTCCATAATAAAATTATAATAATTCCATGCTTTAATGTAAATGTTTTTTGTTTGTTTTTTTGCATTGAGTGAAATTTTTTTTTAAAAAAAATATTTATGTAAAAAACCACATTGCAAAGTCTTTTGAGAAAGTGCTTTGCACCAAAAATGTATTTAAAGCTTTAAATAACAAGTAATTCACAAAATTTCATTCCATGCAGCAAATCATTTATATTGATGCATGAAATTATTCCTAATTTAGCTATGTTTTATAGGCAACAAACAGTATCTTTTTTTTTTTTTGTTTTGATTGTTCAAGTTTCATCTCTATTTATTCTAAGAAAGATATACAGTATACATTTTTTTCTTCTTTATATTGTTTATTTTAAATAAATAAAAAAAACACAAATCAATATAATAGTCTATTTTCTTATCAATTACAAATATTTTTGCATATTTTAACTTCATTTGTATTTTGAATATTTTATTTTGCCTACTGATCTTTTGACAGATATATAAAAAAAAAAAATTGCTTAAATATCAATAAAGGTTAATAAAAAAATTTATGGCGTTGTAAATAATATAATAAATTGAGGAAATATAAATTCATCAAAGGGCTATCTACAATTTTATTCATTACTAAGTTGATGAAAAATTGACTAATTTTTACAGGATTTATATTTTAGACTCAACTGTTCTTGTCAATTGCCTTGAAAGAAGACCATTTTCATATCAAATTTAGCAGTTTCATTTCTTTACATAACACTAATATGATCCATTTGATGTTAAAAGTTTGATTATTTAATTTAGCAATTTTATTTTAATATTGCTCATTTCACAAGGTCTATTTCACACACACAAGGGAGAGTTATTTAAAGTCATTTTTCCCCAAAGAATCTTGCATAATAAATTAAATATATAATAAACTAGTTAGTGGCAGTGTAAATACTATAATAAATAGAAATTAAGTTAACAAAGACACTTGAGTTCCACGTATTTGCCTTTGAAAGATTGAATAGTAGCACTGTAAATAAATTGAAGCAATATAAATTCATGGAAAATCCATCTATAAATAAATAATATTTTATCAATTGTTATACTCGTGATAAAATTCATCAGTCTCTCAAAGACATATACTTTGAATTTAAATGTTTTTGTCAACTTAATTTCTATTTATTGTATTATTTACAGAGCCAGTAACTTGTTTATTATATATTTAGATATCTATTTTAACATGTAAAGTTTTTTGGTGTGGGGGGATTGTATAACTCTGACTTGTATATGAATATTTGTGGAAGAGTGGTGATCATTATTAAAATAAGATTGCAAAATGTAATATTTGATCTTTAACATTACAGAGATTACATTAATAGTTTTCAAATAGAAATGAAGTTGCTGTGTTTGATGTGAATTAGTTATTTCTTATCATGGCAGTTGACAAAAATAGCCAAATCCACGATGATGTATGTCCTGTAGAGATTGATTCGTTTTCTTTGTTAATGTAGCAATGGATAATATATTATTTGTAGATGGCAGTTGAAGATCATTTTGATTGGGTTTATAATCTTGCAATCATATTTTAAAATTTTTCAGAGTATCCATAAAGTAAACTTTTGTAATGTTTTTATATTCCACTGATATGGTGTCCAATTTTTATGTCTGGGTATAAGTTAGGTGAAATGACAGTTCTATATATAGGTAAATTAAATGTAGTAGTTATTTCACTGTAATGAAATACTCTATCTTTTAACTTATTAAAAGCAGCAGCAACACATTAGAGTTTATGTTGTACTTCAACATCTTAGTCACTTTTCTATTTATAAAACTACCAAGATATTCAAAATAGTTTATATTGTAGTTGATAACCATCCAAGCTAAAAGTTGCTGAAAATTTTTCTTCCATCACTGGTTGATAAAGAAAAGTTTTTTGAACATTAATTATATGGTGCATTCAAAAAATTAAGAACATTCTCTACATTGTCTTTTGAACTGGTAAAAAAATAGCTTAACCATTAGCATACTGTAAAACCATAATCCGAGAAGAAAAAGTTCTTGTTTCAAATTAAAAAATTCCATCATCAAATCTGTATTGTATCTTGATCGATGTTTGATTAAACTGCCTATGAAAAATTCCAAAGACCATTGTCATAAAAATTGAAAACAATGTTGGAGCAAGATCACATCCTTGTTTAACACCATTTTTCATGTCAAATGTTTCAGATTTTCCACCTGTAGTAATAGCACTTGCTCTCATTTAATCATGTACTTTCTATATAATGTTAATAAATTTTGTGGATGACCAACTAATTTCAAACAATATAATAGATCCTTACTATTAACTTAATCAAGTGCTTTAAACAAATCAATAAAAGCAATATATCTTGCATTTGCCAAGCAACAAAAACCATATCTATAGTGCTTCTTAATTCTCTAAAACCACTTTGAGTTCTTGTAACCATTCTCTATAACTGGAAGTAAACTATTCAACAAAATTATTAAAGGTAGCTTTGCTATAATGTATAATAATGATATTCCATGATCGTGTTCTACTCATTTTGTTTTAAAATTGAAATAATAAAAGCATGCTTAAGATTGAGTGACTCAAATTCATAGTTTGAAAATTACAAAAATTTTGAGAATATTATCAACATATTTTAAAACTTCTCTGGGCATTTTATCAAGACCTGCACTCTTTCCATTTTTAAGATTACAAAGAACTGTTTTGACTTTTTTAAGCTGAATATTTTTGTTCTAATCTAAATGAATAGATACAATTGATATATTGTTAAAAAGTCATCTTGAATTATTATTATTCAAAAGATGATCCAAATATTTCTTCCATCTGTTCAAAATATTATTATCATCATATGAAAGATTGCCCTTGCTAGATTTAGTAGCATTGTGATACCATTTCTCTGATCCATATCTTGCTTTCAATGCAGCAGAAAAAGATATAGAATGATCACATTCATGTCTGTATCTTCTTTGTAGTTGTAATTTATTAAACATTTTTGAACCTTCCTGTTAATCATCCAACTTCTGTCTTTATATTTTTTATGAAGTTCCACATCTAATCTACAATTCTTCCAGCAGAAAATGTTGCATGTATTCTTTTAATTAAATCACTAATAACAAGATCATTGTCAGAAAAACAATCACGATTCTTTTTTTTTTTTCTAGTGAACTCAAGATTAAATATACTGAATTCATACACATTCCTTGAGAGAATTCCATGCTATAGTAATATGACGATTCTAAAGATCAAAATTAGCAATTTTAGTGTTTGGTAGCTATTGAAAGTATTTTTTATACATTCTTTTCAAGAACATACGTCATCTTTCTTGTGAATGTGATTGAAATAATAATCTATTTTTTAATGCAACTATCATTTTAAATTTGAAGTATACTAATCTATGATCTGTCCAACAATCTGTTTTTATAAATGCTCGTGTAATGTAAACTCTTGTATTTTTGACTTCTAATTATAATATAGTCAAGTAAATGCCTTTTTTTGAATCTAGACACATTCATATTTTCATAATGGTTTTTCTGTGTAAAAAATTTGTGATGGTTCACCCATGCCTTGTGCATAAAGATAATAACAAACCATTTGAATTTATAGCATCAATACTACTATTTTCAATAACTGTTGATCAAACTTTACTATTTGTACCAACACATGCATTGAAGTCTCCAAGAAGAAAAAATTGATCTTTTAATGGTAATGCTGTAATAATGCTATCCAACAAGGAAGAAAAACTATACATTTCTGAATTCTCCAAATCTAAGGTGGTAACATAGGCATTAATAAAATGAGCATTAGTACCATTATGCAAGACAAGTTTTCATTTCATTAGATTTTCATTGATACAGGGAGAAATCCCAATAATAGAAAATATTAAATTGCATTTTACAGCAAATCCAACATCCTGCATTCTCCTTTAATTGTCTTGATTGTCTTTCCAAAAAAATCAATATCCATTCATCTATTCTATTAAACTTCCTCTGCAGACAAATTTGACTAAAAGCAACTATGTCAATTTTAAATCTTGACAGCTCCACAGCCATAAGGGCAGTCCTCCTCCATTCTAGTTTTGAAGAGTTAGTATCAAACACATTTTTGCACATTTCACGTAATATATTTTGAAAAAGTTAGATTCATAATTTACCTCTGCGTCTTGCTGTACCACTATTATTATTATTATTTCTACCATTGAACTGATTAATCTACCAGGTGCAACAAACTATGAACCAAACTGTGAGTCACATCATATTTAGATCACACTTTTTAGATCTTTTCATTCCAATGGCAGGCAAGGATGGGATCCCTAAATAGGGTTATCTAAACATACAATGTTTGTAAGCTGATGCTCCTGCCTAACTTAAATCTAGCAATTATATTATCTTGAGAAAAGATCATAACTAAAGACTGACCCTATCATTGCTTTCTTAATTCTTGAGCTTGTTAAAAAAAAAAAAAGTAAAAGATAATTGAAGTCACAAATGTTGTTCGTATATTGTTAAAGAATGAAAATGTTGCAAAAACACACAATCCCATTGTCATAGTATAAGGAGAGGTCTGATGAAATGAGCAGCTCGTGATGACTAGGTCCTCCCTTTAATGATTGAAGGAAAAGAGACAAGACTGTTTGTGTCAGAATATCTAGCCTTTGAAGAACCATCATCTTATTTTACAAGGCAGAAGGAACTCTTGGTCGGATACTGTTTATTTGTTATTCACATTAGGCCTTCATATCAGATCATTCCACTAGCTACCATTTGCAGAATCCACTGATAACCTGAGTGCGGCATTCAATTCCCAATATATATCTTTATCCATCTTTCATCAAGTGATCTTAACAGTCTTTGAATTGCTCTACTATTAAGTGCTCAAGTCTCAGATTCTAAAGTAAGAATAGGTAAAACACCTATTAAAAATATTTTTTTAAAAACATATATGCATATTTCATTTTAATATTAAATTATTTCTAGCAAAAAACACTCCATCTAAATTTAGTTTTATGATTAATTTCATCCATTATATTTCCATCTATGTTAATAATCTGATTAAGGTATTTGAAATTGTTTAATCCTATTTTCTTACTTTCATTTGATAATTCTTACATTTCCTGAAACTCTAGCATTATTTAAAAAATAGCCACATCATCTGCAAAATCTAGATGACAAGTAATCTCAAACTATTTTTATTTTCTTGACATTCCATTTTAAGCCACAAAATAATTTCTGTAAAACTGCTGTAAAATATTTTAGACATATGAAATCACTCTATCATAAACCCTTACTGACATTAATTTTCTTAGTGAAACCATGTAATTTAATCAATGCTGTTGTATTTCAATAAATATTTTTTCAAAATATGATAAAATCCTAGATTTATATCTTTTTAGTTCAAAGCTTTAATCACTGTGGAAATGCGTATGGAAGCAAATGCCCTTTTATAATCCATAAGTTCAAAGCATAATAGGAACTCATAATCATTGATCCTTTCCGTAACTTATATCAATTATTTTGTATGTGATCCTTTATGTTAAAATCACTTTTAAATCCAATTTGTTCTTGGGCTTTTTTTTTTTAATCTAAAAGTTATTGCAGATATAATTATTTTGGTAAAAAATTTGAATAAAACTGCTAAAAGATGGATGGATCTGCAATTTTGAATATTTTCTTTATCATCTTTTTAAATTTTCAATCTTACTATTGCATTTTGACAATTTTCTGATACATTATTATCATTTAGATAATTGGTATATTGTTTTGCAAATAATTTTTCTCTCTTTTCATGGAGCTTCTCCCTTATTAATAGATTTAATTGTATTTCTCATTTTTTCATTTAAAAATTATTAGCAGTTCAGAAGATATAGTAAGCATAGTTAGTGTTTATTTTCTTGTTGTGTTTTTTATTACCAAAAAATTTTTCAAAACATTTTGTGATATCTTTTTTTTTTTTTTTTAAGTTGTAATTTCATCTTTTCGGCTTTTCTTGCCAATTCACAATTATATTTTTTTATATCATTACTAATTCATTTTAAATAATTCTACAATTCTTTTTAATGGATTTTTTTGTTGTTGTTGTTGTTGATATTTTATAATTGTATTGATTTTTATCAAATCTGAAACATCTTCAGAATCTTGCAAATTTAATTTAAATTCATTGGATTGTTTCTAAAGATTAAAAATATTAACTGCTTATACTGTCTTTCTTAATGGTTTTTTATCTCTAGTTTGCATTAACATTTATCTTATATCTGACTAATTTATAATTACTTCCTGTATTGAATCTAATAAGAACATTAAAACCTTGACATACATATTTTCTGTTAATCAAAATATAATCCAGTTCTCTGTATTTTCATTTGGATACTTCCATTTCCCTTTAATATTTTTCTCAAAAAAAGAATTCCTAATAAACATTTCTATCACCATAACAAATCTATCCATAGTACTTCAATCTTACAATGTTTACCAATTCTAGCATTAAAATATTGCTTGGGTGATCCAAAGTATTTTTATCCACATAAAAAAACCTTCTACTTGTTCAACATGGGAAATTGTTGGGACATAAATGTGAATTTTCAGCATTTAGTATCTTTTGTTAATTTGAATAACTAATCTTGTCATTTTATCTGATATAAAAACCGGCAAAACTCTCTCTATATATATTGCCACTCAGTGCAAACCAAAGTAATCAATGGATGTCAGAAGGCTTGTGTATAAAATCCCCATCTAGTACCTACTCATCCAATATCCCCAAACTAGTTTCTGACTTGTGGCCTTTGTCAGTGAGGAGCCTTGGATCTGATAGCACTGCATCTAGATCTTAGGATCTAATGCAGCCCTCCAGCAATCACCTTTTATCTATACTTAATTACAAAACTATCGAAAACACCATTAATATTTTCAATCCAAGCTCAGTAGCTTATATAGTCTTATAGGTCTGAACCCAGTTCAGTACATATACATTTTGGTGTCTTAGGTTCTTTAATAACCATAGCCACCATTATCCTATTAGGCAGGATTGGTTTTAAGCCAATAAACATCACATGATCACCATTTCCTATGCTTGCTCATACCTGTTATTAAAATAGGCAAAACTCTATACATATTGCCACTCAGTGCAAGCCAGAGTAATCAATGGATGCCAGAAGGCTTGTGCATAAAATCCCCATCTAGGTGCAATCATGCCTAATAGGATAGTGATGGCTATGGTCATTAAAGAACCCAAAACACCAAAATATATATGTACTGAACTGAATTCAGACCTATACGACTATATAAACTACTGAGCTTGGATTGAAAATATTATGATGTTTTCAATTTAAGACTCATAGAGTTTTGTAGTTAAGTAGAGATAAAAGGTGGCTACTGGAGGTTACATTAGATCCTAAGATCTAGGTGTAGTGCTATCAGATCCTAAGATCTAGGTGTAGTGCTATCAGATCCTAAGATCTAGGTGTAGTGCTACCAGATCCAAGGCTCCTCACTGATGAAGGCCACAAGCCAGAAACTAGTCAAGAGATATTGGATGAGTAGGCACTAGATGGGGATTTTATGCACAAGCCTTCTGGCATCCATTGATTACTCTGGCTTGCACTGAGTGGCAATAAGTATAGAGTTTTGCCTGTTTTAATAACAGTTATGAGCAAGCATAAGAAATGGTGATCATGTGATTTTTATCTGTTATACCGTCAATGTCCACAATGTTATTCCTTCACTCTACTTACACTGAATTCCATTTTATTTCTATTCCCAATATTTGAAACTTTGTAGTGAAGTATATATCCATTTTTTAAATCAATTTTCATTTCACTTTTTTTTTCTATTGTAACAAAGCTTAATAAGGCTCCATTTAATATTAGACAGTTCTATCAATTCATTCAATCTTTCATTTGAAAATGATGTGCAATTGTAATTACTTTTAAAACAAATCATCTTTGAATTGTAGCCTGGATCTACAACCAAAAATTCTTAGCATCCTTTGTTTTCAGACATCAGCCACTGCATAGACTGACAATTTTACAACTGATAAAAATCATTCACACACATACTTATCCTATCTTAAGCATAAATCATCAACTGATGTTTCATCTAATAACTATCAGGCAACTGAGAAGAAAAACAACAATGATATTAAACTTAGAGATAGCAACTGAGAAGGAAGACAACAATGATATTAAACTTAAAGATAAAAACACCAACAAACTCACCATTCTGACTGATGCATATTGGTGAACAGCCCATTTATGTTTTATATCATATGAATAATCATATATTAAAAAGAGCTGCAATGGCAAGTACATATAATATGGACATTAGAAATTTATCCTCCTCAATTCTTTTAAGACTTAAAGAGGAATTAAATCAGTTTCTTTAAGGCTCAAAGTGAAATCAAAGCATTTTCTTTTAGTTAATACAAAACTCCATTCTGCAGCTCGCTACTTTCTTTACCATTAGTTATAAATTTAGAAAAAGATATAGAAACAACAAATGCAACTTAAGTGGTAAAGGTTGTTTTGAAAGATACATTAAAAAGTGTGTACTTGTTTTATATTGTGTGATAGATTGAATGAAAAGTTATTAAATAAACTATATGTGAATTGAAATGAATTTATAGGATTAGTTTTAAATGCTCTCTATATCTATCTTTTCTATGATAAATCAGAGATATGGACTATTTCACTAGTATTTATTTAGATGAATGTTGGTTTAATAACAATGATATTATTATTTGTGTTCCACTGCCTCATATTCCCTGATAAGGCATTTCTTGCAGTAGATTAAACTTATAAAATGTTAAATAAAATTGACGAAATTTCTTGGTGAGAAAAGTGTATATTTAATATTAAAAAGATAAATATAAGTTGTGTAATCAAAGATTTAGAATAATATTTAAATAGAAATTTAGAGAGCAGAATAGAATTTTCAAAAGTAAATAGGAAAATGCTTAATTGTTGACAGAAATGGTTGCAATATGGTACACTAAGAATTGCAATGACTAAAAAGGTTTTTGTAATATTGAATACAAGTGTAATGAGTATACTTACCTGATTAGAGATAAATTTGATGAGATTGGCAAAAGTTTTGATTGGAATGTAGCTTTATAATAAAAGAAAGATTTAAATGACCAGAAAAAAAGGGACACAACTGGAGGCTTTGGAGAGAGGATTTAGAAAAAAAATAAGTTGGGAAAAATTTAACAATGCCAAAAATCTTGTGATGTGAAAAGAGATTACTTATTGGTGGAAATTATGTAGTAGAAAAATTACATCAAATATAAACTGAAGGCAAGTATAATGATATGTTAAAAACATCTATAGACAGAAAGAAATAATAAGAAAGGGATTAAAAGTTAATTAATGACTTTATGTAAGGTCCTAGCTATTAATTGGTTTTTGAAAAATAGAGCAAGGAACAGAAAAAGTCTGAATTGTTGCATGCTGCCTTCCTTTAAATTTATACATGGAATACAGAAGTCAAATTCATTTCAGTTCTCACTTTAAATACATTTTTATTTCCTACTGTTTTGGTAAAATCATTAGTAATCGCACCAAGCCTAGAAACGGGTACATTGCATTATACTATTTTAATCTTGTATGTAAATAACAGGACAAAAGAACCTTAAATAATTCTCTGCAAGGCAACATCTCTGAAAATTTATGGTGAAATAGCTATGTAAATTGTATGGTATATCTACATGTAAAAATTTCAAGAATGCTTGGAGTTATTCCCAAATTTTGATTGAGTTTGAATATCAGGTTAGGGCAGATGGATCAGCAGGTTGATTGCACAATGAGACAACATATACTTTATAAAATTATTATTAAAAGCCTCATCATTTGATAAGTGAATATATAGTAAAACTTAAAAACTAATATCAGAAAGTTGAAGGTATTCTCTATGTAGGAGTTTGATACAAATAATAGATCGTATAATTCAATGAGTACTACCAGCTTCTGTTTTATTTTTTTTCAATAACAATGAATTCATTCCTTATATTGTCATATCAATGGGCTAATGAAAAATTGTTCTCATATGAATACTAAATAATAATAAATAATACACATTTAGAGTAAGTTGAGGAATTTTGTCAACTGGGAAATATAATTTGTGATGGCAATGATTGTTTTTTTAAGATTAAAATAAAAATAATGCTAGTGAAACATGCTTTTCAAAATAAAAATACTTTACTACTAAATAAAAATATTGCTACAAAAAGTAGAATAACATTTAATAAAACCTTCATTTGGAGTATATTGACTTATGATTGAGAGCCTTGGGAAAACAGAAAACAAAAAGATTGGAAGAAATGGAAATGTGGTTTTGGAGAAGATTAACTAGAATGAGCTGGATGGAAAAGAATGATTAAGTATCAATAGAAAAATTGGAATAAAGAGAGAACTATTGTATATGATAAAAATTAGGAAGATTAAGTTTTTGGTCACATTTTACGACATAATAGGTTTTACAAAATAATTTGGAAGGCAAAATTTTAGAAAGAAGACTAAGAGGCAGATAAAAATATCTTATCTTAAAATGTGACTTATGAAAGCGAATGTCTTTTATATGCAGATATGAACCGAATTCATGAAAATATAAATGATATCAAGACATTGTCTTTAGAAGCTGATGAAGATGAATACAAACAGATTTTACCAATTTAAGAGTTGAATAACAATACTGAGTGGCTCGTATGTAAGATGTATAAAATGAATGTTGTATGACAAAACAAAAGTATGGTAAATGCATGTTATATTTAAGATAAAATTGTCATGGCTTATTTTTTGTTTTGCCACAATAAATAATTAATTGATATTTGTTTTGCTATTGTTTGTTTTTTTAATTGGAAATTATTTGGATAAGTCACATTTTGAGAGGCTTTCTCTTAAGGAGAAATGATTTCTTTTCAACTTAAGTGAATAGTTTAAATGCTAATCGTTATGCTGGTGAAGTAAATGTTTTGAGAGGTCTTCTCTAAAAGAGAAATGATTTCTTTTAAACTAAATAGATCCGTTTAAATGCTAATTATAATGCTGCCAATATAATTGATTTTTATTGTAATTATTTAATTATATTTTAATGGATTACCATTTAATATTATAAATTTTTTTATGCTTATATTTTAAAATTATCATTGTGAATTCAAACTGTTAAGGAGTTTATCTTGACGTTAAGGTCTCTGAAATTTTGATTATCATTTAAAATATTTGAGTGCTTGTGTATTTTTTATATCATGTGTTCAATTCTGGTCCTAATTTTTAACTTCAGTGTTTAATCTTTTTAAGCTAAGAGTTATCTGATTCAGAACCTTTGATGGCACTGCCGTCAATATATTATAACTGCAAGTAATCCTTGACTAAATTTCAAATTCTACAATTTTAAATTTATTCAAATTTCTAAAAAAAAAAAAGTGATAACATTTTTGAAAAGCATGAAGTTTACTTTAGAAAAGAAGGGATGTAGTATTCTAATCCTTTCCCCTTTTGTTTTCAGTCTTTCAAGAAAGTTGTCTTCCTCATTTTTATATCAATCAAATTTGGAATTATTATTTTGACAATATGGAAAAAAATATTTTTTTTCACTTATTATCAAACTTCACTTTGTAATTACAAAATTGTAAATTGTAGGACATTAAAATTTTTTATTTGTTCAATTTCCATTAGTAGAAATATCATATAAACAATATATGCTGTACAAAAATGAATCATTCACAGAAAATGCACTTTAATACATTATAACAACAACAAAAAAAAATTGAATTAAATATATATATTTGCAAATATTATAATAATTAAACATATATATATATTAAAAAGTTTCTTTCAATTTTAATTAATCTTTGTGTAGTCTGACAGAGTCTTAAAAATTTGTTGTATGCAATGATATCATACAATCTCTAACAATAATTCCTATATTAATTTTTAAGTACTTTCAAGTAATCTTGAGAGCTGACAGGTATTTGCAAATTCTATGGTAGTTAATTCTTATTTTAGATCTTTGGATTACTTTTATTACACTTAATGGGGACTTAGCATTGCATGCATTGCAGAAGATCTATGAATTTCTCATGAACCTATTGCAGAAGATCTATAAATTTCTCATGAACCTGTAATTAAATTAAAAGCTACATATTTTGTCAAACTTTTATATTTTTCTCATTTTTAAAATATAATTAGAATAAAATAAAACTATTATAATTAATATTGCATTCTTAATTTTTAATATTTCTCATTATTATTACATATATGAATAAATAATAAACTCATATTTCTGCCAAATACCCGTCTCTATTTAAAACATTTGAACTCTTATTATATATGATAATGCTAATGATTTGTTTTATTTGAAACTTGTAGGAAGAACGATAGTAAATTAGTCAGCTGTGAATTGTCTGAGAACTAACCTAGATTTTACTTAGAAATGCTTAGTTGCTCTTGTAAGTTATGATAAGATGTACATTAATATCTGAACAAAGGTTGCTAGATTAATTTTGTTTTTAATTAAATATATTTCATTCCCAGACTATCTTTAGGTGTCGATGTATGAGGTGTGTGTGTGTGCATATTTATTGTAGAAATATGTTTACATATCCAACAGACACGTCTAGTACATATTATTTGAACATACTATATTTTCATACACGCACACACGTGTGCATAAACAGCTGTGTAAGCAAGCATGTAATGCAGTCTTGATGAACTTCTGTCTATCAGGAATTTAGTTATTTTCATACAATCTTATTAAAATATGACAAGCTGTAAAGGATGAACTTGTCTCTGCATAAAACAAATGTATGAATTCTCTAGAGAATCATAGTTGTCATGACAACAGTGATTGGTGTTTACTTAAGACAAATTGTGGGTGGAGAAAGTGGGACAGTGGCTGTATATATATGTTTCATAAGGGGCTTTGCTAGTGGCCTTAGTGTTATAAGGGACCCAGCATGGCGGTAGTTGATATTTCCAGCTGCTCCCAACAATCTATGAATGAGTCCAGCTAAAGGCTATTATATTGTTTGAAAGGACAAGAAGAGAATTAAAAAGAGTGGCCTGACCTCTGTTGACCTTACTCAGCATATTCCCAGGGAAAAAAATTTTTAAACATTTGTTGATAAAATTAGTTTTTAATTTTACTACTTCTAAATTAAGAATTTTAGATCCGATAATTTAGAAAAGTAAATGTTGAAAATTGTAGTTTTAGAAACAGCTAGTTCAGATTCCCATCTCCTTCCTTTCAGAGCTCTAAATGAAGCATGCGCAGATGCCTGTAGACAGCTAATTGCATTTTGCTGTCAGAACTTGATCAGGTAGCGGAGTAGAAGGCTGTAGCTCATGCTGTATCATGGCGGACCGCGCGCTTCTGAGCTGCCCTGAGCCTTTCCTGCCACATTTGCTGTAAATATTTGCCACAGCTTATGTACCTATGTGTTAACTACAGGTAAGAAGGGTGTGTTTTTCTTAAGTCATTTGAAAAGAGTATTCTAATTGGCAAAATCTCCTATTTGTTCAGTTAGCTACAACAGGGTCAAGCATTTTGTTGGCAAAAGCTTCTTAATAGAACGGTGAGATTTTTACTGTCTGCTTTTAGATGACATTTAGACTATTTGTAGATAATTGATTGAATTAGATACTACTAATAATAATTGGATTGCTCAAGGGACACTCCCAGCTGTCTCTAGGAATGCCTGACCTTCACCCAGGAACTCGCTACAGGATCCTTACATTTTAAACATGGTGGAATCTCGAATATACATGTTTAGGTTACTTTTAAATTTATAAAAATTGATTTTTTATTTTTCTTTATATAAATTATAGTTGCCGATGAATTTTTAAAATAAATTAAGTATGGAATATTTATTATTTTAAGTTGGTAAACAGTTTAACCGATTATATATATTACCATTTTAACTTTGATTACATAATAAAAACTAAATCAAATTTCGTTTTATTTTGTTCGAATGACAAAGAGTTAAGTGTTTTTAAAAGCAGATTTTTTCTTAGTTTGAGGAGATAGGGAATGAAATTAATATTATCTATCAAATGGAGTCTAATGATTTAATTGTATGAAAATGGTGATTTTGAAAAAAATGAGATAAGATTACAAAACACAAGTCCATCCAAATACAAACATCTTAATATCCGTATATGTAAACGTGTACACATACATTTGTATGTTATTTAAGAGTTTCTAATATAGTTTATATAGTTTACTTTATTTAATTTGCAAAGGATGTGGTGCAAGAATACAAATGTGTCATAACTTGAGAGGGCTTTTATTTCCCGCCTACTAAAGGAAGTAATATTAAAATTTCTGTTTTTAAAACAATTTTCCTCTATTGTTTATTATTTAACTTGTTGATTTTTCATTGTATTAAAGTTTTAAAATGAAATAAAAGTGGCTTAACGATTTAAACTGGCATTTAAATAATTAGCATGATATATTTACTTTTTGATGGATGGTCTTTCTCTTATTCCCTCTGATTTATTTTTTTATTCTCGAGAGTCCCGCCAAATTTTAATTATTTAACAGATTAAAAACAAAAAAAATTAATATATAACTTTCTGTGAATTTATAAATTTATAACATATTAGCTACTTATATTTTATAAATTTCTGAGTAATGTGCATGCATTGTATAAGACGTGAGCTTTGGAGTCTGATCTATTGTTGTGTTTTTTTTTTTTTTTTGCAGACTGTCACACGGAGAGAATTACATCGGACATTGGCCTGTTCCCTATCACGTTGCCGCTGTCTGAGCAAACCTATAAAAAAAACAGCCTAAGAAGAAAAACAATTCTGCTTTTTTGTTGAATCCCCTTCAGATCACGCAAGCTGAGTTTGAAGCCCGCTGCTGTTTTGTTTAGTTACATATTGTGCATTATAGGGTTGTTGTTTAAACTTTTAATCTGCTGGTAGGATATAGTTTTGAAAATATATAAGATTAAACAAAATATAAATAAGAAAGTGAAAGTCCCTCCAATTATTTTTTTAAATTAAGAAAATTGTATAGTGAAAGTTGGAGTTATTCTTTAAACTGGAGTCCTGGATTTTCATATTTAAAGAATAATCAGGATTTTTGCCCATATAAAGAGAAAAATCAATTTTTTTGGCCCAAGCTTTTTTTATTATGGCCATGGTAAATAATCTAGTTAACGTGAAAGACTCGCGCTGGCTACAACTGGAAGTCTGCCGAGAGTTCCAACGCAACAAATGTACACGACCGGATTCAGAATGTAAATTTGCACATCCACCGCCTCATGTAGAAGTTCAAAATGGCCGTGTCACAGCGTGTTATGACTCTATAAAGGTATGTTAAATGATTGTAATATTAGGCATCATTGATGCATACTTACAGATATCACTTACTTAATAATATTGTCTAATTCTATTATTTTATTTGTAGTCATCCCAAATAAAACTATAAAATAATTTTGTCTGCTGTATATTATTACACACCATAATTATTTTATGTCAGGACACTAAATATAAGGCAATTCATATATTTAACCAAAATTTTCTTAAGAATGTTGCATCATAATTGTGCTCATCTTTGGTTTGGTTGATTGATTGCCGCTACCTTCTGTCATTTTTTATGGAATGTTAATGCTTACCTTGAATCTACACTTTGTTGTTTAAATGAGGAAATGGAATCAGTATTTCATAGTAGTAGATGTTAAAATAATTTGTTTAATGTTTTATTTATGTCCAAAACTTGTTGATAACATATTCTTTGATTATTATCCAAAGATCATTAAGCAGTGAGCTATTTACCCTTTTTAATGCATTATGCAGATTTAACTACCTTTGTATTTATTTTTTATAATTTTTTTTTTTTT
Organism: Epiperipatus broadwayi; assembly: GCA_028023455.1. NCBI lineage: Eukaryota > Metazoa > Onychophora > Udeonychophora > Euonychophora > Peripatidae > Epiperipatus > Epiperipatus broadwayi. The sequence continues at coordinate 1,672,405 of JAQFVV010000013.1, forward strand.
GAACTTGATAATTTTTTAAATATATATGAAAATAATATTTCTTATAGAGTTAATATAAATACACTTGCTCACCCTATAATAATTTTGTCATTTTTTTCTTATAAAAAAATATTTTGAAACAAAGGTAGATATATATTGATGATTGGAAAAATTTTGATTAACATTGATTTAGAATTTGAAATAAGTTTAAATTAATATTTCTTATTAGAATAATATATTTATTTGCTTAATTACATCATAATAATTTTGTCAATTTCCATGTAAACAAAAAAAAAATTGAAAAGGTATACTTTCAAGAAAAAAAAAAAAGATTAGCCTTAATTTAAAATTCGAAATTATTTTAAATCTAACAATCTGTAATGAACTTCACATTCTGGATATCATAAAATTAATAAATCTTGTTTGAAAAATTATTATTTTACCTACAAATATTTTTTTCTTTATAGTTACATAATATTTTAAAAATAATTATATATTAACAGTAGTCATAAAACGCAATAATACTCTTGAAAGTATAATATGCAATATTTTTGTAAATTCACCAATTTATCATCTATTCCTTTTTTCATTCTTTGTATCTGTGATAGTTTAATTACATATTAACATTTATTTATTTATTTTAATTTTAGTATTTTGTGTTTTGTATTGCATGATTTTTATATTTTTTAAAAATTTAAGATATTTTATAAATATAAGAATTCTTATATAATTATTATATAAGAATTCTTGTATAATTGTTTCAATTTTTACTTTTATTAGATATGGATTGCCCAAAATAATAGCAACAATAAAAATCAAAAAAATCATTTTAGATGGAGAAATTATTTTTAATATATATATCTTAAAAAACTAATTGATTAACAATCATATCCTATATTGCATTTGTTCATTAAACTAAGATAAAAATAATATCTTGGCGTTATTAAAACATTCTCCTTTTTAAAAAAATAATCCTAAACATTAATGTTGAAGTTGAATAATTTTTTTATCCTGTTGACAATTAATGTTTCTGTGAATACTGTATTGTAAATTGGATAAATAGAGAATTTTATTAGGATTAGACAACAATATATTTTGGTTGTGATGTACTTTTGGATTTATCTAAAAGTAAATTGGAATAGTTTATATTCAGCCATTATAATGTCATCTTAAATAAATTAAAATATGTAATCAATATGAATGATATTTGCAAAGTTAGCTAGATTTTATCAAAATGGATGAGTAAAATAGAATCTAGATATATGAACAGGTCATCAAAAAATTTATGCATTTAGATCTAAAAATTTGATATACTGTATATAGGTAGATATATTTTCAAAAGATTATATAAATTTACAGAGATTATCAAGTATTTTAAAGATGGCATACCATTAATCAAATATTTGCTCAAATGATTTTTTTTTTTGTAGTTTAATTCTGTTTTAATAAATAAATACAAACTTTTTTTTTTTAATTATATATACCTTGTTAATTTTTTTTTATACAAAAACAAATGAATGTGTGTGTATTTCTGAGTATTAATTAGTGAAAGGAAATGGATTGCATTATGTAAATAGAACACGGATTGATCAACTAAAAAAAAACAATAACAAATACTAATAATTTCATTGAATTGAGTAGGTATTTCATTCAGAAAATCATAAATAGACAATTACTGATAAGCTAAAATTGATAGCTGAGGTGAAACTATAAATTTATTATTAGTAAGCTTCTATTTTATGGACTTAGCGCTTTCGGAGCCCTTACTGCTCCATAATCATAGTTCTTTTTACAGGCTGTTGATTCTCTGCAAATGCATGCAAATTACAACATCCACCTTTTCGAAACCACAAAGCACGTGTCTTTTCTGTTGATTGACATGGCATCGCTGGTGATGTAACATGCCTCTTTGATCTTCCTCTTGACATCGTTCCTCTCTGTGCATACGATGTCGGCTTTAGACGGCTCAAATCTATGGCTTTGCTCCTGCTGATGATCAGAAAATACTGAGCTGCCCTCTCCTTTGGTTGTAGCTTTTGTATATATATATCTATGCTGAGCCAGTCTATTGCTCACTGTGGCCCGAGTTTCCCCATAATATACCGAATCACATCCTGTCTGCAGGCATACAATTTTATAAACGAAATGGGGGGTTTCTTCTATATTTCTTTTGTCTTTGGTATTGTTGATGAGCCTATTTGTGTTTGGAGGGGTTCTGAATCTGAGTTTGAATTCCTTCTGTAATATTTTACTGAAATTTTTAGCTACTGTAGGTGAATACTTTGTACATTAATAAACTAAAATCAAATAGTAATATCTTGTCAGTGATAGTTTTCACTGCTTACTGTAACTTATAAAGTGCTAAATTTACCATTAAGTTTTTGCAGTGATGAGTAATGTTCATTATGTCAGGAGAACTGCAAATAACCAATACGCAGCACTTGATCTGATATAAATAATCTTATTCGTTTTCTTTTACCCTACCATCTTCATTTATGATCATCTGATTTATCTGTTGGGATTATGGGTGTTTGTGCAACATTATGATCCTTTAGCTATAATTACAGCAATTCTGATTCCAGTCTTTTTTTTCTCTCTTTTTTTACACAAGCCTTTGGCATTGAGAAAACAAATAGAGATAGCTTCAGTTCACTGGGGATTTGTTAGTAGTGGTTTTTTAGCAGACATCACAATCTATAATGAGTCGCATTGGAACTGGATTTGGGATTAGTTTTAACTTAACAGGTTTTATGTTTAGCAGCTTTATTTGGGGATCTGTTTTTTATGGAAATGGAAAGGATCTAGAAATGGTGTTATAAACAAAATCTATCTTGCACAGTTATCCTGTTTAGTGAATTACTGATTAAGAAATACAAATGATTATAAAATGAGTAATGATAATGGGGATAAAACAGGAAGTGAGATATAACAAATATGAACTTTTCTTGATGTGAATTCTTTAAGATTTGAATAGGGGACAAATCTTGTAATTATGTAGCTGTCAAGATTTACAATTGATCTAGCTTTAGCTTTCCTTAGTGAAACTTGTTTTTCAAAGGAAGTTTATTTGCAGTAGCAACTCTGCATGCAGTAGTGCAACCCAGTGCAGGTCTTAGTAATCAATGAATGCTGAAAGATTTGTGCATAAAATTCCAATCTAGTGCATACTTATTGAAGATTCCCAGACTAGTTTTTAGCTTGTGTGGCTATCATCAGTGAGGTACTTTGGATCTGAGCACACTACACCTATCCAGCAGCTATCTTTTACCTATTTAGTTAATTAAAGCTAGGAGCTCAAAATACATAAATGTTTTCAATCCAAGCTCATTTATTTGTCTAGTCATATGGATCTGAACCCAGTTCAGCATCTATCCATTTGGTGTCCTTGGTTTAACGAAAACCAATCACCATCATCCCATAAGCAGGAATGGTGTAAAACCTCTAAAATTTCTTATGATTGCCATTTCCTACACTTACACAAGCTGTAATTAGCAGTAGCAAACTTCATACATTAGTGCCACCTAGTGTAAGTCTTAGTAGTCAATGGATAGAGGAAAGGTTGTGCATAAAATCACCATCTAGTGCCTACTTATCCAATAATCTCAGACTTTCTAGCTTGTAGCTTTCATTAGTGAGACACTTTGTACCTGAGAGCACTGTACTTAGATTTAAGAATCTAATGCAACTCTTCAGTAGCCATCTTTTACCTATTTATTTAACTTATAAAGCCAGGAGTTCAAATGAAAACACATTAATGTTTTCAATCGAAGCTCATTTGCTTGTATTGATTAATGTTTTCAATCAAAGCGTATTCGCTTGTATTGTCATACAAATTTGAACCTAGTTCACCATCTATGCAATATAATATCCTTGGTTTATCAAAAACCACAATTGCCATCATCCCTTAGGCAAGAATGGTTTAAGGCCATCAGAATGTCATATGATCCCCATTTCCTATGTGTACAACTAATAACAGCTTGATGGTGATCATGTAATGTTTTGGTGGTTTTGAGACATTCCTATCTATAGGAAGATGGTGACTGGTTTTGATAAACCAAGGACACCAAATTGTATTGATTTAGATCTATATGATTATACAACTGAATGAGCTTTAATTGGAAACATTGAGTTTTCTTCTTGAGTTCATAGCTTTATAGTTAACTAAATAAGTAAAAGGTGATTGCTTGAGGATTGCATTACATCCTAAGATCTAAATTTAGTGCTCTCAAATCCAAGGCTACTCAGTGATGAAAGCCCTAAGCTAGAAACTAGTCTGGGGATCTTGGGAATTGAATAGGACCTAGATGGGGATTTTATGCACAAATCATTCATTGATTACTAAGGCTTGCACTGGGTGGCACTACTGTATGGAGAGTTTGCTACTGCTAATAATAGCTTTCCAGGGATAATGGTGATCAAGAGTAGTTTATCATATCAAAGGAAAATGCATAATGTTATATTTGCTTTGGAGTTTTAATTTAGTAACTTCTATTTTTGGAATTCTTAGATATGTCAATGAAAAGCTAATGATATTAAAATATGGCTTGTGCAATGGTACCTGCTCCCTATTTTATTGGAGCTTGTACTCTTACATCCAGAGTTCAAAGAAGAAAGCATTTGTCTTTGCTGGATAGCTATTACATTAATATCATTAAAAGACTGATCTATTCTTTTTGGATATTAATGTAAATGTTAAAATGAATAATAAACTATCCAAAATTATTGAGAGAAAAAACTATTTGTGTGGTAAAATCAGATGTTCTATTTTTGAATAAAAATCACTATAAAGGAATTTGATAAGCTCATGCTTTAAACAATATCATTGTAGTAAAGGATCTGAATACTAAATAAATTTATTTTACATATGCAATTACAAGAGTAGATGTTAGATGCATTAAAAAGTTTTTGTTGTAATCATATCTATACAAAATTTGATGGTTTTTTAAGAAGCTTCTGCTATCCAGACTAAATTGTACAAATTGTTAAATATTAAAATTGCCAATTTGGATTTTCTAGATTGTCTCTATTATTGAGGCATGAAAGTTTTTTAGAAACTTTGTGTAAATATAATTAATCATATTGTTGAGTTTATTAAAAAGAAAAATTCTAATTTTCTGACAATGATTCTATTATTACAAACTATTAAAAGGAAGTGTTAAGACATTTTATGCTTAATAAATCAAATATGGAGATTTACAAGCAGTATAAAGATTTTAAGATTGTAATTTAATTACTGATAAGGCTTTAAAATGTTTGATACATTAAAACTGCAGTTAAACAATTATTTGTGGTCATGGTCAATTTAAATTTTTGTTGTTTTGTCACATTGAAGGAAGCATAAATCACACTCACAAAAAAAGATATATTAAATCCATGGATGACATTTTTTTATATGATGATGATTTTCAAATAAATGGAATGACTATTTTGATCCCTTTTGAATAATTATAAGAGAATTGAGATGACAGCTTTTAATAACATCCATTTTACCTACTCATTTAGATTTGAGCAAAGTTTAGTGAGTTAAAATATTTCTCTATAATCTTAAAAATGGGAGGACTGCTGATCCTAATGAACGGAGAAATTTTAAAATATATGATGATGATGCATTAACTTCAAAACTATTGAATTTTTTTCTTTAAGAATAAATGGACTTATTTTAATATATAAAAATAAAGGATGTGAAAAGCTTTAGTTAATTATTATAGATTATCAATGTTGTCCACTGCAACAAAAGTTTTCAAGGATTTTATTGAATAGATTATTTAAAATCTTAAATGAATATTTGCAGAGAATCAATAAGTACTATAGAGATATGATTTTTGTTGTCAGAGAAATGTAAAAAAAGTATTGGGAGCTAAGATATGATTTATATATTGCTTTTGTTCCTTTGATTAAAGCATTGATTCAATTAGTTTGAGGTAGTATTTATAATTAATATTATACATTCCTGTATGATAAAATGAAGTATTATTACTGGTGAAAAATTTGAGGCATTGAAAATGAAACTTATGTTTATTGAGGCATATGTTTTAATACTGTTTTCGATTTTTACATTAGTGATCTTACAATATAATGATACAAGTTTTTTAATTTGAATTAATTAAAAGCAAAAATAAGAACTTGATTTGCTTGGCTTCTAGTTTTATAGTATGCTGATGATTGGATTATTTTTTACTTTTTCAAAGAATTATTTACAGAATATTTTTAATGTTTCATATATGGCCTTAAAAGTCTAAAATTTAGTAATTAATGTTCAAAAGATTCAAGTCCTTTATAATCTAGTGATATAAGAAAAATCTTATGCATCTTTCCTTAACTTGTAAGTCAATTTAAATATCTTGATTTAAGTGGAAAGATAGGTTGGATATTGAAGTGCAAAATAGATTCCAGTGTGTTTGCTTGCTGCAATTTTAATGAATAAAATATTTCGTTATAATTATATAACAATTTATATTTGATATCCATTTTATTGTATGCAAATGAGCCATGGATTCTACTGAATAAAAGTTATTAGATAACTTTTTTTTTCCAGATGTTCAATAAGATTTAAAAATACAATGACAAGTTTATAAGTCCAGTCAGCATGTTCTTTAGTTTTCTAAATGTGTTAAAGTCTAATTTTGTCAATTCACATTTTCATTGAATTGGGCATGTGAACTAATGAATGGTGTCAGATTTTATAAAAGCAAAAAGTATCTTACGGTGAATTTGTATATGGTTTTCATAGAATTACATTTTAAATATCTTAAAAAGACTCTAAAGAAGTGCATTATTGATTCCTTTCATTGGAAGATGTGGCTGGAAGTACATATTCAAGCAAAGAATTATATATAATTAGGCAAGTCATTGAAATATTTTAAAAAGTAAACTTTAGTTCAGAAATTGATTAAAAGGCAGCATTAAGATATAAATGAACAAAATAAAAAATCAATATATGGTATACATGGATAATATTTATGATTCATTTTTTGGGTTGAATATTTGTTTTTTGTTTTTTTTTTAACCTTCAATATTTGCAAATGGTTGATAATATATCAGAGGAAGTTTTTTCTAGTAGCTTTTGTAAACTACAAATGGTTGCTCATTATTGAAAATAGTTTTTTATTTATTTTTATACTTAAAAAAAAAAAATAGTATATACTGAAATTTTTTCTGCAAGTAAGGACAATAGGAAATAAAACAAGAAAGTATAATGAATGAATAAAATAAAATGGATATAACATAATAAAATGTAGATTAAAGGAACTAAATGAAACAAATTGGAAGTCTTCTTTCATCATCAAAATGACTAAGTTTTATTTTTACTTTTTTCATCTGGAAATCAATTCACAAACTTTTAGTTCTAGAAATAGCCACTCTTAACATTTCTCTAAACAGCACAAGACTCTTAAAAGAAAAAAAAAAAGTGGAAAGCAGAACTAAAATGATAATATACTTAAAAATAATAGGAAATTTTTAGAAATGGTTATAAAAGTGACATCGATAGATCCAAGGTAGAGAAGAAAATTTCAGCTAATAGGGTAGAAAGTTTGAAGTTGATGACTTAAAAAAAAAGTACATAAGATTTATTTCTGACAGATCAATAGCTTTATATATATATACAATGCTTATTTTACACCATGATGTTTTTGTTTTTGAAATATTGTAATTCATTCAATTGGATTTTTTTTTATTTTCTATTAAGAAGATTAAATTATTTACAAAAATTTTTTTTAGAATTACTGGTCAAAATAATTCATACTCTCTTCTGTTGCTATGGAAACTAAAACATTTAATGGAAATTTGCTTGTACCATTTGAGTAATATTTTATCAATTATTGCTGCTGAAAAAAATTGCTTAAATATATCTTATTTATTATAAGATGAATCCTAGTTGAACCCCCCCCTCCCTAGGAAATCCGACAATTATTTTAAAATTGGTAATTTTAGACATTAACCTTTAATTTCAAATTCTATCATAGCAATTACTTATAAATATGGATAGTGTAAATTTTAAATAATAATAATTTATTCATAGAAATAAACCAACAAATAAGAGTAATTAATATATTAGTCCTTTTATTGTTAAGCACTGAATATTTTTGTTTTGTTAGCTGTTGCTGATTAAAAAAGTATGAATTATTTATTTATGAATAAAAGATAAAAATTTATTTATAAATTGTGTAAATAATTTTGACTTTTAAGTTAGTATTAGAAGTTATTTTACTACTGTACTTTTGTCTTATTACATTTTACTATTGACCATTTCACTTCTTGCACAATTCTGATAAATAAACTATTTATTTATTCAGTTATTAATATATAATTTATGTACTTACTTATTTTGGGATTATTGAATCAGTGTCTGTTACTCTTATGCGATTTTTTTTTTTTTTTTAATCCAGACACTAACTACAATATAAATCATTTTTATTTTTGTGAATGTTAGAATAAACAAATCATTTAATTATAAATGAATCCAACTGAGTTTTGGTTATTTTTTTCCCCATCTATTTTTTTCTAATTTATTCATCAAAACAGTTTTTTTTTTTCTCATTACAAAGTTCTGATTAAAATATTTAGATAGTCACTTGCAGTGATCTACAAAATTATTTTTGTGATTGTTTAACCAATTGATCATCCAATAATTTAATCTATATTTTTCTTTGGACATATTGTTTTGAAAAATCTTTTATGGTGCAGTAATTATATCTATTATTTTTCAGCTCAGTCTGTACTATTTTTATTGATTCTTCCTATTAGTTCATTAACTTTTTATTATTATTTGCAAACTATCTATTATTGAACTTAATGCAATGAGTTGTCAGTGCTAATTTAATGTCAAAAAAATGTACATCTTGTCATAAATATTAAATAAAAGGATTATCTTTTATGTCTGTCTAACCTTTGAATCCTTTAAGACAGAGATAGGTAACCAATCAGTCATAAATGAATAATTGATCACAAAACTATTTTGAATCAATCACAAAGTATTTGGGAAAAGGTAAAACTAAAATAATTTTAATTTATTAATAGTATATTTTTTGTTAAGTAAATGGAAGTACTAAAGTGATCAGATAATTTCTTTATTTGTTATCAGAATTATCAAATAATAAAACATTGCATGTATGCATATTGACTATAGAGTAAGAAGAATGCTAGAGTTGATAGTTTAACGCTATTCTTATGTCAATCTTTAGTAATTATATATTTTAATTTTCTGTGATTTTAAATTACGTTATTAGATTTTTATTACAAATTTTACGTCAAAATCTTTAAATGTTTTTGAGAATATAATATTTAATTTTGATGTTCATTGAAGAATTAGCAATATTTTAAAGGAAAAAATGGAAAAAAAAAGTTGTCATTGCAAATTTGAGAATAAAATGAGTTTTTATGATTAAAAAGATTAGCAATTATTTTTTATAAAATGTTTATAAAATGGTCTACTTCGTAGAATTTTATAATGGTATATCCTTCCTCAATGCAGCTACTAAAATAATCTGATTTGTTACAGTTGCATTTTTTATCTTTTTTACCAAATTAGTGTTCAGTTAAAACATTCATTTTATTTATTGCAATACATTCTATTCAAAACTTAAAAATGCTATAGCAGATGTGAAAGTAAACTAAATTGCTTTAACTTACAATTCACTACATTGAATTTTCAGAGGGAAGAAGCTTTCTTCTGTTCTATTGACTGATATATTTTGTATATATGTAAACTAAAAGATAAAAAAGTTTAGACAGAAGTGTAATACTTTTATAATAGCATTTACATTGCAAATAAAATAGTTTTCAGCAAAGTTCAATTTACTAATAGGATTGATTAATCTATTCAACTTTTGTTTATTGGTTATTTTTAAATAACTTTTTTTATCTTATAGTTATCTATTAATTATTTTTATAACAATTTTTTCATTTTGCCAAGTTTAATTAAAACAAAGAATCAGCTTGTGTAAATTTGCCTAAGGCCTTTAAGAGTGGACATTTTGGGGTCATAAGATTGGCAACATTTATAAATTTTTCCATTTGGTCATTGAGAAATAAGACTATCTTCGAAAGTGGAGAAGAATATGACATGATGAAAATGTCTTTACACAAAAAGAAATTAAAGAATTAGACCAAAAATTTTCTCAGAATTGGATGTTCAACCAGGCCTGGTCCCTAATAAACCTAAAACAAAGTGTAGTACTGATGATGAAAAGAATATAAAGTTGTAAATCCACAGATATTGAGAAAAGTTAAAGAACCATTTACCTAAAACATTCTAGATAAACTTTATATAGAAGAGATCCAAGAACTAGAAAATGCCATTATAAAGTTACTCACCTAATTGATGAATAATAGGAAAGGGCTTTCATTTGATTAACGGATCAGTTTTAATCAATGACCCAATAAATATGTTAAGACTGCTTCAACAATGCTTAATGGTAACCGATTCGTTTACTTTAAAGAATCTATGATATATTTCATGTAATTTTCACTCTTACATATTCTATGAAAACCTGCTTTTAAGTAATTTTTATCAATGCAATCCCTATATTGGATTGGCTAACCTCATGATCTATAAGTAAAGTGTATGGTTTTCATATATGATTCATAATGATTAATCTCTCGATATTTAAAATGTTAAATTAATACACACAGAAACATTGGAAATGCTCTTCATTTGATAAGATAAAACTCTATAGACTAAATGGCCAAATATGGTTCTAATCATTGTCCACATGTTCATAAATTAAACAAACTTATATGTGTTTGAATTGACTAACACCATCATATATGTGATATACATGATCAGATTAACGTAAATGGGCCACTACTATGATTTCTGGAATGGGAAGTTATGTCTTCAATTTCTGGTGATAACTAATGTCTTAATGTAATTGATATGAAATTAATTGTTTTTTGTTTATATATACAAGCGTAACCCGCTGATTTTGTTGACTGATCTCTTTTGAGATTGATATATAAATATCCTTCTTTTTGTAAATGATTCTTATGGTTTGTGAATAAAATTTCCTTTTGAAAGATAATTTATTTGAAGCATATTTATTGACGAATATTAAAAGAATTGGAAAAGCTAAATGAATATCATATTTGATTGACTTGCCTATAATTACTATAAATTCATGTTTCAGTAAAAAAAAAAAAAAAACAGATATTCTCCATGGAATGTAGAAAATTCTGTGTAACTTAATAATTTTTATGAAACCTTTCTTAAAATAGTTTGAAAATATTTGAAAAGAAATGTGTTGTTTGCTTGGGATTACTGTTAAATTGTGCAATTATGTCTATTACAATTAACAGGAAAATAAAGATTGAATTCAGTCCATAAAGCAATGATAAACAAAAGAAAAAAATTATGATAAGCAACGATAAATTACAACCAATAATGATTAGTTATTAAATACTGAATAAATTTGGAAAAAAAATTCTGATAGTCAGTGCCTAGTAAACTTAATTAACTGTCTAATTATTGGACTTTAAACAAGTAACTCTTCTTAGCAGTAGGTTAACTCAAAAAAAATAATTCAATAATTAACTAATTTTTGTGAATAATGTCTTATAATCAGTAGAATGCTACTACTACTAACTATTATCACTTGATATATATATATATTATCAAATGGTTTGATGTTCTGGAATTCATGTCAAAATTCTTACGAAGATCAAGCACCAAAAGTGACAGAATTGACTGCAATCAATGGATCTTTAATTCTAGAATCATTGGTGATATTTTGTCTTAGCTTGTTTGTCTTTTAAATTCAATTTGTTATATTATTTTTTTTAAAGCTATAATAAAATTAAAGAAACTTTTTATATATTATATAAATTAGTCAATATATTTTGATTTTAAACATGAACACGGAATATTTTTTATAAATTCTTTACTTTTGAATTTAATATATTTCATCTAGTTACATAGATTTTTATTATAAATATTGTATTTTTTAATAAACACTTATTCACAACATACATTTTTTTGCAGTAAATATTACTACGTAATCAAAGTGCTGTGCGTTTAATAAATTTATAATTAAATATATATGTAAATAATCAAATGATTTATCATTCAGAATTTCATAAGAAGTGTCAGCTCTGAATGTAAATAAAGCTGGAGCTGAGCCCAATATTCAACCACTTTACTAAAGGAGAAAGGATGAAATAATTAATGGTTTGTTGCTCGGGAGTTTATAAGAAGTTTGAGCATTGGAAATGACTGTTGCACCCATGATTCTCAAATTCTAAAGCCTGTTGCATTAAATCAAGTAGGGCATCAAATATGTAAATAATTATTTTACATCTAAGTAAAAAATAATGCTTTAGGGTTATTAAATATATAAATAATTATTAATTAATTTTATTAGATTAGAAATTGTTACACATTTATAAACTTATTATTATTACGATAGAATGCAGCCTGTTAAGCTAATTGCGCAGACGCTGTGAGAATGTTATTAATAAATGAATACCTTCGAACAACCACATGATATAGTATTTATATAAGAGTAAAAAGGAATCCTCTTACTCTTACGACTCAAATGTTTATATATGAGCAAATCTAAAGTAGTTGTAACGAAGGCGTGACTACATAATAGTCACTTTAAATTACTCTATATAATGTCTGTATGAGTGACGCCAATGAAATTTTCTAGAATTTACTAAACGCCACTCTAAACGAAACTAAATCATATACATGAATAAGCATTTATTTTATAACGTCTTGCGTGCGATTATAATTACGATAGAATGACAGCCTGTTAAGCTAATTGCGCAGATGCTGTGAGAATGTTATTAATAAATGAATACCTTCGAACAACCACATGATATAGTATTTATATAAGAGTAAAAAGGAATCCTCTTACTCTTACTACTCAAATGTTTATATATGAGCAAATCTAAAGTAGTTGTTCCTTTTTACTCTTATATAAATACTATATCATGTGGTTGTTCGAAGGTATTCATTTATTAATAACATTCTCACAGCGTCTGCGCAATTAGCTTAACAGGCTGTCATTCTATCGTAATTATAATCGCACGCAAGACGTTATAAAATAAATGCTTAAACTTATTATTATAACGGTAAGAATTGTCTCTCCACGTAACAAAATACAATAAAACTAATCAAATCAAGATGCTACGATCCAGAATCTGGCCAACATTCAATCCTTTCACCTCTGTTCAATGATCTAATACCCTATGGATGACATTTCCCAAGTTACACAGACATTCAATTTAACCACGGTCCAACAGTCGCACAGGGTGGAACAAGAGACTCGTAAAATAATTAAATTAACACTGAATTGGTAAGATATAAACACATATGACTAAGTGAACCATTACTATAATAATGATTAATTATGAAATCTAATAGAGAGATCTACATGTATATATACAATGATGTATTTGCAAATAAATATAGAGTTGGATGAAAATGAATTCACGGACAACAAAGATATGAAAACAATTTATATTATTAAATAATATTAATTTAATAAAGATAATAAAACTAAAATATACAAAGTTATCTAGTTGGAACATGAAAGATTACACTCGCAGGCGTTGCATAACTTATGAGATTAAGTCTTACATATTATCTCATTATAAATGTTCATTAAAGTGTTGTGCGGTATTCAAGTCTATGCCTATATTAATATGACAAATTTCCAGCTCTTTTGTAGTCTGCTAAATTATATGGAACTTAATAGCCAAATTTATATAACTAACTTAATAGCATTCCTATGGCGTCTATCTATACATCAGGTTATGTTGAGCACATAGGCTCAGAGATATGCAGGTTAGTGTTGTAACCTAGATTAGGATTTATACTGAGACTGAATAAGTGTTTATTATAAAGGGCGAGAAAACTGGTTTATTATAGGTTTACCTATATACTTTATGGCATATATTAAAATATTAATAAACAAGAAGGTGTGAATGGGTCATTAGTCATGGGCTTCAGCATCAAATGCTCAGTGCCCTTTGACCGAACAACTTGCTACAAATAAGAACAGTAGTAGTTCAGGGAGTTGGATAAGCAATAATCTGGACCTTTGGGTTCCAGTTCTAAAAGAGTTTGCTTTATCCGAACTAAGTGGCTAAGTGTGACCTCTGCCAGCAACTCATCAAGAATCATGCAGCAAGAATTTAATGTACATAGCGTACTTAGTAAAAACACATCCGCAGCTTATTCATATATATAATGCAAATACATAAAATTATCTTAGCATGCCTTAAAAATAGATAGCGTCTATTTGCATATCTGTACAACCCAGTTCCCAAATTTAGTATTTCAAATATACTATTTAGGGAGTAAATTAATTAGTAACCTAGTTTAAGATTATCACCTGCATTTTAACATATATAAATCTAAGGATGACAAAGCATATTTGAGAGGCAATTACTGACAAATCATTAGGAATATGCTTTGATAATATCTCTGGCTAGTTCCTATGATGTACAAGTTACATATATAGAGTTATAATTTATAACTAGAGTTGAGCAAACTACAATTTTAACTAGAGCACTACTGATTACTATAATAATACACAAAATTAATCAGTAAAACATAACATGATCTCGAAACGGCGAGTGGTAAAAGTAATAATTCAATTATTTAATATTTATTATCACGAAGATTTGGAAATTATCTTTGCAGAGAAATAAGCTAACATTATACATATAAATACTTGCGGTTTTGAGTTATTTGGTATATCAAATACATATAATATTTAAAATGATAAAATTATAGAATAAATGGAATAGATCGAAAATAGGCATAAAAGACCGCAGAAAATTAAACATACAGTTTAAAATAGATTATCATAGTTTTATATTTTAAGAGTGAATTTAACATTATAAGTTTTACAATCCGACAAGATATAAACATTTGCGTTTAACAGCTTTGTTTATAGATTTTAGAAAAGGTGTTTGTAAAGGCAGGTTTAGTAAATAGCCAGCTTTGAATAGAGAATTGAAAGTCACAGTTTATGAACAGAGCTCTGAGTGGAAATTTATCAATTTACCTGTCAGTTGTCTTCATTGCAGTTATGAGCTCTTGGGATAAGTTATAAGTTGACACTTTTGGTGATTTTTGACATTAATGGAGATTCTTCCACCACGGGCTGCTTTGCTGAGGTACGGCTCATAGTATTTTGCAGGACCAAAGTTCTTCCATCCCCAGTAAAGGGAAAGAGGCGGTAAGCTATTGCTTTACCCCACCATTTCAAAAGTAAAACGACCATGGGTTCGGTTTACAATTCACTCATTATATATATAACTGATCTTTTGGCTACAAAACTTGAACTATTTATATTTTTCTTAATTCTGGCCACCTGGTTATTTACAAGCTCAGTCATAGTTGAAAAACCCATTAATTTATTTTAGAAAAACATATTTAATTACTAAAACTAATTTAGATTCTGTTTTTCTATCTTTTCTCCTTTGTAGTTTATTATTACAACTATAAAATTCTGAGAATTGTCATTAAAATTTTGGATTTATAAAATCAAGTTCACGCTATTTTAAGACTATTGAATGACCTAATTAAAAGTTGTTTATAACTAAAACTAAAAACTCCTTTTATAATTAGTATAAAACTTAATTTTATTACTATATATGTAGGATAATGACATGAGAATGGTCTATATACATATACGATCTCAAAAAAATAAACGTAAAATTGACTAATAATTTAGACTAAAATATTTCTTAAACTAGAAATCTTTTAAAATGAACACATATCTGTAATATATACATATACTATTAAATTACAGACTTACCGTTTGCATATATATGTGTGATCCCGCATATATAATAATTTAAGGTTGTTTAGATGAGTACTCTGAGAGTGTTTAAACCTGGCATAGAGATAGGTGTGAGGTAAAATACATGAAACAGACAGGTGGATGAAACTGACTGTTTCATTATAGATTTAAAATTTAATAAAGATCAAACATATTTTTATATTTAATAGATATAACTTTTAATTATTCTTTTTTTTTTTACATGTGCCTTACAATCTTTATATTTATAGAAATTACAATTAAAGCTTACTCTTATATTTCAGATATATGATATGTTGACATTAGGAAAAAGTTATAGTAATGGTTCCTAGTATGTATTTCAATCGAATTGGGTTCTTTCACTTTCAAATCTGCATTCCTCTTAAATGTCATATACTGTTAAGTTTTGTATAAATATATCACATAGGTTTACAATACAAGTATCATATTTTCAATAAGCTTTATGTATATAGTATTAGAAATCATAATTTTTTCCAATATTTATAACTATGTGTTGAAATATAATGATGGACTTAAATTGTAATTTTCATAAATGTAAGATAATGACAGTAAATAGAGGTGATAGTTGAAAGATGGAAAATAAAATACTCCCATGTAAATAGTAATCCTGGTGAAAAATTGTCATTTTTGCATTTATTAAAGGGCAATTGTGAATAAGTCTTCGCTAAAAATTTGGAAATTATATGGGATTTTGTAATATTTATTAATAAATACAAAGCTCTCATTTAAGAGGTTTTGTGAAGCTTGGTCCAGTTGAATAAATGTGATTGAGGGTTTGAAATATGAGTGATTAAAAATTGTAGTTTCTATTAATTGAATTTAATATGTTAAGCAACCTATTTGGTCCTATAATAATAGAAAAAACATATATTGGCTTTTATCTAAACATAAATTGCATTTTAAATACCAGTCATTTTTCTTACAGTCATTAGCAATTCAACTGGAATTTAATTAATTCACTTATCCTTTGATATTTTTAATTTTAGTTGCAGCTGAATTAGTTATATTATACATTTTTGTGCAATTTATTTTATTGAAAAAATATATTGAATAGATTTATAAAATAAAAAAGTTTTTTTTTTTAATATATAATGTTGATTAACTTATTTTTATTTTATAAATCATATTCAATATATTTTTTCATTTTATTAGAATGTTTGGCAATAATTTATTCTCCTGAATATCATTTTTAACCATTATTGATCCACTGCAGGATGATTTCTTCAAGTTAAATCCCATTTCTCCAATCCATAATCTCTTTTTCCTCATCTCACTAGAAAACTTTATTTCATTCATCCATCTTACATGTGGTCTCTTCCTCAATATTTTAGAATCTAATTTAAGATTTTACCTGTCTATCTATTATCTCTTTTAGCAACATATCCAGCACACCTCTTATCCATATATATTTTACTTTTGATTCTTTTTTATTCCCATTATACATCCCTGAAATCTCAGCATTTTGATAAGAGTACAGGTCTCAGATCCATAAGTAAAAATGGGTAAAGCAATATTTATTTTAAAATTTTTTTTCCCCAAAACTCTTTGACATATTTCCTTTTAGTAATAAATTATTTCTACCAAAAGTACTCTATCCAAGTTTAATTTATCCATTATGTTTCTATCTGTATTTAAAGATTCTTTTCTATATATTCTTTACATTTCAATATTATGTGACTATTTTCTTTACTAAGCTGCATGTGTGTTTATTATTTTTTTCAGGATTTGTTTTTAAAATTATCACATTATAATAATTTTAATATTAATTTAAAACTCTTTTTGTCATACAATACTGTTAAAATTTATATTAAAAAAAATGTAATGCTTATTTTCTGATACAGTGTATTTCTATTGTTATCCTCCTCTTTTTAAATTCATTTCAGTAATTTTTATATTAGAGTTACTGAATTCTGATAATTAGTATACTCATCAACAGGAAACTTTGAAATTTATACTTGCAAAAATTCATTTTCTATTTCCAATTCATTAACTTTTATATTTTGTTGTTGTCGTCTTAATAAGGCATTCTAATCTTTTATTATTATTATTATTATTATTACATTAAAATGTTTATTTATATATATTACTACATTTCTTGACTATAGTTACTGTTTTATGGCCTTTTATTGACTCCATAAATCGAAATCATGATTTAAAATATCCATTACTTTTCGGTTTCACGTAATTCCTTTTTTTGTTGTTATGACCATTGTTTTCTTCAGAATTTGAGCTTGTGGAAGCATCCAATGTGAAATGGTTATTTACAAATTTTTTATAATGAACTTTCCATTAATTAAAAAGCGATCAACATGAATTGATAAATAAATTTATTAATTATATATTGTAAGAATAGTGATATTTCTAGTCTGTATTAATTGCAAAAGATGCAGAACTATTTTGAAGTATAAAAAGGATAAGGGTCTTTTTCTACTTTAGGTGAGAAATTTTTAATTTTAAAAGCATAAAAGGTTGATACTAGTAATCAGGAAGTCAGTGTTTTTTTTAGATTATAGTGATCATTCAATAGTAACAATAATGAATTGAAGCAGCTTAAAAAGTATTACATAGTCCTGTATCAAGTAAACAAAAATTAAGTGCTAATTTATGGAAGATATTATATTGTTTAATATGACTAATTGCATATCTTTTGTTTAAGAATGGTTTTTTTTCCAACATTTCAATTGACCATAGTTGTTTTTTCCTAAGCTTATTTTTATTTGTTTATGTAATATTGAAACAAAAAGGCTAAACTTACCATTCTAAAACAATGTGATATTACCATTATATGCAGTAGGAAAAGAGAAAAACTATTGTGAAACTGTTACAAATAATTTTATGAAAGTATTTAAGGAAAATTATGAAGTGCTTCTCTGCAGTGTTTTAAGCATTTCATTGAGTTAAAACTACTTCATAGTAAAAATTTATTCATTTTTGTTTAGTTATGAAAAAATGTTTTAATTAAATCATCAAACATTTTTTTATATATTTATTTAAGTAGAAATAATACATATGACAGTAAAGTCATTTTATTAATATCTAAAGTTTTCCAATGATTTTACCCATTTTTTTTTTTTGCTATCTTAAAAATAATTTTTTAATGAATTTTTATTTAAATTAGCCTCCCACCTTTCCCCAGTTTTAGATCAATGAAAGAAGAAATGGTTTATTGTACTTATAGTCATGGATTATAATGCAAAACTTTAATTTACTTATTTTCTTTGATAGAAATTTTAATAAACAATTTTGAAATTATTCCTTAAAAGATTAAAAGTAAAACCTGTGGCTTTTTGCTGCATAAACAGATAATATATATAAAACTATTTTTAATAAATATTTGAAAACAAAAATTAATGCATAATTAATTATATAATTTTATAAGAAATATAATGGAAACAAACTTATCAAAATTTACAATTTGTGAATATATATAAGTAATTTGTGAATACATATAAGTAATAGTTGTTTAAAATTTTAAAGTTTATGTTGTTTTTTTTAACATAATTTTAATTTTTTATCTTTCCAGGGTATTTTTTGTTAAGATAAAATTTTATCTTAGATTATAAAACTGAAATTATTGTGAAAATTGTCTCTTAAAATTGTTTTTTTTTTTTTTCTGTCAACATATAGCAGTCATTTAAAAAAAATGTTAAATTACTTACCAGATTAAAAGCCCCAATTGAAGGCATAGCATTAATTACTATTTAATGAAATATTACATTATTATATATCCTTTTAGAACACTGTTTCTTAAAGTGGAGTTGCAAAAAAAATTTGGAAAATTACCCCTTAAACTTTTTTTCATAAATTTTCTACTATGAATAAAAATTTGCATTCATTTTATGTCAAATATTATTCGCCACATGCTTTGAACAAATTGTTCAACTACACAGTCACACTGTACAGATACCATCCTACTTGCCAATATTTGGATATACCAATAGACTGCCATGAAATCAGAATTATTTTTTGCGATTCTTCCGCAAGTCCAAATTTTGAGTTGCATGCCTTTGCCTGCCTTTTGGCAACCCCATGGAGCAATGCCTTCAAAATCTACACACAAACCGTTTTAGAAGCATGTAAATGCAGTTCTCATCACCTAACAGAGTGCATACGTTTCTTTAAAAATGGAATTTTTAAATTCAAAAATTGACAACTTGTAATTTATACAAACAACATTTAGAAAAATGTGATAACTATGAGATATATAAGCAGACACTTATACCTTTTAAAAACTAGTATTTGGAAAACAAAATAACAATTTCTATTTTTTTGTATTAATATTTGTGTTTGTTTAATATAAGAAACAAATTATGTGAGTGATGAAATTATTGCACATACTATTGTTTTATATGGTAAAATAAAATAATTGATGGATAATGAAATGAAAACAAAAATTAATACAAAAGCCAGAAGCTATAAAATTTAAGAGCAATGTTCCAAAGTTACACATGGTTATGGGCATTTGAAAAAAGCAAATTTAGTATTAAGATACTAATTTTTAAAAGAAAATTTTCCTTTGCAAGTTCTGTGTCATCCAACAACACAAATATACAGCTATAATCTTTTTTTTCTATTTAAAATAAACCCAAGAATTGGAAAAAGCTTATTAAAAGTATAACTGAAGATGAGAATCAAATAATAATTGGTTTGTTTGTTATTATCCCTAGCTATGGTTATGTGAGGTACTTGATTTTAAAGTAGTCACGAATATTAAAATAAATACCTACATATTTCAATAAAAAAAATATTTCTTATATTAAATAAACCCAAATATTAATACTGGATTTTTTTTGTTTTCCTAATACAAATTTTTAAAATACCTCTAATAGTTATCATACCTTTCTAATTTGTGTAAATTACAAATCAGTTTGTCAGTTTTTTAAATTGAATATTCCATTTAGATGCATGCACTTTGTTAGGTACCAAGAGCTATATTTAGACACAACTCCTAATGGTTCCCACCCAACAGTGTCAGATTGGTAATGTGCTTGTTGGCCTATTTTGAGTTATAAGTCATTCATAAGTAGGGTGGTGTCTGTATATTGAATTTAGCTTATTTGTATATGTTTGTTGAAGGATATATTTTGTGTTTTTGTCTACTACCTAATGATTTTTGTGAACAAGGCTTCACCAACCAGGTAAATTAATATATATATTTATCTTACACATGAAATAAATCAGTAAAATATTTTTCCACATTTTATTTTATGTATATCCAACAATATTCATTAAATTTGCTGATTGAAATTGACATTTAAAAGTTAGGTTATGTAAAAATATATTAAGAGTTCACATAGTACATTTTCTTAAACTAAATATATGTTTTATGAAAATATAAAAAACTTGTTTATTATTTATAATTATTTTTTATAAAATGAGTATACTTATTTCAGAATATTCCTAAATATGGATAAATGATTAGAAAGAAATCATGTCAGTGTAGATGCAGAAGTTCTTGCTGAAGCAGAAAGCAGTAAAAATAAAGAAATGAGTCCAACATCAACACAAACATCAGGAAAGAACTGTTCTTAGCTGCTGCAGTACAAATTATAGAAACTTTATGGAAAAAATTATGCAGATGAATTAAGGAAAATTCCTCTTTATAATGATACAGTAACTAAAAGAATTTCAGAAATTAGCAGTGGCAATTTCAGCAACTTATTCAGAGAATCAACGGAAGTCCAAAACTTTCCAATTCATCTGGATGAGTTGACAGACATTATAAATTTACTTCAATTCTTAATGTGTGTTAGGTATTGTTATGATGATAATATACACAATGATTTACTGTTTTGTCAGTTAATAAACTGTCATATAGCAGGTGAAGATATTTTTCTAAAAATAAATGATTTTTTCAAAGGATTGAACAGAGGCAAAACTCCATACATTAGTGCCACTCAATGCAAGCCAGAGTAATCAATAGATGTAGGAAAGGTTTGTGCATAAATCCCTATCTAGTGCCTACTCATCCAATATCCCCAGAATAGTTTTTAGGTTGTGTACTTTTATCAGTGAGGATCCTTGGATCTGAGAGCACTACACCTAGATATTAGGATCTAATGCAATCCTTGAGCAGCGACCTTGTACTTTTTTAACTGATTAAAGCTTTGAGTTTCCAAAATGAAAACACAATAATGTTTTCAAGCTAAACTTATTAGCTTGTATAGATGTGAACTCACTTCGGTGTCCATACTTTTGGTGTCTTTGGTAATAACCACAGTTACCATAATCCTATTGGGCAGGATTGACATTAAACCTTCAAACATCACATAATCACTATTCTTATGCTTACACAAGCTATTTTCCACAAGGGCAAAACTCCTCTTCGATGAAAGCTATAAGCTAGAAACTAGTCTGAGAATACTGGATGATGCACAAACCTTCATGCATCCATTGATTACTCTGGCTTATACTGAGAGGTGCACTGTATGGAGAGTTTTGCATAAAGAATGGTGATTGTGTGATGTTTGATAATTTGATACCTATCCTACCTAATAGAATTATAATGACTGTTATTAAAAAAACCAAAGACACAAAATTATATGGATGCTGAACAGAGCTTAGTTTGAAAACATTGTGTTTTCATGTTGGACTCAAAGCTTTTATAGTTAGTTAAAAAAGTAAAAGGTGGCTGCTGGAGGATTGCATTAGATCCTAAGATCTTGATGCAGTGCTCTTAGATACAAGACTCCTCACTGATGAAAGCCACAAGGTAGAAATTAATCTGGGAATATTGAATGAGTAGGCATTAGATAGGGATTTTATACACAAACCTTCCTTTATCCATTGATTACTCAGGCTTGCCCTGAGTGGTGCTACTGCATGGAGAGTTTTGCCTCTGTGGAAAGCAGCTTGTGTATGTAAGCTTAAAGAATGGTGATCATGTAATTTTGGTGGTTTAATAAGAATTGAATTGGAATAACTATTGGTATATTTATCAATGGGCAGCAGCAATGAAGGGTTAGATGTAGGATTCTTAGCAAAAGTTAAATCTATAAAGGATGAGAAAATAGTTCTTACCTATTGTATGATCTATCGCGAAGCATTTGTAGCTAAAAACCTATCTACAGATCTCTGTCTGGTGTCAGTAGGTGCCATAAAAATTATAAATTTTATAAAATGTCATGCATTAAATTGCAGATTATTTACAATTTTATGCAAAGATATGGGGTCAGATTACCAACCAGTCATTACAAACAGAAGTTAGGTGGTTATTGAAGGACAAACTTGAAAATGATTATTATAACTGAAAGATGAAATTATTATATTTTTATTAGAAAAAAAATGTTTTTTCACAATGAAACTTTGATTTGCAAATTGTGTTATTTGTGTGATATATTTGAGAAATTAAATGAACTAAACATGTATCTTCAAGGTGAGAATACAAACATTTTAATTTTGTATGGTAAAATTCATGCATATAGGAAAAAGATAACCATATGGATGTCAAGTGTGGAGAATGGCACATTCAAAATGTTTTCAAGTACAAATGATTTTATTAGTGAAAATAATTTGGATAATAATTTAATTAAGAAAAAAATAATTGATTGTTTGTCATGTTTACACAAAAAATTTGATAAATATTATTCATCAGATTTAGATATAGAACAGTTCAAGTGGGTTTAAAATCCATTTCTAATAGAAATGGAACAAGCAAAACATTTGCCTATTAATGCCCAAAGAAGAATTTGCTGGACTCAGTTCTGATTTGAGACTTCAAAACAAGTTTAGTAAACAGTCAATAAATTTTTTTTGACTCACAATAAAGATTAGAATATCCATTATTGTCTGAATTGGCAATAGTAATTCTTTTCCCATTACAAGTATTTGTGTGAAACCGTGTTTTTGATAACGGTAAACATAAAAACTAACAGCACAATTGTCTTACCAATATTGAAAATGCTATGAGACCTGCATTGACAAAAATTAATTACATTTATTGTGCTTAAGTAGGCAAGCTATCCCATTCCACTAAATTTAATTTTAATATTGTTTATAATGTTATTAATATTGTTTATTTTTTATTTTTTCAATGTTGTAAGAACTACAGTAACTTTTATTTGATTTTTAGTGCTTGTGATTTTTTTCAAAGATAGTTTATTACATTTATGTAATAAAATATAGACTTCATACAATGTTGTTTTAATATTTTTTTACACATTGATAGTGGTCATTGGAATTTTTTAAATTTCAAAGGGGGTCAGGAATTTAAAAAAAGGTTAAGAACCACTGTTCTAGAAGAATATAGGATTTTAAACTTGAAAATGAATATATAAATAAGTGACAGCAATGTTTGTGTTTATGAAAATTAAGCTAGATCTTGGTGTACTGTAATTAGGATTTTTGCATAAAATTTAATTAATTTTTTGTATTAGATTTTACAGTGGTTTAGAATAATTGCAAAACAGATAATCATTATTGTATTGTAAACCTTTTTTTCATTTTAGTGCTGCAATTCAGTTTTCATTGTAGTTTTTGAAAGAAAATATATATTTCATTAATTCTGTTGCTATTAAAATTTACTTGGGGATTTTTTTTCTATCAGAATCATCATGATATAGAAGCAAAATCATTCAAGTAAATCATGTCCACAAATTAAAAATGTTTAGTATCATAGTTTAGTATTTGCTTTATAATTTCTTTTGTGATTTTACTTTTGTGTTTTGAAATTTAAATTATAGACAGCACATCTTTACAATTGGTCTCATTGGAGACTTTTTAGAATGGAAATCTTGGATTATTCTTTTAAGTACACCAATTAGCTAATTAGTAATTAGCCACAGGAAATAAAATCACTACTCAAATAAAAATATAAATAGGATGGTTTTTCAGGAAATATTTTTTTTATTATCATTTTAGAATGGTATTTTTTAAATGATTGCATTAACTAATTGTCAAAACTAAAACATAATATTATTAAGAACATTTTATTTGGAAGATTTTATTAATATATTATTTTTTCACATTCATACTATTATCTCTATCTTATTAATCCTAGACATTTTTTCCAACTGGCTGCTTAATCTAATACTATAAGGAAGATATTATTAATATATTATTTTTTCACATTCATACTATCATTTCTATCTTATTAATCCTAGACATTTTTTCCAACAGGCTGCTTAATCTAATAGTACATGCTATACATGTTTAAGAATTGATTTATAAAGAACTGTATACATTATTATAAAATTTACAAAAGTTTAATTGCTGAGCAGTATTTATTTATTCAACTTTAACTGTGCCATCATTTTTGTTGTGCTTGAATACTGGGTAGATTTGCAGTAGATGACAGAGCTGGAATGGAATAGTAAAAATTTAAAAGCATTGTGTAAACTGCTGAAGTCATGGGAGATGTTCTTAATTTTATAGCAGTTTAATTTATCACTCTTGAGATTATTGTTACAATTACAAGCAAATCCTTTCTAAAATAGATTAATATGTTTTATTATAATATCACATTTTTTAAAAGTGCTTTTCTATCTATAGCCTCTTATTTAATTGTATTTGTAAGAGCATGAACAAAAGTAACAATTACTCTGCATTAATCAAATGAAAGAACAGATCAACTATCCAAAAATATTTTTTCCTCCAACAGCCAAAATATATCTTTTTATAAAGAAATGATCATTTAAAGTAGTTATATTTTAAATTATATATCAAATGATTTGAATAGAACCTCTTTTCCTCGTAAGAATTATGAAGACATTGACCTCATAATATTCACATTAGTTGAAGAGAACTTTTATGTTTATTATAACCCAATAGATATTTGAGAGCTTGGGATTTTTATTTAATTGAGAATAATCCCTCAAAGTTTTTTTTATAAACTTTTCATTATTTGGCTCCACTTCTTTCTTATTTCAAAAGCACATTTATTTGCACTTACCAATATATTCATTGTATACATATATATATATCATAAATTATTTAGTTACTTTTCAAAGAGAATGTATCTCCATTGTGGATTGACGGAATAGTAGATTCTTACCCAGAAGAACCTATTGTAATCTGAGAAACTAATAACTATCTTCAGTTCATTGTTTGCATATGCTTAGAGTTGAGTCTCAAGTAAGATTTTCTCTGTGATATGGTATCCCGGATTATGTAGTTTTTGATTAATCTACATGTATTTTTGTATTTAGAAATGTCATGAAAATTTGAATTGAATGAGTATCAGAATTAAAGAAAAAAAAAAATTTATTCAGAAGATATAGCAGGTTTAAGTGATAATAGATCTTAATTGTTTTTGGGAATGGACTGTATTGTGAATAGTTTAGAATGAAGCATTATTTACAATGAAAAGTCTTTATTAGCAATACTAAGTGAATCAGCTTTATTTTCCAGACCTACTTGTTTAGATTATTTTTGTTTTTATCTCTCTGTCTTGTTAGAAACCTTCACAATTTTCTATTTCAAATACTTTTTTTTTTACCCCCTTAAATTTCTCTCCCTTCATTTTTCATATAGTAAACATTGCTATTTCCTGTAAATATTTGAGTATTTAATATCAAATCTCTTCTACTGTAAGATTTGCCTTTTTGTTATGTTTGGTTTATAAATTTTGAATAACCAAAAATTTTGATAATATTTTTACCTTCCTATAATAATTATTTATATGAACACAAAGAAAGAAGATTAACTTTATAATATTTTAACCTCCATGACATATTTCTGTAAAAAAATTCCTTTTATATCTGTATCCTACTAAAATTCTGGGACACATAAACCTAGTAAGCACACATCTAATGGGATTAATCTTTTCTTTTTGCTTTTTAATTGATTCTTCATTTTAACATAAAATTACAGAATACTCAATCTCAGAGATTTTGAATATACATTTGCTATTTCTGTAATTTGGAATAAAAGACAATATATCAAAACTGGTTCAGGTGAAATGAGGAGATTCAAGTACCTATATATCTTACATTGCTCATCTATCTAATGATTCCCAGATGAGATTAATCTCTTAAGTCAGTGGATGACTGCCTAATCAGCAGATCATAGTTTTTCTATATTACTGATTTTAACAGACTTGCATCATATTTTTTATTATTATATTTAAATCATTCTAATCACATTGTTCAGTAAACTTCAAACATTTATTAATCATTCAACCATATTGGCATTACTCCAACCTTGTATCATATTATTTTGTCTGGTGACACTATAAATTAAAAATGTTGATTTTTTTCTCTCTATTTAATGGCAAATTCTATTAATGATGACCTAATTTTGTTGTAAAAAACTGGAAAAGTTATATAAGTAAAACAATTATATTAAAAATAGATTTTCAACCTTTATCTGCTTTTATTCTCCAGTTAAATTTTTGTTGTTATAGTTAAAAAAAAGAAAAACAATTGTTGATTGTATGTAAATTGTATGAAAAAAATGTTAATGTCTTTTTTAAAAAAATATATGTATATATCATATCTGGTTACAGTAAATAAACAACATGGTGTATT
This sequence comes from Epiperipatus broadwayi, assembly GCA_028023455.1. NCBI lineage: Eukaryota > Metazoa > Onychophora > Udeonychophora > Euonychophora > Peripatidae > Epiperipatus > Epiperipatus broadwayi. Next base: position 1,699,643 of record JAQFVV010000013.1, read on the forward strand.
GTTAAAAAATTATCATCATATTTTGTCTGCACCATCCTCTTAATACAATTTATTTAGAGTTACCTATAAACTTTGACAAATCTTTCATATCTTTAAGGGAGAAAAAATTTTTAACAATTAAATTCACACAAATTATTTTTTGATAATTAGGCAATAATAAAAATGTTCACACTATTGTGCAACTCAGTTGAAGGCAGACTGAAATAGCAAATTTTTTTACCCATGATTTCTATTTTAACTGTTAGTAATATCTGAATTATATTAGACATGAACTTTAGTGTGGTTTTTTTTTTTTTGATATCTACATTTTTTTTCAGTACTAATACATTTGTTTTTTGTTTTTTCTAATTTGTCTTCTTCATTCTTTAATTACATATTTCTAAGCCATCAGGGTTTTTATTTTATTTTAATGGTTTCTAATTTTTATATATATTTCAATAAAATTTTTTCTATTTGATTGTAGAATCTTTCCATATTCTGCAAAAAATAAGAGTAGAGAATAGTACATATGAAAAGAGAAACAACTCTTAGCAAGTGCAAAATCAGAAACTCATCTAGCTTATGTGTCAAGAATAGAATTACTTTATTTTGAAATGTTATTTTTATTGCTATATACTGAGGAATCATTTGATATCATTTAAATATGTAATCTTGTGCATTTATGAAAATCTATTTCATATTTGATATTGTTTTTTTTATTTTATATGGATATTTATTTGAGAATGATATTCTTGAGATGACAAAATAGAAATAAAATTATTTATATGAAGTAATGCTATTATTTAAGTATATAATCTTGTAGCTCAGTAATGGAAATGTTTATTTTCTTGATTAAATCACCATTAATTGTAGGGATCAAAATCATTCACATACTATATTGTTACAACTTCATTTCTAATCTCAATTAATATAAATATAATGATTCTATACAAGAAAATTAATTCCTTTAAAATTATTTCATTAGATAATTTTGAGAAAAATATAAACCTTAAGTAATTACAGATTAGCATTTGTATTTTTGTTAAAATTTGAAATCTTATACAGTTGTTTATTGATATAATAGTAATATTTTTAAAAATAATACTGGATTAACTTTATGGTAATGGTACTAACTTTGCAAATTGGCTATTAAAAATAGTGATGAAAAGTTCTTGGTACCTATTTATTTATACGTATTGCATTTGTCATCAGTTTTAACATGTATTTAATCGTAATATAAAATAATTTTTTTGTATCAGAAAAACAATTTTTAAAGTAATGTATCAAACATCTTCCTCTGTAGTCAAACAACAGATCTAGGTATTTCCACTTGAAACAATTACTTTTTCATAAAATATGGGTAAACATAACCAAGTTTAAAATATGTATGTGTACGCTTGCATATTAGGCTAAGCTACCAATATTTAAACTAATATGTAATGAAACAAGTCATACTAAATTAACATCTTTGATATCTTATGGAAATATTATTTGTCTTTTGTGGAATAAGAATGATTTATTTCCTAAGATTCGTTTAGTAAATGAATTGGTATTCTGGTAACATACAATGTGTAGAACATTATATTACACTTTGCATAGATTTTATATAATGTATCAGTTTACTAAGAATACTGTTGATAATTTTTTTTTTTATAATTTTTTTTTATTGTTCAATATTTTAATACTTCCTTTGGTCATTAACTTTCTATTGTGAGGAGATTATTCCTCTTATAAGAGCTATAGCTAGCATCTTGCAATTTTTCTATTTTGAAGGTTACAAGGAATCTTATTATTACTAATTGATTTTCTCTGCAAGATTTAGATTTAAACTCTTAACATACTTCAGAAAAACTAACCTTCTGAAATTGTCTGAACAATGTTTAAACCCTCATGCATATGGATCTTTATAAACTTTTTTTATTGTTTTTCTTTCCTTTCTTTAAAAAAATATTCATGGCATGATTGAGTGAGACAAACATTAAGTTTTACGTTTTTATTTAGGAGGTAAATTAGAATTCTATTAGTAAAAAGTGCATTATATATATCTTGACAAGATTTATTGATAAATATATTATGCATAATATATTATGACCTGAAGCTTGAATATAGCTGAATGAATTTTGGAAATTTTTTCAAGTCACAAGCAGGCCTAAGATTTATTTATTTTTTCCCAAAGTAAAGATTCAAAATTACTTTGAGTTCTTCGGATGAGTGTTGATTAGTTAACTATAAGAAAACAGAAACATAATTGTAATACTTTTCCATATTTGTCATTGGTCAGGAAATCTATCTTTGAATGATAAATCAAACTGAAGATCAAAGTCATCATTGTGAAGAGCCAATGAATTCACTAATTTCTGGTTACCCTATAACATTTTTAATATTAAGATCATATTATTTTAAAAGCAACAAAATATTTATTTATTTTATTAAATAGTTCACTATATTACAAATTCTGTTTTTAATTCACGTTATATTATTTTCATTGATTTTTCTTTATAAGAATCTTTTAGGAACTACATTAACTACCCATTTAAAATGGATGGGTGGATGGAGGAGAGTAGAACAGAATGAATTTTAACACTTTGATGAGCAAGCTGATAGGATAAGTTTGATGTAGTATTCTTGTGTAACTTCTTAATCTTTAATTTTTAGTTCAAAGTTTACAAGTGAATAGGAAGATTTACATCTTATAAAATTAATCTGAGGTTTCATTGTATTGTCAGAAAATAAATATTTTCTGGATTTTAGGAAGTCCAAATGAAAGATATCATTGATTATTTTTTTTGTTAAGTACGTTATGAAAGTATTTTTATGCTTCTATTTAATATGAAATTATATATGATAAACAGAAGCATTGTACACTTTCATTAAAAAAAAACAGATTTTGAAATAGTTAAGAGATAGAGTGTTGAGACCTGGTGAGAGGTGTCAAGTTCCATTATGTAATCTCAGGGTTACAATACTAATGCATGTAACTGTTTAATATGCAAATGAAAATAAATAGTTTTAATATTATTTGTATGGTTAGCAGATTCTCTTAGTTTTCAAATATAACAGATATCAAATCTAATGTTACCTCAGGGTTTAAAATATTTAAATATAATAAATGAATTTTATTATTTAATTATAAACTTTATCATTGATATGCCTGAATAATAAATGAAATTTTATTGAATCCAAACCTTATTTTACAGTAACTAAGCATTAATATTTAAATTATATATAATAGTATGAGAAACTAATATCAAGAACCTTACTTTTAAAAAGTCATTGTACCTTTAATTAAACATAATATAATATCATGTGACCGTAAATTACCAATTAGATGATGAGTAACAATATGAAAACAAAAGTCAAAATACTTAATGTCAATTTATTTATAAAAGTTAGACATATAATAATAATAAATTAAATTCTACATCTTAAAGATTTTGAATGCCTTTTAAATATAGGAGTTTTATTTAAATTTAAATGATGCTAAAAAAATTATTCATATATAATTTTTATTACACCACTCTCATGCAAGGTAGGGACTGGTTTTTTATGGACACGTACCCATACATCTTGCTGATCAAGCAAAGGTTGGTTGTTAGCAAGTATTAAATAAACTTTAATATTAACTAATTATTTAACAATTAATGGAAAATAATATTTATATGATTCATTATTGATTATCATACAGGCAATCTCTCAAAATATGTATTTTTGTCTATATAAACTTTATTCATTTCTTTACAAATATAAAATATTTACCCTATACACTAAGACTAAGGAATATAATACTCAAACCATGTAAATACATGGCATTATAAATTATCTGCCTTCTACGGGCTAAAAATACACATCATCAGAAGGCTTCTACATTAAATATTTATGGCTGCAGAGACTAAAATATAACATAGCTACATGTGGCATTACTACAAAATGTGCCTACCCAGGCTAAAATATATGAGTAAAAAATTAAGTTGTTAGGAATTCCTCTCTACTAAACAATAATATCATATTACATGTAAAACTCATTATTATGAAACAAATATATTTTTACACATAATTCTTCAAAAAAAATATGCCTATAGCTACAAAATTTAATGATAACTTGCATTATATTAATACATTTTATTATTAAAAATACTTGATAACGTTTTTAATTATAAACATAGGAAAGCTTGTTAAAATAAATCTTGTTAGATAAATTTTATCATAACAAATTTTGTGAAATATTTGAGGAAGTTTGTTATTTGGAGAAAGGACTAACTATTTTCTTTTTTTTTTTTTTTTTTGCATTGCTCATTACTATGAATAAATAAGTGCATGTCTATAAATTTAGAAGAAAAATATTTGTTTATGAACTTGAGATCATTTAATTACATTGATGTTTGATCTTTTATCATGTTTAGTGAAAACTTCATTTAATTGTATTATTATATTATTTACTCTTAACACAGTAGGTCTCAAAGCTTTCAGTACACTCCCGAACATTTTCCATTACTAATATAAAATGGCCTTATTTAAAACTTTTATTTAAACACGCATGCACATAGTTCAAGTATTAAAAATAAGGAAGTAAAATAAAATATTTATTTTCTCAATTACATCCAGTCTTTATAATAGTTCATTCTATCAGAGTTGCAGTATTTTATTACTATTATTTTGCTTTTTTTTATTATTATTATGATGGTTATACCAAGTAAGATAAAAATGTTCCACAAAAAATGGCATATTTATGGATCAGTGCATATTTTTTTGATAGAAAGAATAAATTGATAAGCCTGATATGTCTTGAAAGTATTTCAATCAATAAAGAACACAATTTATTAAATATTCTAATTATAACAAAATTGTTAGGAAAGAAATATTAAAATAGAAAACTCAAAAAGAAGCTTCATCAAGTAGTGGACATATCTCATAAAATATCCAAACAAGTCAGAAAATTCTATGAATTTTTATTTTAAAAAAAATAAATTTCTAAAGGGGAGTTTATAAATGACTGCATTCTAGCTGCTGTAGAATTACTCTGTCCAGAACATAAAAAGAATTTCAAGAATATAAAAATGTCCTGAAGAATAATTACAAGACAAATTGAAAAAATTGTCATTAAATGTTGAATAATTATTAATAATAATGATGTTACTTTATTTTTAATTCACAAAAAAAAATATGACCCTCATTTAAAAAGAGCATGTTAAAATTGGTATGCCAGCTAAAAAGATTGCCCATCTCTAATGATTGACAAATTAATTAAATGTTTGATCAAATATAGTATCAAATTTTTAAGTGGATAATTTTATATGGTCCATGAATGTTATTATAAATATCCAAATGATTCTTGGCAGAAAAAAGATTACCCACACTTGCTTTAACAAGAGCATTAAAGATTTTAAGAATTAAGTTTAATCTTACATTTAAACTTTTGGTATTTTATATATAAAATCATTTGCTTATTTTTGTCTGATAAAATTTATTTATTTATAGATGTTTAAATATTGTTAAATTGTTTAATTTACTCTATTTGATTTGCTTTATTATAAATAATTGTCATATTTTACTGTATGTTTTGGTTATATTATTATGGCTTTAATGTTAGTGTGTTTTTCTCGATTAAGTCTAGGCAATAGAATATTATCACAGAGAAATAATTGCTTATTATTGGCACTGGTAAATTAGTATTTGTTGCATATTCTATAACACATTCTAATGTAGATTCCAATTCTGTACTTATGGAATGATATGGTAATCTCTAGCCTAATAATTAATAATATTCATTAATGTGTTTATTTGAAATGGATGGTATCAATATTGTGTGTGCAAAAAGTTTAAACTTGCAAATCAAATTGTATTGTTTTAAAGAACTGTACCTAATAAGTTCTATACTTGGTGGTTTGAGATAACTAAACAATAAGATATTATGACCAAATTATGATACTTGCTCATCATCGCTGATTGTTTGCTACTCCATTATACCTAGACTAATTTGTGTTAATTAGTTCTAAAATAAACTTGTTATCATTGCAATACATATATATGTATTTTTAACAGAGTCTTGCAGTCATAAAATGGAAGATAGGATCTTTTAATAATGTATTTTTTGTTATATTGTTGTTGCTCAACCTATTATCTAAAATTGACTAATGATAAATCCACTTATAATTTTGGACCAAATTTAAAATATATTTATCAAAGTTTGGATCTGTAGTTTAGCTTAGTTTTATTTAAACTAATGTACATATTTGTGGGTTTTTTTAGGAATAAGGTTATGTAGTTATTAAAACTTATCTGTCATTTTAACCTATGATTAGTGATGTTCACTATTGGTTCATTTCTGTATATTTTTTAAAACACAACGTTTTAGGTATTATCTTTGACATTTTATTTTTAACCTGAAAAAGAAAAAAAAAGTCGACCCTTTCTTTTCCTTTTTTTTTATTGCTTTTTAATTAATCTAGATGAAACTTAAAGCATTTAATAAGCGGCAGCCTCAAGCTGGGATGTGGTCTCAAAATTACTGCTTATCTGATAATTGATTCCACCTGGGGCATGTTTATTTTTAAAATTAAATTTCAACTATTAATAAATATATGTGGTAGTTAAAATTCTCTTTATATACATAGTTGTATGTGATATCAAATTTTTTTAAATCAAGTATTTATTTTGTTTGTAGATGAGTAGACAAAGGATCTTAGATATACAATATATTCAAATGATAAACACTTTATATATATATATATGACATTTGAATTAAGTGGAAGACATCAATTTGGAGAATCAAATTGTTTGATAATCAAACTTTTTAATAGACAATAATTCACTCTCCTCTAGAGCTATCAATGTAGGTTGAACAATGATGGATGATGGTGAAATTAATTTATAGCTATCGATCTTCATTACTGAAGTGCAGTGGATTGCACATGTCCATCTAGAAAAAAATTATATTGCTATTTTAATTTTTTTTTAAAATTGAAGCAGCAGCTTATTGAAAGTTTATATTACCCATCAATATGCAAATAGATCTTTTCATTTAAATGAATCACATTCTCAGGCTTGTAACTGTTCAAGCCAAAGTTGTTGATTTTTTTTTTTTTTTCATCTACTGATTGATAAAATACCAGATCTTGGGATTGACTTTTTTTTTGCTTTTAATCAAGTTAAAAATCCCATCATCAAACCTGTATCACATGTCAATGCCTCTTTTTCAAATCCAAGATTAAGAAAAAATTAAAACAAAGTTAGCACTAGTACCATTTTCTGTTTAACATCTATTTTTGTTAATTTTTTATATACTTTCCTTAGACATTGTATAGAATATACAAAATAAAAAATGCCAAATAGTTTTTTGGCAAAGTATGAAAAAAGCTTATTTGAAATTAAGAAAGTGAAACCCTATAATATCAGAAATTAAATGCATAGATGAATGTTTACTATTTAACTCCTAAAACTAAATAAAACAAGCTTCTCAAAAATATATATTTTTTTTTTATAAAAACACTCTCCTATGCATTTATTATTTGATATTATAGGGTTTCACTTTCTTAATTTCAAATAAGACATGATTGCTATTTTTTTACTGGCAAGCTCTTTGACAAAAAAAAAACAATAATAATAAGCTTGCACATGATGATAGTGACTGTCAAAAATAACATTTTTTTTTTTTTTTTTATTAAATAATAAACATTCATCTATACATTAAATTTCTGATATTACAGAGTTTCACTTTCTTAATTTCAAATACAGCATGTTTAGTATTTCTTTCTGACAAGTACTTTGACAAAAAAAACATAAGTTAGCACATGATGATGATAGTGAAATGCTGAATTTTATATAAAGATCAAACAACCCACGAAAGAAATAATATTTTTACAGCATTATTTTGGAAGTAAAATGCCAGAGTGAAGAATTTTAAAATCATATAAATCTTCAAGAACTAAGGAATTTCTTGTTAATTATGTTTCTACTCCTCATTAACTAACCATAAGATGTATACATAAGATTTGCTAACAATTTCAATCATCAATTTTACTGATCACCCATTAAATGCGTGTAACTTAACATTTGTGTCTAGTCTTTGTGACATCAAATGTTTTTGCTGGGAGTATTTTATATTCTGGCAATTTTTCTTTTGGAATTTTATTGAATGCCTAGAAAATGTGTGAAAATCTAAGCATTTTATACTTTGACATCCCACTTTTGGTACTGTATAAAATTCCTAGGCATTCTATACAATGCCGGTAATGTATATATAAAACACTCTTGTTTAACTTTTTTTTTTTTGCATTTGTCTTGAGACAAATTTATAGTTCTTCTCATTCCCTGAAACTACAATCTGGTTATCACTCATCTATGATTGGAAGTAATCAATTCTTGAAAGATCTTTTGCTATAGATAATAACAATGATATTCCTTTATAATTATTACTGTTTGTTCTATCTTCTTTATTTCTGTATTTCTAGAGCCAAACATCTTTTATTCAGGAAAAAATACTAATTTTAATTACTGTTATATAAAAACTTTGGATTGATATAAATATAAGCATATTTTACATAAAATGTTGAACTATTTATAGTATGATATACAAAATATTTATATATATAAAAACCCTTTAGACAATAAAATTGTTTATTTAAATTGAGTTTGTAATAGTGAGGAGTTTTATTGAAATATGAAAAATTTATTTGAAAAATGTCATGAAGTCAAGTCAGGAACTTTGAATTGATAATATTTATCTATATTTCTAAGAAATTCCTGTAGTTTTTAAACTAACAAATCATTATCATATTTTAAAAGTTGACTAGATCTTTTCATTTTTATCTTTATTAATTTTGATATTTTTATTTATATATCAGAGAGTAAATAGTATGAATATATTATTAAAACTAATCATCTGAATTCTCATATCATGGGATGAAAATATTGCTTCCATTGTGCAAAATATCATTATTATCTTGTAAAAAAAATTTACAGACTGATTTAATAGAATAAAAAAAAGATTTAAATTAACTACAGTCCATGATTGTTTCTCCTTTGCATTTAGTCCTCCAATTATTCTTAAACCTTTTTTTTTAGTTATTGAAATTTTTTCTGTAATATTTTATATTGCTTATAAAAATATGCAATTTATTTTATTGTTCTGATGAGTAGAGAGAGAATGTCAGTGTCAGAAATCTAAAGTGTCTTTTTTTTTTTTTAGTATTGAACTCTGAAATAGATGTGACAATATAAAATATCTTAGCTCAGTAACATAAAAAATTTGAATTTAGCATAAATTGTAATTGTTTCTAAAGAATAAATATTAACTTTTCTAAAAATATGATTGGAAAGATATCTATTTTTAATGCAGTTATTTTTTGGAATTACAAATGTAAGATCTACTGACTGTCTGGGTGCATAAGTGTTCATATAATATTAAGTTCATTTAAATTTTGAATCCTAACTATAATATAGTCCATACGACAAACAAGTACTAGGCTAAAATGTAAATAGGACATCTATGTTGTTGGGCGACTATCTGATTAGGTAGTTGGTGCTAAGATAAGCATCTTTAAAGTTCACACTTGGATTTTTTATTAACACAGGTGTCTCACTTTACAGATGGATAGTTTTGAAGTTGCAATAAACATTGTTATTATTATTCAACACAATGGAGTCAAATGTTACAATATATATTTTCTTTAGTAATACTTATTTGTTTACTATAAGTATAATAATGTTTTTATAACCTGTGGAATTTTTCCAAAATTTATAAAAATAATTGAAACTTGAAAATTTAAATACTATGTTTTGTACATTACAAACTTTGAAGAGGTTTTTATAAACATCTTTTAATGAAAGAGATCTTTAAAAAAACAGCTAATTAATAAATAGAAGAAAGCATATTGTTTTTATACAATTGTTTATTAAACAATTTAAATGATAGACAATTACAGAAAACCATTGAAATATAAATACCATTTTCCATTGGACAGCTTCATCAGAAAATATGGAAAATTAGTAACAGATTGCAAAATGGTAATATGATAGTGAGGTGAAAAAAAATTCTGGATAACATCTTTACTGACGTTGACTGTCTTGATTTTTTTTTAACCAGTCCTTTGAAAATTATAGCATCCAAGTTTCTTTATCTGTTATCTCAATTGTTTGCATATTTCATTTTCTACTTTGCCCAGTTAAGAGAAGTTTGACATGATAATGTAAAACTGAAATTTCAGATTTATAACTAACTATAAGAAAAATGAATGAAAGTGTAGCAGAGTTATGAAAGATTTAATTTTTGGTGATTTTCATTTTATCCAAGCAAGAATGTTGAAAAAGTTGATTCTGTCACAATCTTAAAAAAGCAGTTTACATGTTTTCATATAATCTGAGAATATTTAATATAGTCTAAATCTTCTCAATAGCTAGTAGGAGACAAAGATACTCTGCTTTTTTTGACTGTTATGTTTAATGCTACTACTAACTTGATCTATATTATATGACAGTTGGTAAGCATGGTGAATAATATTTGTAGGTAAAACTATTGGAGAAACCTTTTCCCTAAAATGGGCTAGTTAAAGGTCATTTTACCTTAGTTTTTACTATAGTGACATAAGATTTGCACAAAGGGTAGATAACATGACATACAGATTTATATTTTGAAAATGTATTCATTCAAATTGTAAACTTTGTTTTTAAAGGGGAAAAAAAGGATAGTAAATAATAATAAAAGATATTAAATTTTGCATTTATTCATTCTAAATCAAAACTTTTTTATATTAAGAGCTTGTTTGTACATATTCATAGAGACTGTATCATTTCCATATTTGAAAGTATTATATATAAGGATTGTTTTTATTATTTGTTAATGTCATCATATGTTTATTGCAATTATAATCAGGACAGTTGTTAGATAATCAGTTTTATTAATTTCACTGTGTTTGTCTTATTTTGATTCTTGTATTTATGTACATATATATATATATTGAGAGAGTTATGTCTCATGGCAAACAACATATTAGAGTGTATACACCATATGTATATAAAGTTTAAAGAAAAAGTAGAAATGAACACAAACATTTGTAATGTACAAAAAAAAAAGATGTAAACATATGGGGTAAATATGGGATAGTCAATAATCAGTAATTGACATCCCCACAGACTAATCAAATTACCTATAAAAGGAAAGAGCATGAGACATCAGCAAAGAATAAAACTGATTGTAAGTTCATCTAGCATTAAACAAAAGCAATCAAATCAATCATCATCATGAACAATCAATAAAGAATAGTGAAAAAATCCACTGTCAACTTTATGATTGGAAATTGAAAGGGGTCCATTTATAGACAGTCTACTTATCTAACCACTGCCAAACTTGCTACTGATTGTATAAACAATAATTTGAATGCACAGACTTAAGTGCTAATCCGTCAGAATAAAAAAATAATAATGCTGGGATACAGAAGCATATTGATCATCATAATAGATCTTTAATTTAATTTTTCTGTTATTGTTTCTAGTTAATAAATTTATATATTGTTTTTTCCCAGTGAATTTATTTCATACTAAAATAGGTTTAAAATATTATATTTATTTAATTTATCTTTTGCTCACAGTGACAATTCATAGAGTTCTTGCTTTCTGGGCTAAATTAGAGCTTAACGGTTAGTTATATAGATGTTGGGGTTATGTAGGCATTTTGCACATGCAGATGACAATTAGTTGACCTATATATTAATGGTACTATATGGCTAGAGCATTGATGATAATCAGCATATTTCTATATCCCAGCATTATATTCTCATGGATTAGCACTTAAGTTTGTGATCTAAATTGTTGTTTATCCAATCTGTCCCAAGTTTGGCAGTGGTTAGATAATTAGGCAGTTTTATTTTTTGCTGATCTCTCATGCTCTTTCCCTGTATATATAATTTGATTAGTCTTTGGGGATATCAATTATTGATTATTGACCATCCCATATTTACCCCATGTTTATATCCTTTTTTTTTCATACCTTTACAATATATATATACATAGATTCCTATCATACTTAACATAGGCTTGGCATATATATATATACTACTAACATGACATTTGCCTTCAAAAAAAATTTTTTTTTTTATATTAATGCTAAACGTTATTTATCTTTTCTTCATTTTCCATTTATTTTAATACCTGCTTGATATTTATTATTTTCATAGAAAATAATTTCCTGTCGATATACTCTGAGGAAAAAAATTAAAATCATGAAATGTTATAATGTGATGTTTATACATTTATATAATGTAGCCAATCTTTACATATTCTATAAGTTTAATATTTTTTATTTAGTTACTTTTTAAAAATTTATTTCAGTTGTGTATGCATCTCATGAATGTTAAATTTTCTACTTAGGGGGGGACAGGGAGTGTAATTAGGCGACTAACACAAAGGGTGAGCAGATAAAGGAATTACTGAATAGGAATGATAGATAAGGAGTTCCAGAAGGTAATAGAAAATAGTATGGATGGAGCAGGGGAAAATAGAAGCAGGTATAAAAGAATATATTTATCTGGAGCTAGAATTAGGGATGTGACAGATAAAGTAAAAAAGCAAGATTGTAGAGATGTGTATATTATGGTAGGGACTAATAATTTGTCAGAACCATCAGAGAGAGAATAACAGATGAGTACTAGAATTGATGAGGAATTTGAGTAAGATTAAAGGAAAAGTAGGGATAGTTGGATTATTACCAAGATTTGACAAGAGGTATTTGTTATGAGAGATTGAAAAAATTGTGTGAGAGAAATGATCCCCCACAAACATAACTTGGAAAGAGGGACGGATTGCACTTAGAAAAACAAGGAAGTGAAGTTGTAGGGAATCTGATTTATAAAGAATATAATTCAGCAAACATATAAAGGAAGGTGGGGTTTTAAATTGCAGTATTATCAAAAAGAAGAATGGATGGGATGTAAGAAATAAGCAAAGGGTAGTTGATTTAGATATAAGTGTAGATGTGGAGAGGGAATGGGTTGTAAAATTAATGGTAAGCAATTTATTTATAAACATGATGGAGAAGAAAGAATATATAAAAGAGTAGTTAAGAAAGAATAAATTGTTAAAATTGGGTATTTGAATATGCATGGTGGTAGGAGACCAGAAAAGTGGCTGGCTGGAATTAAAGCAATTGAAAATGAAGACCTTGTGGTATTAGCAATATGGAAACACATCTAAGAGAAGAAGAACTTATTCTGGAAGATTTGGTATGGCAGGGTATAAATAGAAAAGAAAAAAAGGGTGATAGTATAGGTATTATATCAAAAAAATATTTAAATACTGTCAAATGTCAAGAACATTTGTGGTTTGAAATAAGGTTGGGAAGACAACAATGGATGGTGGCTATAGTTTATAGAGAATGGAATGGAACAGTAGCATATATGAATGCCTAGTTAATGATTATAGAGTTTTAAAGAAAAAAGGAAGAGAATAATGGTTATAGGGGATATGAATGGACATATTGAAGAAACTGATGGTGTAGATAAATAAGAATGGACAGCTTTTGAAGAAATTTTGTCAGGAGAATGAAATTGAGCATTGGAAATTTATCAAATATTTATGAGGGACAATACATATGGTCTAGAAATAATATATTCCACACAATAGATTAAGTATTGGTAGAGAAAGAGGGAATGAATAAAGTACGGAAAATTAAGGTGTTTTATAATGAAGAGAGAGTATGTAATAGTGATCATAACTTCTTTGTAATAGAAATGGTTAGTAATGTGATGGAAAATAGAAATAAAAGTAGAAACAATAATGAAAAATGTGGATGGAGAGTGAATGATAAGAATAAGTTAGAAGAGTATAAAATACATGTTGAAGAAACCATGGAAGAGATGGCTGGGGGTGAGTATGAGGACTGATGTGATGAAATAGAAAAAGTGGCAAATAGGGTTTTACATGAGAATATTCAGAAGAATAAAAGTAATAAAAAAATGAGGGTTAGTAAAAGTGTAAAAGAGAGGGAAAAGGCATGCAGAGAATATAAGTGTATGCTATTGCGAACAAAGAAAGTGAAAAAGATATTAATGCTAAGTGGGAGAAGTACTTAGAAAAGAAATTGGCTAAAATAGAGAATGAAATTGAATAGTAAATTGTTGGAGGATATTAATAAAAGTGGAAGAGATGGGAGTAATAAATGTTGGAATTACATTAAAAGGAAAAATGTAGGGGAGAGATAGTATTATTAGATACTGAGGGAATAGAGTGTAGCTCTAGAGAAGAATTAGAATCTTAAATAGGTATGTAATGGATATAGAAAAGATGTTAGATGTGAAGGACAGAGTGATAGAAAACATGAAAGCATATAGTAATGGAAATATTAGGTTTACAGAAAATGAACTGAATGAGGCAGGGAAGAAATTGAAAAGTGGAAAGGTAAGAGGTTTAGATGGATAGGCAGCAGGAGATGGTAATGAATTTAGGGCACAGGGCAAAAGTAAAGCTATTATCAAATTTTAATAAGGTGGCATAGAAGAGAGTTTTTCCGGGTAGTTGAAGTAATACAATAATAAGATTATTATTTAAAGGTAAGAGTAAGGATCATAGAAAGTTAAACAATTATAGACTGAAAGCGGTAACATCAGTTTTATATAAAGTTTTCTCAGGTATGGTGGCTGGAAGAGTTGTAAAATGGATGGAAGAAAATAATGTAGTGGGGGAAATGCAAAGAGGTTTTAGATCAGATAAGCATATAGGAGATAGTTTATTTGTAGTTACACAACTTATAGATATGAGTAAGAATTCAAATAGACAGTTATATATGAGTTTTATAGATATAGAGAAGGCATATGATAGAGTAAATAGAAATAGATTATGGGTAAGATTAGCACATTTGGGAATAGATGAAGCTTTAGTGGATATTATTAAGAAATTATATGAAAATAATTACTATACATATCAATTAGGGGATATAGAATCAGTTAAAGTTAAAAATGAGGTGGGACTAAGGCAAGGATGCCCTATATCATCTATTTTGTTTTTATTGTATTTGAGTGAACTGGAGAGAGCAATAGAAAGACTAGGAAGAGGGATAGAGATACCGTTAATAGGTGGCAAAGGAGTATATACTTTGTTGGGGGGAGGGAGTTGTGGATGATGTCTTTTTGGGTGCAGAAAGAAGGGAAGATATGGAAGTTATGCTGAGGACGTGTGCAAGGATGGCTAAAGAGATGGGGATTAAATTTAGTGAAGAAAAATCAAATATAATGATGGTTAATACAAGGGAAAAAGAACACAAATTTTTATTAGAGGATATAAAGTTAAATGTGGTGAATAAATATAGTTATTTGGGAATCATCTTAAGTAATCAGAAAAATTGCTTGTATGAATAGGAGAAAAAATTGATAAATGGAGCAAAGAAAAGACAGGGTTTGATCAAGAAATTAACAGTGTTTTCATATAATAAATATGATGTAGCTTAGAAAAAGTATAAAGGGAAGTAGGAAGACATGCATTAGATGCAGATGTGTGGACAGCAAAGGAGGCAATTCATGGAGACTTGGGATCGTCAAGTTTTTATATGAGAGATGCAAAAAGCAAGATGAAAATGTTTGGTAGATTGCAGTTTAAGGATAATAAAAGAATAGCCAAAATAGTATTTAATTGGGTTACGAGTAAAGGGCAGGCGACAAGATGGGTGAGAAAGGTAATGCCGTATTCAGATTTGGATAAAGATTTTATATCAGTATAATTGTACAAAAGGGTGGGATGATTGTGTTAGGAGGATTGTTGAGTGTTATAGTGGTAAGTATTGGGATAAAAGAATAGATGCATTTATAAAGAATAGAGAGTTGGAGAGATAGAGAACTAATATGGAGAGTAAAAAGAGTTTAAATATACACCTGGGTCTCACTTTATGCGGTATATAGGTTCCACAGAAAAACCCGCATTAAAAAAAATTGCACAAAAATAAACTTAACTTACCTTCAGAAATGGGGGATAGGTGCTGTAATTTTCGGAATTCGCATAAAAGCAAAGCAACAAAGAAAAATTACTTTAAAATTCGCATTAAAAAAATAAACAAATAAAGTATGACTAATAAAAAATTTCAAATATTTGAAAAAATTTAATACAAGACAAACTTTTTTATTACCTACAGTATTTAATTTTTCATACATATTTTAATCATTACCGCTAGCGTTCACTTGTAAACTGGAAGGAAATCAGATTCGATGTGATGAATTGTAGCTTCTTCTTAAACGAAGTCAAGAATCTCTCGGCAATTATGCCCAGAGAAACCTGTTAGCCATTTTATTTTTATTCATGATGTGATGTACAACTAGCGCTACTTTGAGTCTTATGCTGTGTTAATGGTTTTCTGTTTCTATATTTAAAAAATGAGATCAAAATCAAAACAAAAAGATTATACATTATCATTAGAAGGATTATTTTCAGTTTATAAAATCTTCGTTTTTTATTTTAAAAATCTAAAAGATTATTTATTTCTGTTATACACCTGGGTCTCGTTTTACGCGATAGATAGGTTCCTCAGAAAACACGCGCAAACGAAATCGCGCAAAAATAGACGTAACTTACATTGAAAAGGGGGGTGCGTCTGTGATTTTTCAAAATTTGCATAAAAGCAAAGCACCAACATAAAATTACTTTAAAATTCGCGCAAAAAAAAAAAAAAATAAGGAAATAAAATATGACTAATAAAAAATTTCAAATTTGAAAAAAATTGATACAAGACAAACTTTTTTTAACTATAATATTTAATTTTATTCAAAATAATATATTTTTATGCATAATTTACAGTACAGTAATTTACATTTTTTTATACACGTTTTAATTATTATGATTTTCTGCTGACAACGTAATTAGTAATTAATCTTTGAGACGATGATTTTATTAATTGTTTACGAAGCTCGTGATATCCAGACATACAACCATTTAGCTCTCATTGGAATTTAAGAGCACGTTAATGATTAGTGTCATTAATAAGAATATAATAATTGATTACATTCTTTTTTAAAAAGCAAAAACAGAATGTGATTTAAAATTAACACGCACAATGTTTGAACAAATTTACATTATAATCTTGTAAAATTTAATATGTGTATAATAAAATGTGGAAATCATGATTTTAATTTCATTATTGCATAAAATTTTATTATTTAAAGTAATAGCGCATTATCGGAAATCGACTTCCGGTGAAACACGAATCACGTAACTTCAAAATCGTGTTAAATAAGTCTGCGTAAAAAGAGACCCAGGTGTATATAACAAAATATACGTTTTAAAAGTTTAATTTTTTTGAATATTTATTGCGATATTTTTATATGTAAGTATAAATATATTATTATTTACTCATTAGTATAAATAAGTTATTTACATAGAAGCTAAAATTCTAAATACAGCTTCAGGCCATATTCACCTTAGCTGCTAATATAACATATCTTTGAAAGAAAAAAAGTATTTCCAAGTGAAAATAAGTTATTAATAATTTAAATTTTTTGATATTTAATAAATATAGTGAAATATGAAAGATATTAAGAAGAAACATGAATCGCATAACTTCAAAATCGCATTAAAATAATCCGCATAAAACAAGACCCAGGTGTATATAGAAGTAAACAGAACATTGGGTGCAAGTTAATTTATGATAATAGCAAGGAAAGTAGTGTATTGTTTAAGGCTCAAGTGGGATCTTTAGCAACAAGAGAATAGACACAAATGGAAAAATATGGGTGATTTAGTCTGCAAGTTGTGTAAGAAAGGCATAGAAAATATTAAGCATCTGTTAATTCTATGTAAATGATTGAAAGCAGAAAGGATACAAATAAAGAAGTTATGGCAAAATAAACGTGAACAAAGTGATTATACTAGAAAATGGGTTATTGCTTTTTATGCTGGGTTTGGGAAAAGATGAAGAGGGATTTAGATATGAAGGTTATGGAGTTGGCAAAGATTATGTTGTGGAAATGGGATGGAGCAGATTATGGGAAAACGTAGAGTGGGAAATGGAAAGGGAAGATAAAGTGGCTAACAAGTTTCTCTGGGCATAGTTGCTGAGAGATTCCTGACTCTGTATAATAAGTCATAGTGCATCACATCCTGTCACTAAATTTCTGGTCATATATATATAGCTTTTTATCTATAAATAATTATCTAAGAATGTGATATTTTAGATCCATTACTGCCATTTCTTGCCACTTTGTTATTATTATGTATATATTTTTTCTAATATCCTAATAAAGATAGTTCATTTGATTTTAATGAATTCTTTATATCATTAATATATCCTAACTTTAAAGTATTGTTGTATTTACAGATTTTTTGATTGAAGCTTCCTGTCAAGTTGCTCAAGCATCATTTAACTCCCCATATAATTAAGCATTTGATTATTTTTGTCATTAAGATATATAATATATCTAATAGAAATATTATTATTTTTTTACAAAATAAATTTAAGCAACCATAACATATGAAAACACAAGAAATACAATTGGTGCATCAAGGTATGAATTTTGTATTTTTTGTCAAAAATGATAGAACAGCAATAAATGCCACATAGTTCTAAAATAGAAATGAACATTGTAATATTTTTCTTAAGCAATTCCTTTAGAATAATTACATGTTTGCGAAATATAAAAAAAGTGTAAGCTTGGAAAATATACATAGGTTTTGAATATATGTAGCATATTTTCTAAATGATTATTACACATGACCCAAGTGAGTTCAAGATTTAATTTCAGTTGATTAATGAGGAAAGTTTTGGTAGGGATTGTACTTTGTAATAAGTTAAATAGAAATTTGAATCAAGGAGAATTGTACAAATTTTAGAATCTATAGTTTTTCCAATTGGCGATGTTGAGCACCAACTAGAGATTTGTTATTATATTGGTCTAACAAATCTGTATGCTTTATAATATGATCAGTAAGAAAAGGTCTGCATATGGAAGTAGGGCAAACAATCATATAGGTGTAGGACTTGCTTTTAGGATTGGACTAAGGTTGCAATTTATGTATTAGCTCTAATATAAATGACAAAGGATTGAAGATATCACATCGAGATCTCCTTTACATGTAAGAAAACAAGCTCAAAATTAATTAAGTTTTCTATACATCTGACAGTACCTTTAAAAAACCACATCCATGAGCAAGTAAAACACTAAGAATAGTATTAACAATACAAACTTTTACTATAGGATAAAGCTTTTTGAACAGAAGGCTTTTAGTTTTGTATTGAACTTACTGCCAATGGAATGATTCAATGATAATTGTGAGAAGTTTCTGTAAAGAATAATGCCTGTAGATCAAGGATGGGCAATTGTTTTGGCTCGGGTGCTGCATTAGATCGGCAGATGGCCGCATCGGGGGCCACTTTGTGTAAGCGAAGATTAGTGGAAGGCCGCACCTTTTTTTCATGACACAATAAACAGACTGCTTTATTCCCTGTATTACCAAAGAAATGTTTGTTTGTCCATTCTTCATTAAACACGACATTCATCACCGATTTTACATTTTTTCAGAGGGTTCATAGTTTCACTAAAATTGGAAATATATATAGACAAAATTCAAATTAACCAGATCAACTGGAAAAGCACTGCACATTGTATCTATACTGCGCATGTGTACCGCCCTGGCCATCCTAGTGGAAAATATAAGACGAATTTTTGGTCGTGCCTGGGAAGAAATTCTCAGTTCAAACCAGATTTTTCTAATTGTCTTGGTGGACCGCTATTTGCCCACCCCTGCTGTAGATGACTGCCACATGATTGATTTATGAATTTGTAGATCCTGTTAGCATTTGGAATTGGTTCAGACTGAAGGACAAGAGGAATATTCTGAAAATATCTGAAGATTATCAGGACATCATTAGCAAAATATTTTGCTTTGACTGTAATTTTGTGTACTGCTTGATTTCTTTGACCATATGAATAATGGCAATGCAAGTAGTGAGCCTGTGGAATACCATGGTTCAGTTTAAAAGATGAAAAGAGGTGCATGTAATTTTTAAGCTTAACAGATCTGTTGCTAAGATAACTTTTAATAATAATAATTTATTTGGTTAGGCAGTTTTTTTGATGCACTGAACAAATATTTCTAATTTGCCAGATCAAAAACAGTCTTTAAAATTAACTTGATATGTGAGATAATTTTTTAATTTGTTTTTTTTTTTTTTTTTACAAACAAGATTTCCTCTTGTACTAAAAGAATATCTTGAGGGATATGTGTTGATTTTGACTGTGTAGTATGAAGAGGAAAGCTAGGAAGGATAAGAGTATTTAGTTGTTGTTGTTGTTGTTGTTTGTTTTTTTTTTTTTTTTCAGAATAATCCTTGCAAATATATATATTTTTTTAAAGAAATATATTGATGAAAATATTCATGTGAACAGAGTTGAATATATATAACACGTAGTTGGGCTGTGATAATATAATTTAGATGTTTATATATGTTAGCTGGAATAAGATAAGTCATAAATGAGATACATGAAAGTAAGTGCATGATATTCTCAAGTATTTGTTGCTTTGAGGACATTTATAGTAAATTTTAAATAGTTAAGAAATTCAGTATCTGCATTTTTGTGTCTGATGCGAATAACATTGTCTTCCAACTATATGGGAATACCAAAGGACTAAGGAAAAGTTGATTTTGCATGATTTACAATAATTCTTATCAATTATTTTTCTAAATGTCATAGTATTTTTGGTTTATAAAGAGCAATTGGATAATTTGTTTCATTTTGTTCTTCATGGATAAGGGGTTTTGCTTCACGAAATTGTGTAATTGCTTGAAGAGATAATTCATCAGTCTGTCTTATAAAGTTATTTGAACTATGGTCTGTTAATCAAATGGATCAATTGTTTAGAAATTTTTTTAATAGTAACTATATTTCAACTGAGGAAAGGTTCTGCAACTGATGAAAGTAAGAAACATCTTCAACAGCTAATTTAAACTCACTGGGAAGCTGATTGCTTGAGTGTAAATTTATAATCTGGATAAGAATTACACAAGCATGGTCAGAAAATGAGACACTAAATAGATGAAATGAAGTTTTGAGGTGGCTATGAGATACAAAAAAGAGATAAATAAGTGAAGATCCCTGCTCCATCAAATGAAACAGTATTTGCAGTGTAACGGAGAAAGGAGAGGTAACAATGCTAGTTGATTGGGTGTTAGTTTCAAAGCAGACGGCAACTTATTATACATGCAAATAAACTCATTACCTGTGATAGTTATGGCTGAGCAATGAAAAGAGTATTCACTATGTCTTTTAATCTTAGGTAAGAATGTATAGTTAAAAGGTAATATTGCTGTGACTAAAAGATAAAGAATGTGTGAACTGATGTGAATATTATGTTTAATCTTGTTGGTGGAAGTTGCATACTTATTAAAACCCCTATGCCTTGAGCTAGTCTGATGTTGGGGCTTATGTACAAATATATACTTACTCTTTAGAGTATTCACAATAATCATTTTGATCAAATAAGTTTTTCTTTCTCTAATGAGAAATATATTACCTAAATGACTTATCTAGAAATTGCCTTAGAGATGAAATTCAATTACATGAGTTTAGTCCTCACATATTTTAATGTCTGGTATATTTTGTTTTTGAGATATGGGACTGACATTTTTTTGCTGGCATGTTTTTTATAGGCAGAGGAGGTAATTTTGAATGTTTTGGAAATAGGTTTTATTTACAATTTTGGAAAGTTTTTAATATATGAGTTTATCATGGTTAAATGATAGAACTGAATCCAGTACGTCAGTTTTATTCTGGACAGTGCTTAGCTTGGATTGAATATTCTTAAGTGAATTTTGATTCTCAATTCAAGTGATGTATCTGTCAAAGTGTTGCTAGTGCTATGTGTTTGAGTAGGGTGTTTCATTAAATTCAGAGTAGAAATTATCTGTAAACTACAATGTAGGTATAGTGTTATCTATTAATATAATAATTTATATACAAGGTGGGTACATTGATCCACTAAATGGTGTTATCTTCTTTATTGCATAAGTGACCAAATTTGTCTATCTTGCTGTAAGTATTACAATTTCTGGCACTGCATTGAGAGATAATATGACAGTCTGGATCAAGCATAGGGATTGCCAACCTTTAATAATTAGAAACAATGAGGAAATTCATCTGGCAAATGACCCTGCTTCATTTTTATTGTGATTTTTCAAGAATTTATGGGATTTTAAATTGTATATTTGGACTAAAGTTCCCTTGATAAGTTTAGTACTTGAACTGCATCTGCTTCTGAAAAATGCAATGAATATGCATGATGTGGCATGTACAACTAACTGGATTTGTATCTTTTGAAACATATCTTAATTTAGTGAAGTACTCCAATCCTATAATGATCTTACAGAGAATGTATCTGTGAATTTAATTGCTTTATGTCATGTTTATGTAGTTTCGCTAAATAGTCAAGATAGAAAAAAATGAAATAGTATTAGCTGATTGTGACATAGTCATAATTTTCATCAAACACTAATGATTGTTGTGGTGGAGGCAAGACAATTTGCAAATATCTTTTGTCAGTAATCATTTAGCTTTCCAAATTTTATTAATGTTAACTGGTTTTATTATTTGTTTTGATGGAATTAAAGTCTATAAATTTTGTATTATTATTAAATCTTGGAACTTGCACTTGTTTTTTTTATATGCTTTTTACTTTTTGTTTTATTTGCAAGAATTAATTTATGCACCTTTGAGTTAATCATATTTGAAACAACATTACTATTAAGACATGATAAATAAATATGTAAATGGTATAATTTGTGTACTAGAAAAAGTGTTGTTTGGCATGACTTCATCTTTTCTATTTTCCTGAATTTCTTCATTTCATGTAGCATTTTAATTAGTTCAACTAAGTATGTTTGTTTGAAGCCTGTTATAATGTTAGTTTTGATATTGGTGTTGGCATTATTTTTCTTTTGTAAATTTTACTTTTACTATTGTTTTATTGCAAAGTGCAAAAGTTATTTTAATTGTTTTAAAATTTTTGCAGGATAAGGTTTTTAAAACAGGCAAAAACTCACTATATGTATTGCCACACAGCAAGCTAGAGTAATCAATGGATGCCAGAAGGCTTGTGCATAAAATCCCCATCTAGTGCCTACTCATCCAATATCTTGTGGCCTTTATCAAAATAAAAGAGCTGATAGTTGTGTTAAAATATGTTAATTCGGGGGGGGGGGGTACTTTCTGACAGGTGAATTCTATGTACATGTTGAAGAAGAAAACAAACTATTCCCCAAATCAAAATTTAATGCTATCTAATTTTCAATTAAGGCAGAAATTTATTTAAAAATATTGTTTTGTTATTATAAATATTAAAATATTTGTGGGTTAGCAATCAAGCTTAAAATATATAGAACTTAACACTATCTAACTTAAGTATTTTAAAAGGAATCGGGGAGAGAATTCCAACCTTGCCAAAGAAGGAGGTCAATGAACTGTAGTTGGCCTAGAAACTAATGTAGCTTAGTACAGCAAAAATGTTTGTGTGTATAAAGATTATATAGATTTTTAAATATATATATATAGGGTAGTTTTATTTTTTTTAAATATAAAAATTAATTTTAAATTAGTGGATAAAATGTCCTTTTCCATAGAGTAAATAATAAATATAACTGAATTATTTTATTGATAAATTCTTGCAATGTCTGCTAAATAATTTTATTTTATAATATTATATTTGAAAAAAAAAAAAAATCACTTTTTAACATTAAATTATTCAGTCTTGATTTTTATTATGCATTAGGAATCCATCTGTAGATGTATGCCTATTGCATCATATTTGCCGAGTGATTTTTTTTTTTAAAGCAAATAAAAATGGAATATTCATGTATTATTCAGTGAAATATTTTATTAGAATTTTTGTCATTAATCTTTTTTTTAATATGAATACTTATTGGTTGTTTAGCAGTGAGAATATTGTTTATTGAAGTTTGAGATCTTGTTCCTTTGAACTATGAATGATGCATCAAATAATTGTTTTATTGCCCATTTTCTTTTTTGTGTTGATTACTGTATAGGCTTATATCACAGATATTCACATGCATTTAAATATGTATGTAAAAAAAAATTATAGACTTAAAAAATAAAGCAGTTACAGTATATTGTGATACAAAGTTTGCCTTATAGTTTTTCAAGAAGAGATTTCTGTATATCTATTGTGTTAATAATAATAATCACTCTCCTAGAAGAAAGGTTTCCATAGAGAGATTGGCACCTGGATATTTTATAATTGCATACATTAATGCTAACTAGTTTGTTTAACTGTGTGTGTGTTGTTTGTATGGAATGCATGAGAATTGATGTACAAGCTGGAAGTTCATTTCGATGAAAGATGTCTTCTATGTTATTTTCATTGTCTGACAAACTGATGTTTGTTGAAAATTATATTTAAAAATGAAAAAGGAAGTAGAAACATTCAGAAAAATATCACTTTCCTATTTCATTTCATATTAAAATGTAATAATCAAAAAAGGAAATCATATATAATGTGACATTATTTTTATAAGCTTGTATTTACAAAAATGTAATATAGAGAGTGTACCAATAGCTCAAACAAGCTCTTAATTGATAATTGCAGTAAGAGAAAATATTTAAAATCTCTGTTCGGAACATTCCTATCCTCAGACCAATAGGTTTCGAGCTTATGGCTCACCTCAGTGAAGAGCTAGAATATTCAGACACTAGACTAAAAACCCAGCACTTATTTCATAGTTGATATTTTAGATCTAGTGTCTGAATATTCTAGCTCTTCACTGAGATGAGCCATAAGCTCAAAACCAATTGGTCTGGAGACAGGAATGTTCTGGATAAAGATTTTAAATATTTTCTCTTATCGGACTTATCAATTAAGAGCTTATTTGAGCTATTGGTATGCTCTCTGTATTATATTTTTGAAATACAAACTTATAAAAGTAATGTCACATTATATATGACTTGCTTTCTGGATTATTATAATTTTACTTTTAAGGCTTTGGCTATTCTGAGGCTATTAATATATGGTAGATCTGAATTTGATTCAGTCCCATATAGCTGTTTAAGTTAGATAGCTGGAATAAAAGACATTTTTATGTCCGAAAACTTCAGAGTTTCTACTTAAATATTACGTATGAAATAAGTGCTGGATTTTGAGTTGATATTTTAGATCTAGTGTCTGAATATTCTAGCTCTTCACTGTGGTGAGCCATAAGCTTGAAACCAATTGGTCTGGAGATAGGAATGCTCCAGATAGATTTTAAATATTTTCTCTTATCGCACTTATCAATTAAGAGCTTGTTTAAGCTATATGATATATTACAATGTAGTTTTAAAATACAATTGGTATTTTTTTTCTACAAAAAATAATTACAATTGGGGGAGTGAAATGGCCTCAGGATAAAGATTTAAGAATATATACTCTTTTTTTTTTGGGGGGGGGGACTTTAAAAGTAGTAGCTAACCACAAATGGCAATAAATGAGTATCTATTATTAGGAAGAGGGCAATGGTCCTATATAATCTAATCTTACAAGTGACAGGTGGTGGAAGTGTGGCAGACTATAGAGTTTGAAGTCCATGGATCATGACTCAGCTTTGTCACTTCTGTTACATGAACTTGTGAACTTAAGCAATAAAATAGTTGATTATTTTTTATCTGTGTTGTTTGATGTAGTTATAGAGGGCCAGACTCTGGACTTAAACCCATGGATCTCAGCTTACCTAGCTCTTTATCTTCTGGTGCTTGAACTTTTTATGATTTACTGATTTATAAATCATTTGATTATTATTTTTAGTCAGTATGCTAATTGTAAAAAAATAAAAATAATTTATAGTACAGTACAATGGGTCTTCACTGCTAAGGTGAGAGTTGTTATAATCCTATTAGAAAATAAAAGAATAATTGAAAAATATTTTATTAAACAACTATTGTAATTGAGTCAAATATATTCCAGAGTTGTCATCAGTTACCTGTTAAATGTTGTATCTTACCATAGATTAGACCATCTTTTTTAAGTCTAGAAAATTATTTGCTTTTCACAATCTCTTTTTTTTTTCAACAGTTTTATTATTGTTAATTCGTTTACTTCTAAGTAAATTTATAGATGATTTGCAGAAAAAGATAAAGCTTGTATTGTGATCAATCTCCTATATATGTAGTTTACAACAAACCATTCCAAAATATTTTATTTTAATAAAATAATGATTATGATTGAAATTTATTTGATAACAAAACAGTATTTGTATAAATGAAAAATTTATTTCATAGTGCAACAAACATTATTTTATTCTTATTGTTTTAATATTTATCATGTGGTTTTCTTTGAGAGTTCAAGTGACTTTCAAATACCAAGTTAGCCATCATATCCCTGGTATTAAGCCAGATTCATATTGTTTTAGTTATTCTCCAGGAAGAGTGTAAAATCTAATAGTGTGTTTGTGCTTCATATATATGTTTTAAAGACTATTTCTTAAAATCTAAACTTATTGCATTGTTTTAATATAACTTCAGAAACTTTAAAAAAAATCTAATACATCTATGTTTTTATTATTTGTAATTCAATTGATCTTGACATTTTTTTAAATGCAGCTATAGATTTTTCAAGTTTATATTAAACAAATCCTGAAATAACTATTTACAATCCAAATAATAATTATTGCTGAAATCAAAATTTATTGTGAAATTAAAATTTGAATTATTATTTTTTTAATTGAATATATTTATAAATAATTGTGCCACTTATAAATTTAAACATGTTAACCAGGCAAAAATAATTATATGAAGAAGAAAAATATAGCCTTAAAATAATTTATGCTGTATTTTTCCAGGGTATGACTTTTCTAAATGATGTGTTTATATATAAATAACCATTAACATAAAACATAGTAGAATTCCTATTTTAATAGTTAAAATATATATATATGCTGTTTCTGTCAATTTACAATTACAGATATGGAAAAAGTAATAAATGAACATCATTCTTGGATCAATCTATTTTCAACTACTTATTTGATATAATTCAGAAGAAATGACTGTGAATGTGATTTGGAATAATTCAAGAAAAATGTATAGGCAATTTATACAACAATGTATTTTCAGTTACATAAATAATTTATTATAATCTAGAAGATATTTTAATATCTGTTTATATTAAATATTTGAGAACCATTGTCTATGAAGACAATTAAGGTGACTGAGATATGGTTAATGACTGATAATAAAATTAAATTTGTTCCCATTATAGGAATTCGACCTAAGTTTATATTATAAATACGTTTTTCTATGCAATATCAACCTTGTTAATTACATATATAGAAGCACAAGTTTTTTCTCATGTGTCATAGCATCAGCAGATGCGAACCTGCCATCCTGAGACAACCACCTATAAAGCAGCTGTCACAGACCTCTCAATTACCAACGCACAAGTTTGTAATAAAATTATACAAATATGAAATAAAATTATATGGTCTTTATATGCCAGTTGGTCAACTGCCGAATCACTTGAAAATTCAGTATAAATTTAGATTAATGCATCATCATATTTTGAACATTATCTAGAATAATTATGAATGTATTTTTAAATAACTATTTGGATTCAGGTTAGTTTTTGTTTCATGAAAACAGCTTGATATTCTTAATTAATTGTTTATATTAGGTGTTAGTTTTCTTCCTTTTAAATTTGTATTCCTAATCAACTTTTTATAGTAAACTTATTTTGAAAAGAAAAAAAAGCTAGAATGGTAGTCAAATTCTTGCTCTAATTAATGTTTTTGGTTTTTTTTTTTACTAAATAGTTTTGGTATCATTAACATTCTGTATTCATGATCATTATTTATAATTGTTATCAATTTTCTGAAGAATGAAAGTTTTATTTAATTTTTTAATTTATAGTTTTTTTCCTTATTTTAGTTTTTTTTTTTTTGCCATCTTTTGTGATTCACTTATTGGTTTATTGTCTTACCTTCTAGTATTGTATCCAGTCTAATTCCATTTCAACTTCTTAATTTTTCAATGATATTGTTCTCCCACCCCCCTCCCCATCTATTTCCTTTTGACTTTTCTTTTTATTCTTTAATATATATTTCTCTACACTTTGCTGTATAGTTTGAAGTTTTTATATTGTTCTTGTATTAAATGTTGAGGGCTTATATCAATAAGTGACTATTGGTAAAACACATTTATTAAAAGCCTTTTTAAGTATATGCAGTATAGTGAGGTCTTCACTATCTCAACTTCCATTACTTTATATATACACTATCCAAAAAATAGTCAACAAATAAAAATAGTAAAACTTATAAATGAATGGAAAAGATATAAATTATATGTATTATTTATTGATATAAAGCCATTTTCTTGGTTTGCAACATCCTTCTATCTCTTATTTTACTCTCTGAGATCAAATCACTTGCAGTATTTTTTCAGTCCTCTTCCACCTAAAAAAAATTTAAATTTCATTTTAAAATGACTTGAAATCCTAAGGCTAGGGATCATGGCAAATATGCTAAGGCTAACAGAATTCCTGCTATATTTACTTTAAGTGATAAAATGAAAAACTGATTATTACAAAATTTGAATGTCTGCCAAAAACATTTTTATATTCCAGATATGTGACTGAATGCTATTCTTTGTAGATGAAAGAATAATTGATCATTCATCTATTTAACTTCCATGACTTCCTTGGTATGGACTATCAAGAAGGAAGACAAACATCATAATATTGAATTTTTAGATTAAACATTTAAAGACAGGACATACATACTAAGTCTATAACTCCCTGGACCCATAAATACATGGGACTTTTATGAATTTTAATATGATTCCCTTGCTAAATATTAATAAAATATATATATTTTTTTATCAGTGCATTTATTTGTTGAGGGGTTTTTTTTGTAGTTAATTAAAGAAACTGCTTAGATGTGTCTAGCAAAAGCTGACTTAATTAACATCAGCTCTGCAATTTCTTTAAACATATTTAGTAATGGAACAACAAGAATTATTAAAAAATTAATTTAAAAAAGGTCTAAAATACAATGAGAAGGAAACTTTTTGATGCTCATATAACACTAATAATATAAGTTAATGTTTTTATTATTGAGATATTATTTTATATAGCGCTATGTTTTTTATGTAATAGTGATATTAGCGATTAAGCCAAATGCACATGCGCTTTAAAGATAAATTATAAATGAATACTCTCAATTTTTCCTGACACAAGATATAGTATTTTTATTATTTTAAAATAAAACTATTCAAAATATAGTTTATAAAAACTTAGTTACATTTTCTATATGTGTTTTAGTTATAATGAATATATATATAAAAAATTTAAACAATTGTAATTAGAGCTATCATAATATATTAAGCAACTCAGGTATTGCCTAAGAGCAGCAAGTTAAGAAGAGTAGCAAAATTTGAAAATATATGCATGTATATGGTGTATTTTATTTTTTTTACTGCAATTTGATAATAACATTGTATTATTAGACATTGGATATTTTTAATTATATATATATATTTTTTTTCAAAGAATTGAAAAACAGAAAAACAGCTTTATCATCCATAAGAACAAGTTGGTTGATGTGCTGTCTTAATTATACATCCTTTTAATAAATACATATCTCAATATAAGACTATTTAATAGCTGGAGACTAGTGAAAATTGATTAATTAATGTTTTTGTTAAGAAAATAACATTGTGTGATAATCAAAATATTCCATATGATTTATGATGAATTCTATATATCATATCATATAATTGTAAGTACATATGATGAACCTTGGCCTATCTTGGTTATACTCATAGATAATATATTGTTATTTAAAATGCATTGTGAATTTGCAGCCAGATAGATTGTAACCATATTTGTTCATCTGTATGAATATATATAAATTTTCATGTGATAAAGAGATGCCTGTATTTATATCAATTTTTCAGTATTTCATAACTAAGGAATTAAATTTGAAATATTATATTGAGATAAAAAGATAATTTAATTTTTGTTGATGGTGGCATAGCATTCACCTAAAAGTGGTATGTCCCCATATGCTGGCCCTGATGATTTTTATGGCTAGTTAATTATAATTTGCAAAGATGGCAGCACTTGTAATAATTAAAATGTTGGGTTTGGAAAAAGATAAGAGTTGACAAAGATTATGTTGTGGAAATGGGATGGAGCAGAATATAGGAAAACTTAGACTGGGGAATGTAAAATTAAGTAGCTAACAAGTTTTTCTTGGTATAATTGTTGAGATATTCTTGACTTCGTTTAAGAAGCTACAGTACATCACATCACATGTAGGTTTTTTTCTAGGCAATAATATTTATTGTGTGAAAAATTTTGATTTATTTGTGAAAACATTTGCATTTTATGTCTATGAAACATACATTAATTTTTTCTCAAACAATGATTATAGGAAGTGATTGGTTTACATTCTAATTCAAATTAACCATATATATAATTTTTACATAGTGAGTTAGTATTTGC
Source organism: Epiperipatus broadwayi (assembly GCA_028023455.1). Lineage (NCBI taxonomy): Eukaryota > Metazoa > Onychophora > Udeonychophora > Euonychophora > Peripatidae > Epiperipatus > Epiperipatus broadwayi. The sequence goes on from JAQFVV010000013.1 coordinate 1,730,063, forward strand.
AATCTTTTTAACTTTAAATTCATATTAACTTCAAGATGTGTGTGTATATATTTATTGATTGTGTAATGTGTATGAAAATAAATTTTAAAATCCAAAATAAGTTCTAATTAAATAAACAATATATGTGTATAAGGGCCTCAAAATGTAGTATCTTTGACAGGTTTGAATGCAATTCATGTAAAACTTGAATATTTTTCCAAATTCTAATCCAAGTGTGAATTAAATCACTGTTCCACAGTCACCTCAACTGATCATCTAGTATTGATTAATAAATAGGTATGTAATTTTTAACTAGAATGGAAACAAAGAGGCATGTATTGTTGTTTTTTTTTATATGAAAGGGCTATTGATGAAATATTTAAGTATGTATATAAACTAGAATTTTTTTTTTCATTTATAAAGCATATCTTAAGAACTCCATTCTCAACAGTAAATTGTAGAACCATTAATATTGAAGATGTATTTTTTTGTTCTATAAAATCTAGAATTCCTAAACTATATTTGTGATTTCAAAAAAAAAAGAAAAGGAAATTTTAATTTTCTTAAGTGCTGGACTGTGTAATAAACAAATAAAAGTCAAATATTATTTTTTCAAAAATTGAACAACACAGAAGTGTTTCACTCTTGAAATTACACTACATAACATTGAAAAAAAATATTAGATAGACTCCCTTTATTGTGTATTTCAAATTTTGGGTTTAACTTTACACACAAAAATATACATATGTATGTTTGCATTCATGTCTTAAAATCTTTTGTAATATTTGCTGCTATCCACAAATTTTGGTATTCATCCTGAGGTTCACTTTTTATCATTATTTAAAAGTTTTTTTGTTTTTTTTTACTAATATGATAGCTTAAATATCTTCATATAATGCAGTTTTTTGTTTATTATTGGAATAATCGTTATAGAGTACTTTTGAAAATTATTTAGAAGGCTTTCTGGGATTTTTTACACACTTGGAAACCACCAAACCATAACTGAAAATACCAAGTGATAAATGAAACAAGTAATGGGAAACAGAAATGAATAAAAGTAATGCTTGTTTTGTGTACTTTTTTGGAATAAAATTGAATAAAAATAATGTCTTAGGTGTATTTTGAACAAAATCATATGATTGACAGATAATGAACTTTTGATATTTTAATGAACAAGTAGTAGTATTCTCACTTCCCTTCAAAAATATTAATATAAAATTTACATAGTTTTAATGAACAAATAATTGATTCTTTTCCTTCCTAAATATTTTTTATTAAGATGTTTTAATCTTCATAATGAAAAAAAAAAATGATGAGAAATTTCATTTTATTTTTAGTTTAAGAAAATCAGTATTAAAATGTTTTTATTGTATTGTATTTGTGACCTATACTAGATTTTGTTTTCTCCTAACCAGTTGCCTGATAATTACAAAAAGGAAATGTAATTTGTACATTTTGTGCCATCTCTTGGCCATTTTTGGTCACATATTCACTATTTTATGCTTATTTTATTGTAAATTAATAGCTTTATCTGTATTTAAAATTTTAATTCCAAAAAAAAATTCGCATTTGGCACTTTTTCACAAAAAATCGATTTTTTATTGCAGTCTTATCATATAGTCCCGCCTCTTTTCCCTTATAAGGTTCTGCAAAGCACTAAGGGTCAACTTCGGCCATTGTTGTCCAGGCATTTTTGTCAAAATCAGAAATAGAACAAAAATGTTTTATACTTTCATAATAAATTTTTAACTTAAATATATTTTTTGGAATTTTTTACATTAATAATTAAGTTTTTACATTAATTTACCTAAATATAAACTTTGATTCAAAAATTTTTAAATTTTACAAAAAAAAATACTCAAGGGAAAGTGAATAATGCTTGACTATTCAAGACAAGTGAATAATGTTGACCACTATTTGCTTATCAATGACATTCAGTGATAACTAGCAAAACACAACTATTTTTCATAAATATTTATATATTTTATGATTACTTTTTAAACTATATTGATTAATAATCGTGACTAGATTTAGATTTTTATTTAAAATATTTAATTTTGGATCAAGAAAAAACAACAGAAGTAAATAATTAGTGATCTTAATTTCTAAGATACAATGATTGTTTGAAATATAATTCTTTTGTTTTTCTGCAGGCTATTTTTCATGTTTTTCTTATATTTTTCTTCAGTTACTAACATTCTTTTAAATTTTTCATTACATTTAACCAATTCGAATGTAAAATAATTCAATTTTTAGAAGCTAAATTAAAACAATTCTGGTTATTGTGTGTTAATATGTTTGTAAAAGGAAATGGGCTAGATCCGTATTTAATGAATGAAATCACTCAAATTAGTCAGCCAAAAGATTTCAATCAACATTTGTATTAAGATATTTAATATTATTTACAAGATGATGAAAAAGTTTGCCTTTTTTTCTTGTCTTTGTTTTGTAATCTTTTTTTTTTAATGATTTTGTACAACTGAATTCATATTTGGTTCTTCTTAATTATTTGTTTAATATTCTAAAATTTTTAGTTGTCTTTTAATTGTAGCATCATTTCTAAAAAAAAAAAAAAGTACTCATAACATATTCCCACTACTGATCCATTTATTACTTAGTATTTTCAGTAGTCTTTGATGGCTTTCCCAAAAAGTGCCTTCTAAATCATTACTGTATTTTTTCCTTTCTGCATTTGACTAAATTTAGGAGTAAGTTTTCTATTCACAAGTTCATTAGATTTATATTTTTATAAAGTCAATCAAAATTTTTGAGAAAATAAAATGCATTTTTTTTTTTAAAAGAAGAAAAAAAAGAGGAAAGTTGTGTGGTAATTTTTTAGTTTGTTGAATTGATTATTTTTCATCTACATGTGATATTCCTTGTTGTGTACAAAACCTTGGTGAAAAGTAGTGGATAAAGTTCTAAAAGCATTAGATTTGTCAACTTTTTTTTTGTTCAAGTCATATAAGAATAATTATAATCAAGTTTAAAAAATTATGGAGATAGCAGTGTATTTTGTATATATATATTTTCAGTCTGGATTAGTAATTTGTTTTGATTTTTGCTTTTTAAAAACTTATTTTATTTAGCATATACTAACTTAGACTTTGTCTATTTACTCATTTAGTAGTATTGTATTGTCTATATTTTTCTATATTTAATAGACTATATTTTATTAATTCAATAAAATTCTGAGTTACTATCTACCATATTACTTTGAATATAAGATACTCCCACCCCCTAATTTTGGACCCATAAAAGAGGAGTGCATCTTAAATTTGAACCTAATATTTTTCACATCCTATTTTTGTGGATTTTTACTTTATGCCATATATGTGCATAGTATTATGATCACAATCATTGATATTCCTGTGTAGAATAGCGTGTTAAATCTTTTTTAATAAAAAAAAATTAAATGTCAATATCTTTTGGATTAATTTTGTAAATGGCTTTAATTTACTCTCGAACCGCTATTTTTAATATTATTTTACTAATTTTACCATTATTTTATTGCAAAAACTGTACTGAATAACTTAGAATTTTTTTATAAAGAGCCTGCCTTTCAAGATACTGATTAGTTGTTTCTTACTCTCTACATAAGAGAGCACCTGTTAAAGGTTTACAAAATTCTGATATCTTCATTTTGATTTTTCAAAGTGAAAATGTATGTTTTAGAATCTTTTTTACACATAATTTTTTTTAGAAAATATTTATGACTATATTTTAGAAGAATGATTCAGATTTTAATAGAAAAATTTACTTTTACACAAAAATAAATTGAGAAAAAAAATCAATGATGTATGGTTGCAATTTGTAATTGGATGACAAAAATGTTTTATATTGATTGCTATAGATTATTTTTGCCAACTATAAAGATGATTTTATTTTTAAAAAATTATTAATTTGCATTTTAGAAAAGATTTTTAATCAAAAGAAAAAAGATTTACATCTTACATTAAATGTCAATACTGTATTGTAAAATCTTTTTTTTTCCTTTGAAAAAAAAATGTTATTGTATTTATACTACTAAAAAAAAGAGACTGTAATGCAAATAACATACTTATAATTTTGAGTGGGTTTTGTGGTCTTGGAAAGATATATCTGAAGAAATTATCAAAAAAAATCTTTCTTAAAATATTGCACTGCTAATGATTTAAATGACCTGAAAATGATATACCCTGGTGGAATAGTGAAGATGAGAATTCCAACTTCTGAAAGTGAAGATATAGAAAGTGAAAGTATGTCTGAAGAAGATTTGCAAAAAATTAGATGAGCTTATTGTATTTATATTAGTTCCTATTTAAGTAAATAAGAACATTTCTTATTTTTCAATAAAATCATTTTCCCAATTTTCTGAGCTTGAAACCCCACTGCGTTTTTAAATTCAGGGACATCTTACATTTGAAGAAATACAGTATTTCTTTTATTGATATCTCTTTCATTCTGTCTTAAAATTATGTATTCACTAAAATTATTTTAAGAAATATCTGGCTGAAATGAATATAAGCTGTTATAAAGCTGTTGCGCATGTATTCATTTCCTTTAATTATCCAATTCTTAGAAATGAATAACTTGTATTAACTCATGTTGTTAAATTTGTTTAATAAAACTTGTAGTAGTTTCTCAAAATATTAATTGTTTATGTTTTTTCACATATATTGCTAATATTGTATGTGTTAAGTTTTTTCCCCAAATAACTAGGCAATAAAATAGTACAACTAAGTAATAATGTGCATTGCACAACACTTTCTTAACACAATTTATTTGTGCATTTTAAAAATTACAAAATTAAATTTTATTCATTTCATTCATTTAATAGATATTGTGGGTATGTCCATTCTTTGCATACCAACTGTGAATTTTATTCACCATCATCAATAATTTTATCTTATATTTTTTTCTATTTCTCTAAAAATATATTTGTTGTTGAGCCTAGAACATTTTATATTTAACTGTATATAACAATCATACTGTTTATTGTATGCTTATTTTATATTTTATTGCTCATTACTATATTTGGTTGTATGTACCAGTCATTCTTAGAAATATAGAGAATGAAATTAAGTTTCTGTATTTTTGAATTGTGAATGATTATACCAATGTTTTGGAATTTAATTGAATTTTTGGCATCTGTAATAATGCTTTTTAAAAGGGAAGTAAGATATAATATTGTACATTTTAAAAAGTGCTTAAGTTTTTTGTACAGAAAATCTCAGAAATAGACCACTTTTATAAGCAATTATTTTTTAAAAATAAATTCCTCATAATTTATATGAATTCATAATTCTTTTTGTACAAAATCACTTATATTTTATGTGTAAGCTCTTTGAACTTTGTTGGCTTATATTGAATCAATGTTTCAAGATTTTTCTCTAAAGTTAATGTGTGTTTAGAAGCTTTTAAAAAAATCATATAAATTTAATTTTGTTTTTAGATATGACTGATTTGAACAATTTGTTTAAAAATTGATTTAATAAAATTACTAAATAAATAATTAGACAGATGTTGAAATGTTAAATCAGCTCTAGCTCGCATAATCATGTAATGGTGTTATATTTAATAATTACATGGTGCATGATTAGTGAATGAATAAAAGAGAATTGAATTATTTTAAAGAAAATATATCTTTTTTTTTTTGTACATCTATGTCATTATAAATTGTGGCATTGAATAACGTATTATTGCTTCACTAAAGTTTTAAATGAATTAATTCTTTTATATAGCCATACTTGTTTATTAGATTAGGCTAATAACTGACATTACCATTTTAGGCAAGGTAAATTATGATCTGCCTAATATCTTCAGGCAAAAAAAAACATTTGATTGTCAGGTTGAAAATATTGAATTATTTATTTATTACATTAAATTTTACAACTTAAGTTAATTTTATTTTTTTAAAAAAATTAAACCCCCACCCTGTTGTCCTCTCAATTAATCAATTGCCTCATTATGGAAAATTTTTTAAAGCTTTTTTTTACATATAAAATTATTAAGAATTTCACTTTTATTTTAAACATTGCTTTAAAATGTGCAATTGTTTAAATTATTATATAGAAACTTATCATTATTGTCTGTAACAATATTAGCAAAATAAATAATCTTAATTATTAGCTTTCTTTTTCCACATCTCATATTTTATAGAATGGAACTGTTTGTTCTTTTTGTTTGCAACATTCCTACCATATCCACTAGTATTTTATAACACTGTATTTTTAATACATGAAGTCGTTTATTAGTGAAACAGTCCAATATTTGAAAAGGTTTTTATTTTGTCTGTAAAACTTAAAAAATGTACTTTTATTTTAAACATTCTTTTAAAATGTATAACTGTTTAAATCATCCTATATAAAGTTATCATCATCTGCAGCAATATTAGGAAGATAAATAATCTTTATTACTAACTTTTCCAGCAGTTTTTTTCTTCTAATATTAATTTGCATCTCATATTTTATAGTTATGAACTATATTCCTTGTTTGTCACATTTCTATCCATATCTTATATTTCGTAATTATATTCCCACTATATGCAGTTCTTTATTAATGAAGTTTTCTACTACTTCCTTAATGTCACATTTTTTTGTAAGTTGAATACCCATTCAGGTTCAATCTCACCATTAAACTCAGTGCCAAAATGGTGAGAAAAAATTATTTTAAATTACAATTTATCACAAGATGTTTACAAAGTATGAGACTAGTAATAACTGAGGGCTTAGTTGATTTATACATCAAATTTTTGGAATTTTTTGCATTTTATATATTCCAAAAACTCATTTGTAAATCCAGATTTCCCTAAATAATGACTGATTGTATATTAATACTAATCTAAGTAGCATTGTATATGATAGAAGGATTTGCGATTGTAGTACCTATTACTTATGTCTATCTGATTTTAATAGAGAATTTAATATATGTTCATGAATTATTTATATAGTTTTTTATTAGTATGGTTAAAATTCATTTTATCACAGCTTTACTTTTTAAAAATGTAATAATAATTTTTAGAAACTAATACATATATATTAACTATAATTTTTTTTTTTTTTCAAATAAAGTACAATGTCTTCAAATAATAAAAAAGGATCAAAAAACATTTTAATGGAAGCAATATTATAGAATATACATCTCTTTGTAGAAACATCATATGCTCTCATTTCATGATTTATCATATCAGTACAAAAATAATACCTTGTTGCAAATAGTGAAATCAATTTGTTTTAAAGACATATATATCTTGTGTAAATACTTTAAATTGTGATATTTCAGATAGTTGAGAAGTCTATACAATCTAACTAAAGGACGATAGCCAATATTTGCATTTATTATTCATTTTTTTAATCCCAAATACTTCTTGTTTTCAAATCTAGTCTTGAGATTTTGACTTTGAATTTAATTGCTTACGTAACCTACCATAAATAATTTTTTCTCAGAACAAAGATCTAAACTTTTAACTTTTTGAGTGCTCTGTATTTATTTCTTTTTTAAAAATTCGGTTTTTCTTTTAAATTAACAAAATAAAACGAATTATATATGTTGAATGTAGTATTTTGTCACTCACCACCCTCAAAATAACTTGGATATTGGTAGTCTTTTTTTAATATAAATTTTTATGTTTTTCATAATACAATGATTTTAATAAACAAATCAAACAAAAAATAAATTATGATTTAATTTCAAATGGCATTTGGTTTTTCTGACACACTGTATATATTTTTGCAATTGTTATTCGTCAGAAACTCAAATAATTGTAAACCATTAAAATCAATTAATAATTTTTACTTTTGAAATGCTATGGTTTAATTTAGTGTTGGACTCTAGAACTCAAAATCTATAATCTCAGCTGAATTTCTCAATTTTGTCACTTCCTGTATTTAAACTTTATATGAACTCTTAAGCAAGAAATCATTAGATTATTTATTTTAATTTTGAAATAGATGACTTATCGTTAATATTTATTTTTGTAGCAATCTAGATAATTTTGTTTTTATGTAGCTTATATTTGCATTTGCTAAGTTAAACTATTTATATCTTTAAAAAAACTATAATCATTTGTTTAAATATCTCTTTTGTGTTGAAGTGTGCAAGTATTTATAAATATATACATAATTTTTAAAATTAATTATTTTCAGAAATTTTAAGTAATAATTGGCAGTGTTAATTGTTTTTTATTGTAAAATTATTATTTAAAAAATGCAAGTATTCAAGTGATCTTGAGGGCATATTGGCTCTGATCACAATGATCATCTATCAAACTGATAATTATAAACTATGTATACAGTAAATTTTGTTTATCAAATCTAAGTTTGTATTAGTTCAAAGATATGGGAGACTAATCTCTCTTTTATTATTCAATTAGATCTGAACTGATTAATCTCTTCATTCTTTAGTTAATCCTTACTAACTTATATTAAGAATTAATGATTTTTTATAAAGTAATTCAAACATGACCTGGTTAGAACATGTGTCGGTAATATTATAATAGCAAGTCTATATTTTTATATAATTTGAAAAAATATTGAGGGGATTTTTGGTGTCTCCAGTTAAAAATGCAGAATCAAAAAACATTGGATAGTGACCTATTGGTGAAGGCTCTAAGGCGTTATTTTTCTTCTACTAGAAAGAAAATATTGAAAGGCAAATAAATACATCCTCCATTTTTTTTCTCTTGCTAAAATGTTTTTGTATTCAAAATAATTGGGTTACTTGATAATTAACATTTTTTTTTGTAAATTGATTAATCTCAAAGATTTTCTTCTCTACACTATATATTTTTTTTAGTCTTAAGTAAAAAAAAAAAAAAGATAATAATAATTAAGTATAAAAAAAAATAATTCGTTGCTTGGGAATGCATATGAAGTTGAAGCACAAGAAATGGAAAGATGAACTGTGATCAATAATCTCTAAACTCTAGAGTTTACCACTGCTATTTATAATAAGCGTCTATGTTTATCAGAGTCATGAACAAAATTGTGAAATTCAATTAATTTTTGTTTCTTTAACAATTTGATACATTTATTAAAAACCATTATTTAAATAAATGACTGAATACTTAATTTAAAATATTATATGCTAAATAGTGTATAATAGATTTTATTTATTGTTACATATATGTATACTTGTATAGAAAGAAGTTACAGAAAATTTGATAAATATTCTACCTGACAACTATAATAGGACAAAAATAAGTTATAACTGTAGAGACCTGGAAAAAATAAAAATTTAAATGTTGAAAGTAGCATTTATTAAAAAAGTATTGAATAAATCATTCACAAAAATAATTTATAAGGTTCTTTGGGTTATGTTATCTGTTATCTCCTAATTAATTCTATAATAGTAGCACCAAAATTGAAGTAAAAGTTGGAAGTTTCTACTAGTGCTCGCTTAACAGTCACCATTCTATCTGCTTCAATATTAATCACATCTTGCTATTTTAATTTTGCTATTAATACTAGGGCTATATAAGCAAAATTATCACTTAGTTTAAATGTAATTTATTATTGATAAAATGTTAAATTAGTCATTTTTAATGATTATCACTTTTTTGAAAGTTATTAGTATGATGTTCTTTTTTTTTTTTGCTGAATTCATTTATCAATTTCTTGATAATTCTGACCTCTGCAGTTTATTGCAACATTAAACTAATGAACTTAAGAGCTAAAAGTTTCTGGATCAAAACTTGAAGTAATGTTCAGTTGTCAAATATTATATTGACTTCCTGAATGAAGACACATTTGATTATCTTATGATAAATTTCAAATTGCTTGAAATCTCAGATGGTTTGATTGGAGCCAAAAAAAAATGATTAGATTTTGCAAGCTTGCTGATTCCTTAAGCAGAATTATTTTGCCAGATAATAAATTGGTAGTTTATGATTAAGATAGTAATTTGTTTTTTGTTTTTTTTTTTTAAATTAGAAAAGAATATTTTATGAACAATATTTTTGTCAGCACAATCGCAGTCATCATTTACACCTTTTTAAAAGATTTAATAAATTTATTGATATACAGAGCTCATGAAGAATGTAATGTACTGTTAAATATCAAGATGTATATGACCATAAATAAGTGCTTGATTATATTATTGTATTGCTTAGTTTCTTCAAACTACTTTTAGACACAGAACATATGCAGTGAATTTACGAACTTTGATTTGATGTAAAAATATAAATCCAATTCATTTTAGTTAATTTTGTTTATGGATATAAAACTTTGTATTATTACAATCTTTTTGGATTTTCATTAAAAAGTCATTGTTATTTATTTTCTCAAAAATAGGTAGGAGATTTATGAATGTATTGCACATTTACTCACTTGTAAATACTTCTATTATCTGCTATCAATGTGTTCAGTCATGTTGTTATAGCACTCGCCGGCATTTCTTCAAGTAATCCATAAATTGTCAAAAACAAAAAAATTTTCAACAAACTGCAATGACACATCATATGCATCAAATACTAACTCATACATTATTGGTTATCTATAATTATTTTACTGTTTGTCTCATATGTAAATGGGGTGATTGTGAATACTATCAAAAAATTAGTGTAAAGCTTGAAATCCATTACATGAATATAGCTGTGCGCACATATATGTATATAATACACACACATGGAGTTTTATTTTCAATTACCATTTTTAATTAGCTATATAGTATTATGCAGCACTAATATATTGTCTTTGGTTTTTAATTTTGCTTTTAGTTTGAAATAGTTTTTTTGCAAGTTTTCATTGTTTGTTTTTTTTTTGTTACTTAATGCTTATCTCATTGTTTATGATGCTTTTATCTTCTGTTATTGTTGCAATTCATCTTTTTGAATGCTGGGAAATTTTACACTGTTGATCTGCACCATTGTTTATGTGAGGACAATCAACTGTCACTCCTAGAGTTGATGTTATTTTCAACCATTATTCTAATAGGTTTATTAGTTCATCCCTATTCTTTATTAATGATTTTTTTTTAATTCGAATTATTATGTATTTTTATTTTTTAAAAAAAATTATATTTCTATCTTAAACAAAAAAATTTATATATATATTTTTTAATTGGATTTTTCAATGTTACATTTAAACTGATTTTGACTAATCAGTCTTTTCTTCATGGTACCACAACAGAATCTTCAACATTTTATAACTAAAATAGACATAATTGTGTTATGGGGATTAATTTCATTTTTTAAATATTTTGATTTTTTACATGTTACCTTACATGTGTAAAAAGTCAAGCTATGTTAATCACATTATATATACTTAAGTAAAACTAATAGTTTGTTTATTTAATCAGAGATGGGAAAATCAATAAATATATTGCAAATTTTTATAAGTAATGAAGTCATGAAACTAAAAGACATTTGCACTAGTTATCTTTATTGGCATTGATGCACTTATCCCATTGCTGTTTTTTTTTTCAAGCATTTCATTGTCAGTAAAGTTTTTTTCTAAGGTAATCTTTCATTGGACAAGTCAAATCATATTCATTAAGTCTGGACTTCCAGTTTTTTAATTGTGCTTGAAAATTGTGTCATCCCCTCCCCCATATGTGTTTAACTTGCATTCCTCTATGATCCAGAATTCATTTTGTGATTATGAAAATAGATCATGTATAAATGTCATTGTAGTTATAACTGCTATAATCATAGATCATATTGTACTTTCTGAGTTGGAGAACTCTTGAAAGAATTTCTATATCATCTTACAAATAGCTTCATATGATTAATATTTCTCATAATAAACAGGAAATACTTATCTGAGTTGGCGATAAATAGTAATATTTTTTGCTCTTCACTACTGGACATCTAGAGTATGATTAATATTTTAGTCACTAATCATGCACTTGTTATCTAGACTATAATCAATCACATTGATTATATTGTTATCTTTCACTGGAAAAATTGTAATTCGTATTATAGATGTTCTACTTTCATATTTATTAATTTTACTTTGCATTTGAATTTGTTTTGTATTATAAACTATTTGTGAAGATAACATTTTATATATAACTTTTATTAATTAATATAGACAAAAATTTAAAATAAAATTCAAAATAGTACAACATAAATATTCATGGTCATATAGACTCAGTGAAATACTTTAAAATCAAATTCTTAATGTCCACTCTGTATATTCTTGTTGCAGATGTAAACAACACAGATGGGCTGCTTACTGCGATGCATAAGTTATTAAAATATATTTATTGGTGTTTATTATCTCTGAATCAAAGACCAAAAAAACACAATGGTCTTATTTTATAAATGCCAGAAAATTCTAGAAATTTTAGTTGGATTTACTTGAAGATAGGAGAAATGTGTGCATGTGAATGCAAATGAAAAATAAATAATTGTTCACTTTTCCTGAAGTTGATAAAATCATTTGTAAGGCATGTTGTCAAACAAAGGTAAACATTATTGAAAATGTCCTGATTTTAGAGATAGGTTGCCAATTGATCATGATTTTATTTAACTATTTATAATTATAAAGCACTTTTTAGAGAAGAAAAACTATACAATTGAAGATGAACCATCCAATTGTAAATAGTACATTGTCAGACTTTATGAAAATTAGAAACAAATGTGTTAATAATTGTTTTTAAAAGTGAGCATGTGTTTTATTATAAAACTTAATTATTGGAAGTACTAGTACATTGAGTTTTATTATAAATAAAAAAATGAAACAACATTGTGAGATTTATGGTATATCAGACAGATTAGCAAAATTGTAATTATCAAATGTGGATAATTCAGATTAATATATCAAATGTATTCATTGTAATGAAATGTAAATAGTAGAGATATACAGTTTACTTTTGATCAAACTAAACATTTAATAATTGTCATTGTAGATTTTAATGTTGAATGGAAATGAATTTGTAAGCATCCAAGTGATGATACAGTTGTTATATTTTGACTAACATAGAATATGTATTTACTCTCAACTATGCTAAACAAGTTCAATACGACAAATAACTATCTACTAATGTGATATGAAATGATGCTAATGAAAAGTTGGAGATGTATGAGATTTTAAGAAAAACATATCAGTTCATATTTTTAGAAATATACACCAAATGATTTTAAACTAGAATTGCAGCAAATTTTTTTTAAATATTAGTTTTTAAGACTGGCCCTGACTCAAATGAGACCAATAAGAAGGTAACTGATATTTTACTAGTTAGCTTAAAAGTTGTACTGAAATATGGTAGTGTTTAAATATGGTAGTGTTTGAAGAAAAGGAGTATGAAAATATTTAAAAGTGACATATGTGAAATGACATGAAAAAGAGTTAATAATGATATAAGTAAATACAATTGCATAGTGCCAAGAAAAGATATTGAAAGGAACAGAAATCTCACAAATATAAAATCAATATCTTGTGAAGGAAAGTTATTTCACCAATAATAAGAAAAGATATTTTAAAAAAAGAGGGGGAAGATGTGAAATATGTGAAAAAATTCTACATAAAATTATGTAACATTAAAAAAACCATTGAGTAAAGTAGTCCTTATAGTTTTGAATTGCTATTATGATTTGGATTTGTAAATTCCGAAAAGACTTTTTGATTTTTACAGTATTTTATTCATGATTAAATCCTTGGAACATCAAATGATAAATCTATAAAATTCTGAAAAATATTACAGCAACCATTGATCACACTTTATGGTATTACTAGGATTAACATTTGTAAGAATAATTTTATATCCAAAATATTTTATAGCAGTTTTACATGAAGTATTTTATAGATTAAAATGAAATCCTAAGGGAATAAATATAAATGGTCATAAATATATTTAATTTAATGGATGATTAAAATGGAATCCTAAGAGAATAATGTAAATGGTGATAAATATAATGCTTCAGAACTTTAAGAAATAAAAACAAGAAATAGAACTAAAAAGAAATACTATTAAGTCTAAAGAAATGTTAATGACTTTTCATGAATTAGAAGTCAACAATTAATTGAAAGCAGATAGAAGCATAATGGATCTGAGACTAGAATGCTTATTTGAAGAGAAATACACAGATTTCAGACCATATAGCAAAGAATAAAGAAATCTATGTTATAGTGAGGAGAAAGAAAACAAAATATGTGAGTGTGAAAACAAATAGGCATTATGAGCTTAAAATGCAATTAAGATGGTTGTGTTGCTAGAAGAGAGGACTATAGATGAACAAGTCTTAAGAGTAAAAGACTTAAAAAGAAATGAGACCACATATGAGATAGTCACATGAGTTAATGAAGTTGAAACTTATGCAGCATTGGATTAGTAATGGATGTAAATAATAAATGAGATGATGGCATAAATAATAAAGTAATATAAAGAAATGTTCATGAATAGGATCACAATGTTATATGATGATGGATTGTCAATTTATCAGTGAAAGATCTTAATATATATGTTAATTCATTTTCTCATAATTTAAATCATATGATATTTGAATGACACTAGAAAAGTAGAATGTTGAAAAATGGAAGAGATTTTTATAAATTTCCAATTAGTTAATAGAAGTGCAAAATTATATCTACAACATCTTTCTTTTAATTACTTGTTTTGTTTTAGTATATGTAAATATTTCTACAAGGTTTTTATTATTTTACTTTGGTATATTCTGTTTTTATGTAAATGTCACCTTATCTATGTTTTCATTAAGTCCTTTTATTCTGCCTATGTATTGAAATGATTTGACTATGTGTTTAATGGCTTTTTTTATTGGGTGTGATTTATAAATTTGATGGTTTTCATTTTTTAAAGCTTATTTTTACAATATTGATATATATTTGTCTTAAAGAAGTAATTGATTTGGTGAGGGGGGAGGGATTTCTCTAAACAATATCATCTGCTTAGAATTGTTTTTCCAAAAGTTAAAAATTGGAGATGAAAAATGAGTTTTGTTTATTTTTAGAAAATAAAATGTGATAAAATTTCATATTTTTAATAAAACTTTGTTGTTGTATATATATTTTTTTCTGCCAATAATAACTAGATATTTATTTAGCAAATAAAGGGAAAAATCCTAGGCCTAGTTATAACTTAAAAATTTTTTTCCAAGTTTACTCAACTTCCTCTTAAATGCCTAAGTCATAGGTATCAAGTGAATATTCTAATCACTGTGATTATGCAGTGGCAGATTTTCACAAAATCAGACAAGATGGACATCTCAAGCTTGATATCAGGAAGAAATCCTAAATTTTCAAAAACATGTTATTCATAAATAATAATAATAATGATTTATTACAAATATGACATTTGTGTACATAACTTGTATATATTTCAGCTGACATTGCAGTGCACATTTCATAAATGAATAAAAAAAAATCATCTGAGAAATACTCTTAATCAGATTTATAAATTTATCAATAATATTGAAAATGACACAACCCAATTATTGAATTATAAAATTGATAAATTTCATATATCAAAACATGAAAGTTCCACAATAAAAAATGTGATGATTAATTCATTTATTAAATAAATATATATAGTTGGAAAATATTTCTTTAGTGTAATTTTCACTATACCACTCTCATGCAAGGCAGGGACTGATTTTTATCCACTTTTAATACCTTGTGGAGGTGTTTTAATGAATGACTAATAAAAATTACCAATATATAATTGGAGTCTTGTTTTTTTATTGTAATTTTTTGTCACTGATATTTAAAAAGTAAATAAAGATTGGTGACTTGTATATATTCATTAATTTCAATACAGATACTATTCCACAAATGCTTTAGGATATAATGCGTGAAGAAAAAATATAAAAATAAAAATTTTATTGTCTTGAATGTTGTTAGATAGGATTGCCATTATTTTTTCTGCTTAGAGCCTTCCAAAAATAAAATCCCCCACTGATAGCTACCATGGGCATTTAAAAAAGCATTGGCATAAACCAAATATAAGTATTTTTGAAAAATTATTATGAGTGGAAGATGGAGTGTCTATATGAGGTAACAAAATTAAAATTTTACTTATTTGAGCAAGAATTTAATTCTAAATAACATCATAATGAACTATGAAAATATAATTAATCTTCAACGCTGTTCTCTTTTACTTAGTTTATTTTTGTTAAACTGAATATAGTCTACTATATAAAAAGTAAGAACTAGTGTTATCATGATCACCTCCCCCCCTCAATAATTAATTGTTCAGATCTTTTGAATCATTTTACATACAATAATTAGATAATTGATAAAAATCACCTGGTTTTATCAAAATCTAATTGTACTTTATTTCTCTTATACTACATTACTCTGTTTTCTTTAAGATATTATCTTATTTGTAAAAAATAAGCAAAAAAAAAAAAATGGTTGTTGCTTCTTTGTTTCTTGTTTGTTCATGATTCATTAGAAATCTGTCCATCATCCTTCACCTGATTAGTAATGGAATCAGTAATATGTATTGGACCATTATGGTAAAACCTGATTAGTGTTTGTCCATGTCACTTGTTTGACTGAAGCAAAACAATGGCTTGCAAAACTTATTTTATCACTTGAGACTGCGGATTAATGGTTGTCATGGATACTGACAGCTTAAATTTCTTCTGTCAGTATTCATAAAGAATACAATTACATCGGAAGATGTCTGATTTTCTAGTAAACTTTGACAACAGCTAAATCGTTAACTGTTTAAGGAAAGAGTGTTCTTTTTAAACTTTTAAAGCAACGGATGGAAACATGCTTTACTGTTGCTACTCTATATATATGCATATGTTCGAGATTAATATTTTATATATATTTCAACATGCAAGCAAAATTTTTTTTTTTATTTTAAATGTAACTAAATTTATACGCATCTATATATATTTTAATTTTTCATTAATGGTCTAGTAATGATCTAAAAAAAAGCATATTATCTGACAAGAATTTAATCTACTATTTTAATTTTGAAGGGTGAGGCCACCGCGGAGTCACATGTTTGATTGAGGTCAGAAGAATCCTGGGAAAACATAATTTATTACAGCTTCCTGCTCTTCTTCACATTTTATAAAACGAATGTTGGGGGATGGGGAGTCTGGGTGAATAAGTGTAGAGAGGAACTGAAGTAAACAAAAACTTGGCACAGTTGTTTGTTGCAGTTTAAATCGCTTTATTTTAGCCAAAATATTATTAAGTTGTAATAATTTTATTTTGGAAATAAAGTGTTATATTAATCCTGCATAATTAGATGATAATTTAATTATTCAACAAATAAAATGTTTATGAAATTGCTAAAGTAAGAAAATAAAAAGGTCTTCCTATGATGCATATTTTTGGATCAAATTACATAGTACTATGAATTTTAAGAGAAATTTTTATGTAGCAGTATTAGAAAAACTCTTGTCAATAATAAATATAAACAATGTTAAAAGAATAAAGAATCACTCTAGAATTGATATTCTAAAATAGTCTTAATTTATAGATGTCCATATTTATACAAAATAAATAAATGCATTTATGTACAAACGTTTGCCATAGTTTCTGCCTTAAAATTAATTTCTTCAAAAAAATAGTTTGTCTCTATAATCTATCATCAAAATAATATCCATTACTATTTTGATCTTTAATATTTACTAAGCAATAAAAATGACACTAGAAAAAATTTTATTTGAGAAATCTTTATAAAATTTAAAAAATACAATGGTAAGATTATAAAACCAATCAATATATTGATCAACTTATTGGAGGAGGTCACTATTGTAAAATCACACCTTCATTGGAAGGGATAAGTAAAATGATAGTGCAAGACTTGAGTATGATTTTTATGGGAGAGTTAGTCCCCATCTACATTATAAGGAGTAATCTCAAAAATATTCTAAAAAATTGCAATGTCACTTGTTTCCATTGGGAAAGGTAGAGAATAAAATACAAGCAGAAAAATGATCAACATGTTCTATATGTGGACATATTTAGGTTCACAAATTGGTTTTTATAATTAGTACATAACTCATTTGTAAAGTAGTTTTTTTCTCTCCTTCCCCCTTTCCCATTTTTTTAGGGGGTGGGGGGTATAGTTATAGCAGCCATATCTGTTTACAAGTGACTGATTATTATTATGACTATTTATATAAAATAAATAAAATCATGAACCATTGCTTTTTTAAAAAATAAACAGTTGCAAAAACAATTAAGTTCTATTGGTCAGCTAATTACGAAAATAAAATAAAAAATATGCCAAAAATAAATTTTAAAATGTATACTGTTAATTTTTTTTCCCCTCCATATGTCATAGCATTTGCCGGTAGATGAACCTGCAACAATCGTCTGCAAACCAACTGCTTGCTTGCAAGGCGGCTGCACTGATCAACGCTTGACAGTTTGATTTTAATTTAATAAATCATGAGTTAGGGAATATTCAGTATAAATAAGATTCAAATCGGCAAACTGTTAATTGAGAATTATCATTTTTTACAATTGAAATGTTTTTATTATGCAGTATTATTTATCCTTGTATTAATATCACTTTTTTTTTTAATTTTAAGTTTTATTTTATTAATTGGATTTTTCATATTTTTTAAATATATTTTGAAGTTAGGCTAACAAATTAAATTTTTTGCTATAGGTAATGAAATCATTATAATTGTTTATTTTTTATATGAGATTTTTGGGGGAACTAAATGAACTCATGGCCCAGGGAAGAACCTGTATATGGAAAACATGCATTGTAAATCCAAACCCCCTCCTATTTTTTATATACAATATATAAAAATGGGAGAAAATAGAGAAACAAATGTTAAAAATACATTTCATTGTGACAACCCAAAAAAATTACACTATTCATATTTAGGAAGGAGAGGTATATATAAAGTCTTTGATCAGTTTTGATTTCTGCTGTCAATTTATTTATGTCTCTGTTCATTTTTTTTTTGTGTGTGTGATTTCAACTATGAACTACACTTTTACTCCTGTTAGCAATAGACCTTTGTACAAGGATTGGGAATAGTGGTCATTTTGTACTCACTATTTTGATTTACAATCAATTCTATGATCTTTCAAAAAATTCAAAACTTTAAAATAATATCCGCTATATTTTCAAAATGGTGGTCATTTTGTAAGATTGATGGACATTAAAGCCACATCTTCTGAAAATAAAATTGCAATATTTACACTGCAAATGTAAAGCTTATTTATTATACAGTATATATTGTAGTTTTGATTATAGAATTAAAATATGATTAACCAAATCAAGAAATTCAATTTGTATGTGCGGTGATCTATTGAGAGTCAGCTAACTTTTTTTCTGACCACTAAAATTCATGCATATTTTATAATATTTTAATTCCAAAAAAATTCTAAAGATGACAGTATTTGAAAATTTGGGAAATTCAAAGCCAGTTAAATCCACATTGATGGGTTTCTATTGTTTTCTTGGAAATCTCGAATTTTGTGATATTACTTTGAGAAAATATTTCAATTACTAAAACCTTGATTTTTGTGGAAATTTTATGATTATTTTTGCACAGTTGTATAATTATTACAAATCAATAGTATATATTATATATTAACTACATAAATGTTTTATTTTTATAGATGGTTATATTATTCTGTATAATGTTACCATGGAAATTACAAGAATGCCAGTTACAAGTAATTAGTAACCCATTATCCACAATCTATAGAATATATTGCAATATCGTAACAACTACTATAAAACTTTAATTTTTAAAGCATAAGTTGATAGATTTACCAGATAGGATATTTATTTATTCACATTTTAAATACAAACACCAAACAAAACATATTGTTTATTTTCTGAAAACAATTTGCTCCTCTCAACATCTGAATAACAAAATGATGCTTTGTTGTGATTAAAAGCTAATTTTTAAAATAATTGCAAAATTCAAATGTAATTTTTTTAGAATTTACTTAATTTCTAAACAAAAAAAACTATTATCTCTATTGCTCGGGAGTTCATAAGAAGTTTGAGTGACCAAATCAATCCTGGGACTTTCTGACTCCTTAGCCAGATGCTCTACCGCTGTATTAAGCTGTGTGGGGCTTTCTAAACAAAAATATCAAATAAAGTCAAATTTATTATATTCTGATATATAATAACAATTTAGGACTAAAATTAAAGTTGAAAGCTTAAATCAAATGAAAATAAAACTGTCAAAGTATTAGTGCAGTAAAAGAAGGCTAATGCACTTTATTTAATTGTCAAATAATGACTTTACAAAACATTCATCACTTTCATTTATGACTTATCCAAAGTAAAAATTTTCTTCTTAATGAATGCAAAATAAAAAACACTGGTTCCATTTAGCACAATACTTTGATTATATACAACAACAAAGTGCATTAATAGTTTTTCGTAAAATATGTATATTAGCTAATCTATCTTTATTCAATCAGTTTAAAACTGTATATCCTTAACTAGTCATTCATATATGCTACTGTTCCACTCCATTATAGTTTGACTATCTCTAGTAGCTATATAAACTATAGCATTGTTATTGTAAGTTATTTTGAGAAAAAAAAATGATTTCATACACTGTGCAGTTAATAATCAATTTTATATGATCAAAGGTTATTTAATATAAGTTTAAAATATTTAATTTTTTTCAATTTTATATAATTTTGTAATTTGTTTCTTATTTCTTTAAGATAATAACTGGTTTTATTATAAACATAAAAGAAACAAAAGAGATTTAATCATTTACATATTATTAAAACTACAGCAATTTCTTTACCTACACATTATTTAATTTCACTGCATTATGTAAAATAAAAAAAATTCAGTCTTATTAATTAGAAATTACAAAATCAAAACATTTTAATAATTGAACATAAAGTGCATGGAAAATAAATTTTAAAATGTGCATTGATGGTTAGTTTTTTTTATATATACTTTGTTTTAATTCAACAAATAGTGATTCAGAAAATATTCTGCAGCCACATAAAAAACAAAATGTGATTAACAATGGAAAAATTATATTTTTTTTCTTTTTTAAATAACTTGTAGGTTTTTTAAAAAAATAATATACTAAGTAAAATGTTTACCTACAGTTTTTTCAATTTAAACATATTTTAAATCAATTTGTTTTTTATATTTTGAATTCTCATAGAAACTCGCTATAATTGCTTATATTTTATGTAAGATTTTTGAAACATTTTTGTTGGGGGGGTCAATTGTCATTACGAACCAGAGTAAAACTATTTTCTTTTTGTTTATGAAAATACCAACATAGTCAAAGTGTCTAAAGCTGTCACAGTAACAGTAAATTTATATAACTTCTGAACATAAATGCATCAACTTGGATAAGATAATTCAATGTGTACTATTTTCTCTAACTTGAGATATATTCTCAGCTGTATTTTTTTTACACAGCCTGATAACTATTCTAGTAACCATTTTTTTTCTCCTACCTTAATGTGGATAATTATTAATACCTTTTGCTGTAAAATAATGTTAAAACTCATTATGGATTCTTTATATTTTTGTTTTAATAATACATTCATTATTACAACTTTTAAAATCAAAAATTAAAGAAATATATATATCATCTTTAATATAATCAGGTGTTTTATGTGTGTAAACAAACCAATGTAATGGTTATAATTAAATTATTGGAATTTGTTTTCTTCAGAAAATGACCTAGTCTGGTCAATAACATTTTCGGTTTGTGATATTGGCAATTTTATGTGCACACTGTAAACGTATTCATTATTTTACTATTTATATAACTTTGCATACATATGTTAGTATGCCTGGGAAATGTGTAATTCTTCTTTTCTCAGTTTTCTGTTTGGCTTAATACATTTTCTTGATGCTAAGCACTACTATAATTATATGTATATTTTAATGTTTTTTCAGTATGTAATATGCTGAAAAAGTTTTGCACTTCATTAATTTAAATTTTTAAAATTGGAAAGAATGCATTTTATAATTTTGAATATAAAAATAAATTATATTTCTAGCATAAAGGGCAACTGTTTTTGTTATTGTTGTTTGTGTTGAAGTAGACTATTATGGTAGCCGTCCCATCTCTTTACAATAATCAACTAGAATTAGAGAATTAAAATATAAAATTAGTAACTTTTTGTTTCTTTAAAAAAAAATTATATATATCAGTAAAAATTTATTATCATCATTTATTCTCAGTCATATTGTGCATTCAATTACAAAATGTTTAAAATAATTCTTCTATCCTATTCAGCATTAATTAACGTCATCTATGTATCTCATCTGCCTTATTGGATTAGATCAAAACTACATTTTAAACTGATCTGCTATATAGGAACATTAAGGCTACTTTATATCTTTTCTGCAAAATATTTAATCTTTTTTAAATATATCTTTATACAGAATTTTATGAACTATGTATAAAGTATTCATCATTTTAAACATTATCATTTCATCACATGATCACCATTTCTTATGCTTGCTCATAACTGGCCAGAATAATCAATGGATTCCAGAAGGCTTGGGCATAAAATCCTTAGCTTGTGGCTTTCATCAGTGAGGAGCCTTGGATCTGAGAGCACTGGCTACTAGAAACTAGTCTGGGTATATTGGAGGAGTAGGCACTAGATAATAATTTTATGCACAAGCCTTTTGGTATCCATTGAATACACTGACTAGCACTACTGTGTGGAGAGTTTTGCCTGTTTTAATAACATTGTCTTATTTAATTTTTTCCATCCGTAGTCTCTCTTTCTATTCCCATATCATATCAACAAATTTTATTTTTTCATCTAACATGTAATCTCTTTTTAAGTATTTTAAAATCTTTTGGAATCCAATTTAAGTTTTTAACTGTCCATCTATTATTGCTTCTTTTAGCAATATAATAGATAAATCATTATAAAGAGACTAAGTAAAAAATTAAAATATTGTCATATTAACAATGTTTTTGATATTTTATAAATAATGTAAAAAATTATTATGAATTTCATAAACCTAAAGAGGTTGATCAGCTGGAACATCAGTTTCCAAAATTGCTGAACTGTTTTAATGTTTCAAGATTAAATCTCAAGTTTATTTACTTCATTTTACTAAAAGATGGTAGAATGAAAACTGATGAATGGATTGAGATTATACATCATTATATGCTGCCAGTCATTACAAAAAATTATATCCAAAAAAAAAAAAAACTACGAATTATTACTAACCATCAATGTCTTTCAAAAACAGTTCACTCAGAATTTCACAAGTTATTATTTTTTAATGTGGATATTAAGGCTTGGAATTATTGCTTTTTTGAGCATAACTAGAATAATGTCATGGGCAAATAAATGCTCAAACATCAATTAATTGGCCATGAACATTCTTTTGTATCAATAAATAGTTTCCATGAATGTTTCACAATTACAGATTTATATGGTTTGAGAACCAGGTTTACTCTTGATGTAAAATTTTGAGAAAATTCTATCATCTTTGGAGATAATAATCCTCAAATTATTATAATCCATAGTCTAGTTTGATGTTATTACACATCTCATGAGCTTTCCATCTTATTTAAATATTTCTGAGTTTTATTGACTATTCTTAAATAACAAATAAATGATCAACATTCTTCTTTATTGTTTAAGAAACTTGAAGCTTTTCTCTATTAAATATGGATTAATATTACATCAAACATTGACCATTCCATATAGAAGGTAAGCTCTTGATACAAATGGTAATCATATTCTACATTATAATATAAAGTTAATACTCTTTTTCTATTAATTTTTTAATATCTGTATCCTCATATGACTGAGTTATATAAAAGCAAATTGTATTTTTTATCCCAAATAATCTCACACACACATATGTATATATATATATCACCTAATGCTTTCCGTTACATACGGCAAATGGGTCAGTTGCATATCTCACTTCTTGTTTGTTCATATGTATGATAATCGGATAGATTTTAGACCAATAATTATTATTCTATAAGTTTGGATTACCAACATGGAGATTGTTAAGTACTCTACTAATACTACATTTGTGTACCCATTTACTCAACTTTAAATTGTTACATAAAATAGCACATCAATGTCTGGCTACAAATGAGTCTTTATTTATATACCATTATGCATGTGTATAAAATGTTTATCCTTAAAATAACTATACTTGATACAGGTTAGGAGGGTTATTCAGTGTTGCCTTATAAGGATTATTGGTTGTTGATATCACTTTCTGTATGATAGATAATAATGTATGAGGTTTTTTTTCTATGAAGATCTCTTTTTGATTTTTTAGATGCATAGTTAAATTTATTTCATTGAATGAATAGCAAGTTAATATATTAGTAAAAAATTGAAAAGCATTTGTGTAATGAATTTTTCAATGCATATATGAAGTTATCTTCAATGATAATCAAATCTAGCATTATTTCACTAAAGTAAATGAAATAGATTAATAAACAGTTCAGTAAACAATACTTCAGTTAAGAGCTTTGTATATAGATTTTTTTATTCTTTAAATAATTTCTTCTAGAAATAATAATCATCTTTAAAGATTTATTTATTAGTGATTCATATGAAGTCTTATTTATTAATTAATACTTTTAAAATTATATACATTTAGAATAAATATCTGAACTTACTTTTGAACAGAAAATATTTCATAAACACATTCTCACGCATTTGGGGATGAATAAACTTATGGTGTTAATTTACTTTATCTGGCACAAATAAATTATTCATTCTTTAATTTAAAAAAAAAAACTTGCAAAAATTAATATACACCTGGGTCTCATTTTATGCAGATTTATTTAATGCGATTTTGAAGTTGTGCGATTCATGTTTCTTCTTAATATCTTTGTTTGCGGTTTTCTTTTATGCAATAAAAATTATTAGATCAGAAGTCAAGCTCCGATAATGCACTATTACTTTAAATATTATAAATTTCGCCCACTCACGTGATATTTAAAGAAATATCGTATTATCGGAGTTCGACTTCCATCTACTAATTTCAATATTTTTAGCGCTTTATAATAGTACTGTAATAGATTTTATGCAATAAAGTTCATAATTCACTTATTTCTCTATTTTATTTACACACATTAAATTTTACAAGACTATAATGTAAATCTGTTCAAACTTTATAGATGAAAAATACTATGTATGTTGTTTTTGCATTTTAAATCACATTCTATTTTTGCTTTTTATAAAAAGAGTACATAATCAATTAATCATTTAGTGTCCGCGAGTTTATTTTTAAAAGATGAGTAAGAGTGGTGGGCACAATTAAAATCTGATTTTTAATTGTAATTAACAATTTAAAAATTATGTAACGTGATCTGAAATTAAGGTGATGTGAAACGATGAAATGTGATTTTTAAACAGAATTGAAAATTAAAGACAAAAATAAGAATTTAATTTTTAATTATTAGTTTTAATTAAATTTTGTCCAACAGTGGTGAGTCGGTGTCTTTTTATTATCGTAAGTCTAAGTTTTTATTTTTATTTTAAACTTTTAGTTTATTCTAACGTAGAGAAAAAAAGACCCAAGAAAATGAATTTCTTTGGAAACAAAAATTTCAATTTTAGATCGCTTAGCAAAATGGGAAGGATCAACAGCGATTGAAAAATGTTTTAGTTGTATTTCCTCTTAACTTCATTTAAGGAGAAGCTACAGTACCTCACATCACATCATGACGAATCTGATGTCTCAAATAGCGATAATGATTAAAATACTGTATATGTATGAAATAAATGTAAATTACGCATAAAAATATATTGTTTTGAATAAAATTAAATACTGTAGTTAATAAAAAAAGTTTGTCTTGTATCAATTTTTTTCAAATTTGAAATTTTTTATTAGTCATATTTTATTTTTTATTTTTTTTTTATGCGAATTTTAAAGTAATTTTATGTTGTTGCTTTGCTTTTATGCGATTTTTGGAAAACTGCATAAAATGAAACCCAGATATATATAGTTATTCATCTTATTCCATATGGGGATTTGGGGTATAGTTATTAACTGTAAGGTCTGCTATGTTCATGATCTGGGCTGAGAAACTTCTAGAATTTTTTTAATTTAAAGTACAGTATTTTATATAATTTTTTTCAGATAGAACTCCAATTATCCATCTACTATTAATCTTCAATTATTTATCTATTATTAGCTAGAAAATAAAAGATCTAGTTGGTTAAACAAATGGCTGGTATGCTACAAAAAACAAAAAAATACAATTATAGTGCGATGTAACTTTCATCACTTATGAATGAAACTAATCTTAGTTATTGAGCTCATGGTCATCTTTACCTACAGAGATAGAGTGATCTCAAAATTGTGGTTAATGTAACTATATGTTTATGACTGTGATATGGGGTTCAAATTTGGAGAATAAAATATTTAAGAGATTCCAAGCAGTTTTGTTTTTCTTCAAATAACTGGCACACAGTCAATTTGGCAATTATTGACCACTAAATAGGATTTCACAATTCTTAACTAAAAATTAAAATAAAGAAAACCATCAGTAGTAGATTACTTTTTTTAGTAACATCTTATGTTTTTTCTTTGAGGGAATAGAGAAATCTTTTCCATGTAGTGAATCATTTAAAACTGTTTTATTGTTTACTTACGAATAACTTTGTGAAAGCTAATGATTTTCTAATGGGGTGACAGATCTACTTCTTTCAATAGGACAAGATCAGTATTGAGACTCTGGCAATAACCACCATGGTCTAATGATTTAGAACATCTACAATGATTTAGAAATTTGCAAAGTTAAAAATGTTGATAATTCCATTATCTAACTTGAATATCTCATTGCAAGGATGATCAAATAAAAAAAAAGAAAATATCAATAACTACAATCTTGGGAGAAACTTTTTCAAATGAACCTATTATATTGATAAATATTATATAAATAGAATATGGTATTTATAAAATAAAATATGTCAACAATAACAAAAAAAAAAACTGAGGCAAATGAAATGTATGAATGTTGGAATAAACTAGAATTTCAAAGATAACAACAGATGCTTGGTTTGATGAAGGACTTAAAAAAAGAAAAATCATAGGACATAAATGACTACAATTATAATAAATGAATGGATTATATAATATAAAGAACCCTTAAATGAAGGAGAAGATATGATGGGTTATAAAAAACAGAAATTGGAAAGTGTAGAATTTGAAGTTGGGTGTTTGGAAGTACTAAGTAAAATACACTATGGCAGAAATAGAAGAGCACCTGATTAGGAGGAATTCATTTGGAACTGAAAATGTGTTGGAGAAAAAGATATTAAATTGATTGCCAAATTAAATATTTTTTAGAGGAAAATATACCACAAAAAAATAATTTTAATATATATCATCAATCTTTAAAAAATTGTATAGAAATAAATGTGGGAACTACAGAGAAATATATATTGCAAACATTATTTTGAAGATGTTGAGAAAACTTGTAAGGAATCATTTGCAGAAACAGATTGAAACATCTGAAGAACACTGATTTCACAATATGAAAATTGTATATAAGTCATTAATTGTAAATATATAAATAATTAATGAAGAAAACTTCAGATAGTGTCTTTCAGAAATTGTTGTGAAACATTGTCAGTGGCAGGAGTGTTTGATCATTGATTAATACATCAGAGAGAGTAATGGATGAGTATGTAGAATTGATTGGGAATTTGAATAAGATTAAAGGAAGAGTAGGGGTAGTTGGATTATTACCAAAATTTGACAAGAGGTATTTGTTAGATATGGCATGTTTTATAAATGAGAGATTGAAAAAAATGTGTGAGAGAAATGATCCCTCACATCCACAAACATAACTTGGAAAGAGGGAGTTATATAGTAAAGATGGATTGCACTTAGGAAAACAAGAAAGTGAAGTTTTAGGGAGTCTGACTTATAAAAAATATAATTTGGGAAACTTATAAAGGGGGGTGGGGTTTTAAATTGGTATTATCAAAAAGGAGAATGGACGGGATGTAAGAAATAAGCAGAGGGTAGTTGATTTAGTTATAAGTGTAGATGTGGAGAGGGAATGGGTCTGTAAAATTAATGGTAAGCAAGTTATTTATAAACATAATGGAGAAGAAAGAATCAAAAGAATTTATAAAAGAGCAGTTAGGAAAGAAGAAATTGGGTATTTGAATATGCAAGATGGTTAGAAACCAGGAAAGTGGCTGAAATTAAACAAAGCAATTGAAAATGAAGAACTTGAGGTATTAGCAGTATTGGAAAGAGATCTAAGACAAAAACCTATTCTGGAAGACTTGGTAGGGCAGAGTATAAATAGAAAAGAAAAAAGGGGTGGTGGTATAGGTGTTATATCAAAAAAATATTTAAATACTGTCAAATGTCAAGAACATTTTTGGTTTGAAATAAGGTTGGAAAGAGAAGAATGGATGGTGGCTATAGTTTATATAGCCACTGGAGATAGTCAAACTATAATGGAGTGGAACAGTAGCATATATGAATGCCTAGTTAAGGATATACAGAGTTTTAAAGAAAAGGGAAAGAGAATAACGGTTATAGGAGACATGAATGGACATATTGAAGAAATTGATGATGTAGATAATAAGAATGAACAGCTTTTGAAGAAATTTTATGAGAATGAATTTGAGCATTAGAAATTTATCAAATATTTATGAGGGACAATGCACATGGTCTAGAAATAATATATTCCACACAATAGATTATGTATTGGTAGAGAAAGAGGGAATGAATAAAGTACAGAAAATTAAGGTGTTTTATAATGAAGAGAGATTATGTAATAGTGATCATAAATAACTTCATTATAATAGAAATGGTTAATAATGTGATGGAGAATAGAAATAAAAGTAGAAACAATAGTGAAAGATGTGGATGGAAAGTGAATGATAAGAAGTTGGAAGAATATAAAATACAAGTTGAAGAAACCATGGAAGAGATGGTTGGGGATAAGTATAAGGACTGGTGTGATGAAATAGAAAAAGTGGTAAATATGATTTTAGGTGAGAATATTCAGAAGAATAAAAGTAATAAAAAAATGAGAAGTGTAAAAGAGAGGGGAAAAGCATGCAAAAAATATAAGGGTGCTATTAAGAATAAAGAATGTGAAAGAGATATTAATGCTAAATGGGAGAAATACTTAGAAAAGAAGTTGGCTAAAATAGGTAATTATAGAGAGAGAATGAAATTGAATAGAAAATTGTTGGAGGATATTAATAAAAGTGGAAGATATGGGAGTAAAAAATTTTGGAATTACATTAAAAGGAGAAATTTAGGGGAGAGAGAGATAGTATTACTAAATGATGAGGGAATAGAGTGTAGATAGAAATGTAGGGGGAGAGAGAGATAGTATTACTAGATGATGAGGGAATAGAGTGTAGATCTAGAGAAGAATTAGAATCTTGTGATAGAAAACATTAAAGCATATAGTAATGGAAATATTAGGTTTACAGAAAATGAACTGAATGAGGCAGGGAAGAAATTGAAAAGTGGAAGGGCAAGAGTTTTAGATGAATGGGCAGCAGAGGTGTTAA
Source organism: Epiperipatus broadwayi (assembly GCA_028023455.1). Classification (NCBI taxonomy): domain Eukaryota; kingdom Metazoa; phylum Onychophora; class Udeonychophora; order Euonychophora; family Peripatidae; genus Epiperipatus; species Epiperipatus broadwayi. The sequence goes on from JAQFVV010000013.1 coordinate 1,759,420, forward strand.
TGAATTTAGGGCATAGGGCAAAAGTAATGCTAGTATCATGTTTTAATATGATGGCACAGAAGAGAGTTTTTCTGAGTAGTTGGAGTAATACAAGAGTAAGATTATTATTTAAAGGAAAGGGTAAGGATCATAGAAAGTGAAACAATTATAGACCGATAGCAGTAACATCAGTTTTATATAAAGTTTTCTCATATATGGTGGTTGAAAGAGTTTCAAAATGGATGGAAGAAAATAATGTAGTAGGGGAAATGCAAGGAGGTTTTAGATCATAGGCATGTAGGAGATAGTTTATTTGTAGTTGCACAACTTATGGGTATGAGTAGGAATTCAGATAAACAGTTATATATAAGTTTTATAGATATAGAAAAGGCATATGATAGAGTAAATAGAAATAGATTATGAATAAGTTTAGCAAATTTGCAAATGGATGAAGCTTTAGTGGGTATTATTAAGAAATTATATGAAAATAATTACTATACATATCAATTAGGGGATATAGAATCAGTTAAAGTTAAAAATGGAGTGGGACTAAGGCAAAAATACCCTATATTATCTATTTTGTTTTTGTTGTATTTGAGTGAAATGGAGAGTAATAGAAAGACTAGGAAGAGGGATAGAGATACCTTTAATAGGTGGCAAGGGAGTATATACTTTGTCGGGTCTTTTTTTTGTGGATATATTTTTGTGTGCAGAAAGAAGAGAAGATAAGGAAGTTATTCTGAGGACATGTGCAAGGGTGGGAAAAGACATGATGATTAAATTTAATGAAGAAAAATCAAATATAATGATGGTTAATACTAGGGAAAGAGAAGACAAAGAATTTTTATTGGGGGATATAAAGTTAAGTGTGGGGAATAGATATGGTTATTTGGGAATCATCTTAAGTATTCAGAAAAATTGCTTGGAAGAATGGGGGGAAAACGTGATAAATGAAGCAAGGAAAAAAAAAGGGATTGATAAAGAAATTGACAGTGTTTTCATATAATAAATATGATGTAGCTAGAATTGTATAGAAGGGAGTTGCAGTAGCACGGTTAACATATGGCAATGATGTGTTATGTGTTAGTAAAGGGGTATTAGATTTTTTTAGAAAAAGTACAAAGGGAAGTATGAAGACATGCATTAGATGCAGATGTGTGAACAGCAAAGGAGGCAATTCAAGGAGAAATGGGATGGTCAAGTTTTTATATGAGGGATGCAAAATGAAAATGTTCAGTAGATTGCAGTTTATGGATAATAAAAGAATAGCCAAAATCGTATTTAATTGGGTTACGAGTAAAGGGCAAGCAACAAGATGGGTGGGAAAGGTAAGGCGGTATGCAGAAGATTTGGATAAAGAATTTATAGCAGTATATTTGTACAAAAGGTGGGATGATTGTATTAGGAGGATTGTTGAGTGTTATAGTGATAAGGAATGGGATAAAAGAATAGATGCATTAATAAATAATAGGGGGGAGTTGGAGAGATGGAGAGTAAAAAGAGTTTACATATATATAGAAGTAAACTGAACATTGGGTGTGAATTAATTTATGATAATAGCAAGGAAAGTAGTTTATTGTTTAAGGCTCGAACGGGATCTTTAGCAACAAGAGATTATACATGTAAATGGAAAAATATGGGTGATTTAATCTGCAAGTTTTGTAAGAGAGGCATAGAAAATATTAGGCATCTGTTAATTCAATGTAAATGCTTGAAAGCGGAAAGGGTACAAATAATGAAGTTATGGAAGAATAAATATGAACAAGGTGATTATACAGAAAGTGGGTTATTGGTTTTTATGGTGGGTTTGGGAAAGGATATGGGAGATTTAGATATAACGGCCATGGAATTGACAAAGATTATGTTATGGAAATGGGATGGAGCAGATTATGGGAAAATTTAGGGTGGGGAATGGAAAGGGAAGGTAAAGTGGCGAACAGGTTTCTCTGGGCATAATGGCTGAGAGATTCCTGACTCCATATAAGGAGAAGTCATGTATTATAATTAGGGAAATTTATGGAGAATTATCAAATGATAGATACATTAAAAAATTTTGTGAGAGAAAAAAGATTATAAGGATATGTATATTGCCAACTCTGTCAAAGGCAGTATTATACTGTACTATAGATTTGACGAAGTGAAAGAAAAAGTCAAAAAATGGATATAATATTATGTAACAGCAGGCACCTATTCAGGTGATTATAACAGTATATGGGGAGGATATTGTATATAAGTAGAGGTAATTTATGGAAGAATACATGAAGTTGAGATTAAATATTAATTTTGGAATGGCAAATAAAATTAATGGCTAAAGGAAATGATGTACTGATAATTGATTGGAAGTAAAAAATTATGAAAGTTCGAAGTTTCCAGTATTTAGAATCAATCATTAAAAAATTCACTATCAAAAAAAGAGATCTGTAAAAAAATTATTAAAATCAGGTAGGCAATAGGAATATTTAACTCAGTTTTATGGACTAGGGATATATTGTAGAAAACAAAAAAAAGTTTTTAAATCTGGATACACAGTATATTATATATGTGGAGATATAGATTATTGAAAGTCAATGAGAAAATTAAGACTGGAGAAAAGGACAAATCAAAAAGTCAAGAATGAAAAACAGTTATTGAAGAAAGATTAAAATGGTACTGAAAAAAATTTAAATGATATGGTTAAAAAAATGAATAAAGTTGACCACCAGAAAGTGTTTGGAAACAGAGAGAAGAAAATGAAACATTGGGAAAGAACCAATGAATAGCATGGGAATGAAGAAATAGAAAGATAGGAGAAATGATTTGCTTAAGAATACCCTCAATATCCTGAAGAAGAAGAATCTTTCAATATAATAATTTTATGTTGCCATAATATAGTAGGAATATATATTTTTTTAGTATTCACTGTTATAATGATTTGCCTTAAAAAGATTTGTTTCTTTTACATTTTATTGTTCTTTATTTATTCACATTTGTTAAATATATATATATTTAACATGTTAACTGCTATCATAAAATCCGAATAAATTTTTCTCAAATGTCAGCTTAGATATTTTATTTTATTATTCAGACTCATAATAAAAATCTCTTGGTGCTAAAAAAAAAAATTAATTAATTAAAAACTATTTCTTATGAAATTCAAGTGGGAGATTTAAAAAATGAAGCTGTACAACTAATTTATACTTTCAATTTGTTAAAATATTTATTAACCTAAGCAAAAGGAAAAATTATATCTATTATTTTATAGTATGATATGTCTGTAAAACAAAATACTTTAAAATCTTACTATAAGCTAACTGAAATCAAAATTGATTAAAATGCAAGGGGAATGTTATATAATGTTGTAATAGCATTTCAGAATCCTAAATTTGAAGTAGTTGAAGTACACAACAGAAATCATATCTAGCCTAATAAAGAGTTGTTAATAATTCTTTATGTATTTATTGAACTAATTGTTGTAATATCTTTGTATAAATGATTTGTTTAAATAAATTCATGATGTAGTTGTGGATGCTGCAATGTTAGTTTAAACTTCCAGTAGTATGGAAATGAATTAGATAATAGTGAAATTAATTATGTGAAAATCTTTTAACTAGATTAATTTATGGAAAAATAATTCTGAAATTATCCCCTTAAAAATTCTACTATGCATCTATATAAATAATTTTTACATAATAAAATAATAATCTATTCAGAGTATGGAATTAATTGACGTTCAAACTCAGGAAAAAAAAATCTATACATATACATTATTTTGGAACACGAAAAAAAATTAATTCAAAATCATTAATTTTAAACAAAAGAATTTTATCTCTATACTCAATCTCCTCAGAAGTGGAAATAAGTTACTACAAACCCGGTGAAAAAAATACTACATATATATTATTCATTATTATTTATAATGGAAGGCAAAAAAAAAAATGTATATATTAAACGCTCTACAGAGTATTGGAATATCGAATAGTCACACGATGTGCGTTCAAACCCGGTGAAAAAAAAAATCTTACATATATACATTTATTAAAAAAAATTGGACTCAAAATCGTTAATTTTGACCAAAAGAATTATATATATATACTCCATAATCTCTTCAGGGGTGGAAATAAGTTACAAGCCCCACGTTGGGCGCCAAACCCGGTGGAAAAAAAAATACTATGTAACAGTCAAGTTTGTACATTCGCGTAACAGAATTCAGAATCCAAGCAAAAGAGACCGAAGCTGACCAGACTAGGACTGTAACATCCCGAGTCCGACCGCACTTCAACTCGTAAACCAGGATTCCAAGACTCACGACCTTACGAATGACCACCTTGAAATTACACGTAGTATATCTCTTTCCACACGGCCGACATAGGTCACGGAGAAGCAATGAGACTCAGATAATTAAAAGAAAGGTTCTTAATTGACTAAAATATCACTAATTTAATTTAACTTAATGCATAGTTTTCACATATATAGACTATAAAGGATAATTAGAATTGGATTGAATTAAATCAATAACGAAACAGAGAACGAAATATATTAAATTAATTATATATTTATTTACAACTCATAGCTATATCACTTATTTACAATAGTATTCAGCGTAGAATGTACAAACATTTGGTAATTCAAAATCACTTCACATAAGTAATCATTAAAGTTCATAGATGAGTTTAACATGTGCCCATCTTAGGAATTGTTTACAATTGATACATAATTAATCACTACGTTATGTCTATAAATCTCGATAAGCCAAATCCTATTGCATTTGTGGCTGGTATATAAATAATTATATTAAACTTTGATCATGAATTTATTTACTAAAATACCCATATATAATTTAATAACGAGCGCATAAACCAGCTCAAGTAATGATCGATCGAACATGGCTTTCGAGAGAAAATTTCAGAATGCTGAAAGCGTTATATAAAGGTGGGAGAGTTGGCTGCATAAGATTTTACCAATGCGCTATGGCACAGGTAAACAATAATAGGAAAAGTCGCTCTGCGGATGGATGAAATAACTTCAGGGTTCTTGCGACAAACGCCGGTACCCTGCAACCGATCGCAATGCTGCGTGAAAAGGAACATTGTGTTCAGGAATGGCGGGGGTCTTACGTGCTAACCTGGCCTTGGCTCAGGCTTCGCTACTGCTCTACCCTATAAGAGAAGATGTGCTGGCAACGCCGTGGCTCCATCTTAAGATACGTATATTACGTATAGCAGCAAAACGAGAATAATTTTATAAAATAAGATCACATCCGCCAAGCAAAGAATAGTATATTTCATACTATGAAATACGAGTTAATAGCATATTAGCTCTATCAAATTGGGACCAACTCTTGCGTAGCCTGATAATAAATGTCTATGCTACTAAAGGGAATATTATTACATCTGTACTTTGACATGTTCGATCTATTAAGTTACTTATAGATAATAAATATTTAAGGAGGGAAAGTATATTTCTATGGACTTAAGAATTTAAATGTCAAATATACTTATAAATACGATCAATGTTAAATTTAATTCTAAATAAACTTATAAGGTTAAGTTTTTAACTGGTTGATTATAAAAGAGCCACATTTCACATATTAAATCATTTAAATAAAAAAAATAGGATTTCGAAACAGCGCAGAAAGTTGACGCTATAAATAAATTACGCGAAGATTTTCAAATAATATCTTCTTAAAACATAAAAATAAGTGCCTACTGTTTCGAAATATTGGCATATAAAATATAATAAGCATTTAAAATAAACAAAGAAATATAGACACAACCGCAGTGATATAACTTTAAACTAAACACATAATGCACTTTAAATGAAAGGAAAATATAAATAAGTCAGATTATTTAAACTTTAACACATTAAATTTTGGATAGCAATTGACATATTAAACTATTAAATGGATTTTAAGTTTTGATTACATTTAGCTTTATCATTATTTTAAAAGGAAAGTTAGCTAACTTAGATAGATATTATTACATTTAGAATTACACAGAATTACACAGAGCTCTGCGGTTTGAAAAATAAAACGGTACCGGTATGATTTATCTGCAAGTTCTTGGCTGTTGGTTTGGTTTAGTTTGACTGGGCGGCATCATCTTTCCCATTATGTTAGGCTCGTCTCTTCTATCGGCATGATGGTGGTTTAGGCATTTCGACGAGAGAAACCCCGTTCTCCCGCGGAGTCACAGCAACAAGATGCCCGCTTTTAGCCGGACATGTTCAAATTAACAATTGTGAATACTGGCTACAACTCTCACTAACAATATGGCTGTCCTCTCTCACTAACAATATGGCTGTCCTCCCTTGTTAAAAAATACAGAGTATTTATATGTTTTCCTTATCGGAATCTCCCGCCTCAAGACTCAGGAATTTAATTAAGTGTTTTTCAATTTATAATTCAGATCTTCGATAACTTATGTTAGAAACATTCCATAAGTTATTATTATAATTAAGATTTTTCGTTGCAAACAATTGTCCAATTTAGATTTTAAAATAACTTAAATCTTATCTAAGGAGATTTTAATTAGTAAATTTTGAACTAGTTTTACTTTTTATGAATTCCAGGTGTGGTCGTTAATGACACTTGTTTACAACCAAAAATCTGTTAATTACTTGACCAGCTTTTAATTTTTAATCTTACATAGAAACTCTTTCTATTTAAAAACAACCTTTTAACATTTTTTTTAAAACGAAAACATTTTTATCATATTTATTAAAAATAATTTACAAATATATTTTGATATAGCTTTTAAATATACTTCCGAGAAACTTTTCTCTGAAATATATTTAAAACAAGAAATCTTTTAACAATTTTAAAGAAACATTTAATAGTATTTTTAGATCACAGCTTTTACATATTTTAAATCATGTCTTTCTTCTATATAGCACAGATTATATATCCACATACGAAATTACAATATTAAACAACAAAATTAATAATTTACTCTTAACTTAAATAATATAATAAACATTTTTAGAAATATTAAATAACTTTAGTACGCTATAATTTTACTAATCCTATCTAATTATAGCGTTCGTTCGCACGTAAATATATAATACTGTTTATACGGACATGACGAATTTTATATTTATTAACATTTAAATAGGTTCGAACTTAGCACAGATGAGAGTGTCATTAGGTTTGATGGTGAAACGGAAAGGGATTGGAGATTTCCGTTTCAATACATAATTGAAAATAATAAAATTTGGCATAGATTTAACTAAAAGAACATGAATTTAAAGATAAGATTTCACATAAGTGAAATCTGAAATTTGGCTTCATTTTAGCTTAGTTTAAAAAGGGAAGTGAAAAGAAATTAGCTTAAAATTGATTGATTCAGTTTAATATAGATTTAAGTTATTTACGAGAATTATTAATAAAAGCAAATATTATCATTAAGCTAAATATATATCAAATAACTTGGAAATAATGTGTAATACATCAGTTATGAGAAATCATTTAGAATCAGCCAATCAAAGCAAGTCAAAACTAAATCAGTTTACCAAGTTGAAATTAAATCAGTAAATAAATAAATAAAACAAGCAAGATTTGGGATTAAAATAAAGAAAATAAAAATTAGATTTAACTTGTAAATTTAGAATATATTATTATTTTGGCCATAATTACTAGGTTTAGCTAGTTTTTAGGATTTATGAGGTTTAGTTTGGAAGTTGAGATGGATGGAGAATTGTTACTGCTTTAAGTTTCTCTGCTATGGCAAGTTGGTTTCAACTTGAGGGTTCTTTGAGTAGGCATCGGCTTCTAGTTCACTTCTCTCCGCATCTTGTAGACTATCATGGGGTCTAGAAAGCAAGGGAATTGCCTTTCTAGCCCATGATCATCATCATTACCAATTTATAAAATACTTTTTGAAAGAATGAATAACTCTGAATGCTGAAGAAGTTTCTGATCTTTCAAAGATGGCTGAAGCAACTTATATACTAGTTTACCCCCATCTCCCCTATCATAGTAGTTTTAGATCTGTTTTTCTCATTACCTCGCTGCATTCTAGGAAATCATGGAATCCCCACTGTTATTGATTTTCTACAGGTGGGTCTTCCTTCGGTTAAACACATTTTTTCCTTCAGTCGACCAGGATAATTTATTTATACTTTATTTTAAAATCTATTTTTACTCTTAAATTTGTAATTAGGTCGTAATACAGCAAGAAAGATTAAATTTATGAAATCATCCCTTTTAGAAAAACAAATCTAAAGATGGACAACATTTTATTATATATGTGACTCAATTATATAATTTAGCGATATACGCAGAAAATATAATAATTTCAAATATTAATTTTAGAATAAATATTCTAAATAAAGAAATTTCTAATGTTTTAATTCTATTAACATTATTTTTCCCCGCATATATGTAGTCTCTTGTTACATATACAAAGCATTTTCAATTTATTTAATTACCAGAAATATATACGTGCATATTTACTGTATGCTAAATATACGCACACATACACAACTACTACATTTAGGTTTAAAGTTAGCATGATTTTAGCATAATATATGAGGATTTGAGTATAGGTATTCAAAATAAATACTACTATAGTATATAGTAGGTGAAAACAGTAGGATAGACAGACCTGACTGTTTCACATGTGTGTGGTCATATATATTGTTTACTTAAGATGGAGTGGAGGAATATTGACTGAAAAATCCTTAATCTCTCAACTTAAAACAGTTTTGCAGCATGTTAAAATATCTAAAAGAGTGTAAAATTAATCTCAAAAAAATGTTTTTAGTACTTCTAGAATAACAAACAATACTTTGATGTCTGAAACTAGATTGGCATGGGACTATAATCTACACAAAAATTAATATTATATTATGTTCAAATTTATTCTGCCAACATTGCAGATTTTTTTCTTGAAAGAAATTATATTTATTTTAAAGAAAAAAAAAAATGTAATGCTTATTAATTTTCTAATATACAAGTTTGCTAAATAGTGAAATTCTAACTGTGGTAACAGACAAAAAAAAACTAATAAAAATTAATTTAATATTAGAAAATGCATTCTTGAAGCTTATATCAGATCTCTAGGACAAAACTGAAATATGAGTAGTTTTAAACAAGACATTCATGGTATGATTACAATATCAAAGCATATTTTTTTCTATTTTGTTGTGGATTTGTTTCATAGATATAGTTTAGACCAGTGGTCTTCAACCTTTTCACACCTGCGGACCAGTAAAAATAAGGATAAGGTTCCGCGGACCAGCTAAAATAAGGATAAGATTTCGCAGACTGGCAGAAGTCTATAGATAATTTTTTTTAAAGATAAGCATAATTGTTATAGCTGATCAAAACAACAATGTTAAATATATAAGATAAAGTTTTATATATATATGGAGTTTATATAATAAAAAACTTTTTTTAATTTTTTTAGAAAAGTAATAAAAAATTTAATTATCCCCCCCCCTCCATAAACATCTATGATAACTAGAAAAACAAATTAATTTATGAATGATTGATTAGATTTTGTTTTCGTTCTGCTTTCTCTTTTTTTTTAATTGGGTAAAAATGAGATGAAAAAATAAATAAAAATTGGCTACATTAATTAAAAGTTTAAACTCTTATTATTTATTATTACAAACTTTTTACTGCCCGTCTAGCACACGGACCTGCAGAAAAGTTCCATGGCCCAGTGCCAGGCCATGGACCAAGGGTTGAAAAATACTGGTTTAGACATTCATGATATAATTAATTAAATATCAAAGCATCTTTTTTTTGTTGTTGTGGGTTTGTTTGTTTCACAGATATAGTTTAAGTAAGATGTGAGAGGACAGTATAAAGATTTTTTTTTTGTTTTCAATTGATAGCTTTTAAAATCGAGCTCAATAAATTTTAAATAATGGGCAATTCATGGTGTGGTGGGTCATTTGAAAGCTTGATTTAATGATTTATTAGAAATATATATAATTTAAATAATAAGTGTAATAATGCTCAAGGCTACATCAATAACAATCAACAATTTCACAACCTTTTAACAATAACCTTTATTGTTAAAATAAGGTTGTTGATTGATGTTGGGATTGTCTAAGTTTTGACTGGTTTTTAATGGTATATAATAATGTACACGTACTAAATCTGATATACATAAGAGGTATGCATATTTACTTATTTCAGAAATATCAATATGTATATAAACTAGTAGTATCAAATTTATTTAAAATACTCTGTGGTCTTTTGAATGAATAAAACTAAATTAATTTGACATTTAGAGTTTAGTTGTATATTACAATAAGTAATAAATATGTCATTTAAAATTGAATTTATGTTGAGATAAGTTGCTTAACGAAAAGGGAATTGCAAAATATCTTGTCGCGCATTAAAAATCAAAAAAATAATTGTTTCTTTGACTACAATTGGGTTTTTTTCATTCCTATGTAGATCTTCCATGCTTTTATTTCAAGTCCAATCTAAAAAACACAACTGTGATTGAAGAAACAATTATTTTTTATCATTATTATATTGTCCAATTTTTTATGTACCCTATTTTTTCTTCCCATTTTTTGATAATAAATCTTGATGAAGTTAATACATTTGACATTATTAGAAGTTCACTTTCCCATTTTTAAAATGAGCAAATTAATTTTTACAGGCTCATTGTATATATGACCTGACATATCATGTAGGTTAATTTGTCTTGTGCACATATATCAAAGTTGTTATGACAAATTATTAAATAAGTAAAAGCTAAATGAAATATTCATTTCTAAAAGAAATAAATAATTATATATTGTTTTAAATACATAATGATTATTTATTTAGTTAAATTCACAATCCTATTTATTTTTTTCTTGGGGTAAAATTTACACACCTAAATTTTAATTCACTCAAGTAAAAAAATTTTAAAGAGTGAAACATATTTTGATTTTTTAAAGCAGAGGTGGGGAATCACTGGCTTTTGAAAGCTTTCAATCTGGCCCATGGACATTTTCAGAAACATAAATAAAATGGCATTATATAAAATTTCCACTTAAAACATGCACATAGTGCAAATATTGAAGTAACAGTTAAATAAAATATTTATTTTCTCTCCAATTTTTATAATAATTCAAATTCATTCTATCAGAAATTGCAATATTTCAACAAATTATATATATATATTATGTTGTCTATCTGACTATGGAATTAATCTATGGTGCTAAAGGCATTTTGTTTGTTTTTATAGTGAATTTCACAGTATGAATGTGTACTAGAAAAAGCAAAACTCAAATTTTACTTTATTATTATTTTGCATTTAATTTTGTGTTAGAATGGCTATACTGAGTAAGATGAGAAATTACTCATTTCAAAAGAAATAAGCCAAAGCATATTTTCATAGAAAAAATAGTAAATTGGTTTGCCTGATATATCTGGTAACTATTTTATTATGATTATAATAAAATTGTTGAGGAAGAAAGAAACATTTAAAAAAAAGACTTGAAAAGGAGCTTCATCAAATAGTTGATGTGTTCATATTTTGCATTTAAATTTTATGTTACGATGACTACAATGAGTAAGATGAGAAAAATTGATACAAAAAATTATCCATTTCAAAAGAAATAGACCAAAACATTTTTTTTTTTTTAATAGAAAGAAATGGTTAAATTGGTATATCTGGAAACTATTTCATTTAGTAAAGAATCCAGTGTTAAGAGGCACTATTTATTAAAACATTCTGATTACAACAAAAATTGTCTGGGAAGAAAGAAATATTAAAAAAGAAAACCTGAAAAGGATCTTCATCAAATAGTTGACATGTTTCATAAAAAGTACAAACAAGTTGTAAAATTTTGCAAAAGAAAATTACATTGTTTCAGGGGAAAAAAGCAGAAAATTTGAAACCATTTACTAGAGTTTATAAAAGTCTGCATCCTAGTTGTTGTAGAATCAATCTATCCAGAACGTAAAAAAGAAATTCAAGAATCTAAACATCATGAAGAATAGTTACAAGGCAAATATAAAAAATTGTCATTAAATGTGGAGTAATCATTAATAATAATGATGTTACTTCATTTTTAATTCACAAAAAAGGGAAAGTTGAAATTGGCCTGCCAATTAAAAACACTCACCATCTTTAATTATTAAAGGTAAATTAATTAAATGTTTGTTCAAATAGTCTAATTTTTAAGTCAATAATTTTGTATAGCCTGTGAATGATATTATAAATATTCAAGTGGTTCTTGGGAGAAATTAGGTTCCCTACCCCTGTTTTAAAGAATTGTCTATATGTTAAAAATGCTGCAATTCTTTTAATGTCGTTGATTTTTACTTGCTGTCTATTTAACAGGGTTAGTGTTGGCATGTTGAATGCTATCTTCAAATTATGAACATTTTACAGTAATGTATTGTTAATTTTTTTTGGGGGGGTGCATTTAATTTTTTAACTCACCCCCCTTTTAAGAGAGTTTTGTGGCATCTCCCAAGTATTTTGCCTTTCTACTCTACAACTTTGTGTTTATTTATAATAGATATCTCATATTAAAATAATTTTCATCAATACCATTAATTTCACTATGTGTATATTATATCTAGATAGGCTTTCAACCAATTATTTTATTTGCTTTTTAAAATATTCATTAAGCAGCAGCATGGAAAATATATTGCAGCAGGAAAGATACATCTTCAATCTTTTAAGATATGGCTCCTTCAAGAAAAATTAGCAGAAAGGGAATATTATTCACCTAAATTCAATAGTTAAGTGATATATATCATAATAGTAAGAAAATAAATTTTTAATAAAAATACAGCAATATTTTGAATCTTACCGTAAAGTATTGGATTAAGTTCTCTTGTTACACCAAATGATTTACACAAGAATATATAAATGGTCTTTTAGGGAAAATTACTTATTTAATTGAAAGGTGTAGTCAACATTAAGAAGTCATGTAGTGATATCATGGGGGGGGGGGGTAAACCAAATCACTTGGAAATAAGATAGAATGATAGTGGAGATTGTAATAAGAAAATTATTTTGAAAAAAATGAAGTATTTAATGAAATGTTAAGAGAAATTAAAAATAAGGAGCACCAGTTGAAACTAATTTCTGGAAGCATTAATAAAACTCTGGCTATCATAATCCTAATTTTGTTTTATATGATTTGTGTAGTAATAGGGTGGCAGAGTTGAGAATTTTAAAGATATATGAATATCAGCTCAATTTTGTTGCATTTGATGCTTGAACATTATATGATCCTTTGAATGATAGATCATTAGATTATTAAATGTTACTTTTTATCTTATAAAAGCTTTTTGAAAAATGTATTACCATTAAATAATACTTTATTATTTTAGTACATTGTTGCTTTCTTAATTCTTTTAACACTTCTCAGAGATTATTTACAGTTCTCATAAATTAATGAAATCTTTTGCTAAATATGGTATATTTATTTATTTATGGCATACTCATTACTTAAAGTAATATTTATTAAGGCTGTAACCTTAAGACTATGCGCCTGAAAAAACGACATTAGGGTCCCCTACAAATCTTTAACACAAGATTTATTTAAAAGACAAGAGCGGCCATTCTTATCTTAACCTACGTTTCTAAATAAATAGGAGAATCTAAAGCATTTTGATTTGATATAATTATTACAACTTTATATTATCTTAATAGATTTCTAAACATAAGATCTCAAGACTGGCTCGTAAATCGAAAGATTTTGCAAATGTTAATGTGTTTTTGTGGACTTAATTGGTAAGGGATATTTAATAATCTTATGCTCTCAAATCAAAATGCTTTAGATTCTTCTATTTATTTAGAAAAGTAGGTTAAGATAAGAGTGGCCGCTCTTGTCTTTTAAATAAATCTTGTGTTAAAGATTTGCAGAGGTCCCTACTGTTGTTTTTTCAGGTGCATAATCTTAAAGTTATAGCCTTAATAAATATTACTTTGAGCATTTATAGTTTGTATTCATTAGTCCAGAGTATCAGATTTGACATTTTAAATTTTACCATCGATTCCAACTTATTTTGATTAATTAATACTGGAATTTGAATGTTACTTGATCTTATATAGTGTTTTTGAAATTATGAATCTGTTTGCTAATTGTTGTTGCAATTTTTTTTTTTTATAATATTGATTAATTAAAATATAAATAATGATAAAATATTAGTATTGACTTGAAATTTTTTAGCCTGTTTATATATGTACATTAATCAAGAAATCTGCTTATCCGAAAAATTTTCATCCTCTAGCAATTATATTAATTCCTAATTTAATAATAATATGAAGATAAAGTTATGCCTTGCAGGGTTAAGACTTGTTAATTTAATGAAATGATCAAATTTATAGTTCCATTTTTAAAAACTGCAAACTATTTCTACTTCTTTTATTGTCTACAGCAGTTTTTATGTCAGCAAAGAGATGAGATAAAAAAGAAATAAAGAACAGTTGTTATGGTAACATTGCTGCAAAAGAATAAATGAATATTTTTTGTCTGATGGTCGGATCATGTGTCTAGGGAAAATTTCAAAATAGTTTTTTTAGTTATATAAGATGGGCTATTAAAATAAAATTATAAACTGTCTAATTTTACAAAAAGCAAAATTGTAAATAGATATTTTAATGAATGAATGCAAATAGAAATTGCTCAATTAGAGACCCTATCAGTTCCTGAACCGCAAAACAGATTCACATTATTATATAAAGCTTATCTGCAAACTTTTTCCATTTAATTGAATCAAAATGATTTTTTAAAGGCTCATTATATTGAATTTTAATTTTTAATACTTGTTATTCTTAACTTGCTAATTGTCGTCGTAGTAGTATGATAGCAAATTATAACGGAAAAAATTAAAGTATATTTACTTAATGACATCAATATATATTTAACTGAATAACAAAGAATAGTTTAATATTCACAATGTGTGTGTGTGTGTGTAGTTTTACTCCTAAGTATTAAATTTCTATATATACAATTAAATAAATAACTATTTTTATTGGTTTTTGGTTTATTTTTAAATTTTTATTAATCATCATCTTTAAATATATAAACTTTCATTAGTTTAATTTTTACTTCTTTTTTTTTTTTTAAGTGAATACAAATAATTTATTGGGAAAAATAACGCCCCAAACAGTTAAATCAGTTTTGTTTCAGACATATTGATTTTAGGAAATTTATTATATATACAAAACAAACTAATAAAATAATACCCCAAGAGATATTTTTAAACAAGAATGTATTGAACTAAAGAAAGTGGGACGGAGAAGGGGAGCAACTAGAGAAAGTAGTACAGTAAGGGGGAGGTATGTTCCGATTATCATTTCACACCTCACATGTAATCTGTAGTATCTAAAGTCTAAAAAATGAAATAATTCATTTAAGAATATTTATTATAAATAATTAACATTACTTTTTTTTTCATGTGTCAAAGCATCAGCCAGCCAGGAAGCAAACCCGGGACAACTGCTTGTAAGGCAGCTTTGTTGACCACTCGACCACCAATGCTTGACTACCCTTATTTCATATTATAAAAATCACATTGTATTAAAGCAATTTGTGCATTGTTTCACTTTATTAATATTTGTAATATTATATTTAATAAAGGCCAGATATATCGTACATGGTGATAATATTTTGATCTGATATATTACATTTTAAAATGTTCACAATAGTAGTTACTATTAAAAATTGGTATTAAATTGTTCTAGGGGGAAAAATTAAGTTAGGAGGGAGAAAATTTTGTAGGAAAATAAAAAAATCCAGAAATATCAAGGTAGACAACAAAATACTAATCGATAAGTTTCTTTTTTTTTTTTTTTTTCATAATAATGTTTGTGAAATCATGAAAATGATATAATTATTTACAAAGCAAATCTGACATTAAAATTAAAATAGTGATGATAGCAGACAGAATTTTATAATAAACTGATTTACAAAACAAACTATGTGTAAGTGATTAATGGCATCAATTTTCATGTGTATATTATAAAAAAGGCATGTATGTGAAATATCAAATGTACGTCAAAAAGTGCCTCAAATTAAAATGAGCTCATATATTTTGAAGGCAAACCTGAAAACAATGTATCAAACCAATATACAATCCATTAAAACAAATAATTTCACACTTATTAAACCAACCGATCACAATATTGGAATCTTTCTGGATGACCAAATAGACCCCCAAGCTTTAAAATCTCAAATAAAGCCAGGTTATAATTACTCTCTCATTAATATCATAGTAATGGGGGAAATGATTGCAGTTTATAAATAAATGAGGTGCCTGACAACTTTTTCATGGGAATTGCAAAATAGGAGTAAATTCTTCCTTGGAGCCACCTCCCCCTAAAACCACATTAGCCATAAGACGGTCATCTAAGAGATTTGTTGGCACAGAAAATACTTTCTTTTTTTATTATGTTATTTGACAGATATGACAAATTATTAAAAGTATCACTTACTGATGCAAAAGCAATGGAGTTATGGAAAGTGATACATGGACAAGTACTGTCCTGAGTTCTGTTATAGTATCAATTTAATGTTTTCTAATAAATTACATGATTTAAATTTTGTATTGTTGATGCTTGTTTGTTTTGTAATTCAAAGTAGTATAGAATTGAGATTTGCCATAGGACTAACTTAATGTCTTCTACAATGTTTACATTGATCAAACTTACTGGAAGTGTTCTTATCTTAAGTGGTATTAAATAGTCATATCTGTGTAGTAAAAAAGTATTCCACTAAAAATTGTATTCATTATGTAAACTTTTATAATGGAATATCGTATTTGGACAAAATGCTTTCTTTTTCATATTGAATATATTCATGATGAGACTGTTTAAGTGATACCTTTTGCATTTTTGTGGGATGTTGAGAAAGAATGAGTGGTTACCCATGAAGAAAGATGGTATTGTATGGTCTGTAGACAGCTATTGCATAGATGATTGTGTTGGGCAAGCAAAGTGTTTGTGGACTCTGAAGATTATCAGGATATGTTCAATGCTCAAAAAAAAGAAATTCCAAAAGACATTCGGTGCATTATTCAATTTTTTTAATCAGGTGATCTACATAAATTGCAAATAGCAATGATGTGAATGTTGAGCTCTGTGGGATGCCATGACTAGGTTTGAAGATGTGGACAGACACAATTTCAGTTTGATTGATCTATACATAAGATAGTTCTGGATAGTAATTATCAGATTAATACATTCAGACAGAAGTTTATGACTGACTAAATCAAAAGCTGCCTTAAAGTTGAATTATCATGCAACATAATCTGTAAAATTATTCTTTTTGACAAACAAAAGATTGATTGTTATACTAAAAGAATAACTTGAGAGACACAATGACCTTTTACTGCTTAATGAAAAGTAAATAGTTTTACAGAAAAATTTCATGCAATTTTTTTAGAATTATTCTTGCCAACATTTTTTATCATTGTCCTCAAATGGAGGGTTAAGATGTATTATATCAACATTGGTGCAAATGGAGGGTTAAGATGTATTATATCAACATTGGTGCCATAAAGGAGAATGTCATCATTTGATAAAATGGCAGTACCAAAAGTTTAAGATGGAGTAGATCTTATATAATTTACAGTGGTTCTTACCAGCTTTGAAATAATTTGTTCAATCTCATTTTGGTTATGGTTTACTTCATTTTGCAGTTTTCAGAAGAGCTTTGACATTTTTCATTTGTGACATGGTTTGCAAAGTTGTATCTATATCTTCAATATGTTGTATGAAGTTATTTGAACAACAGATTGTTAAATATTTGAAGCAGCAGTTGTTTAAAAAAATTTTGAAGAACCAACCAAGTTTCAACTGGAAAATGGGTATGCTACTGATGATAATAATAATCTACAATGACTATATTAGCAAAGTCATCTATGATAATTTAAATTCTATGGGAACCTATCATTTAAAAATAAATTTACAGAATGGTATATATTTTGAAATTATATAATTTGAGAATAACAAGTGTGGTCTAAAAATGAGAAACTGGATAGATGGATTGAAGTTTAAAATTGGATAGAGATGCCAAAAAGAGATTGTTGAGACACAAATCTTGATCTCCAATAAACGAAATTACCCTAGAAAAGTGCAAAAATGATATGGCACAGGACGAGTTGATTAAATTTAGATTGATTGTAATGTGAATGATAATTCATTGTAAGAGCAATCAAAGTCATCACACAAGTTAATTCCAGTTCTGAGTAAAATGTTTTTTTAGGCAATTAACTTGAATAAATTGATACAAAATAAAATTGTTGTGGCTGATGGTTAAAGTAGAGGACAACTGCATTAATAGATGTGTACTATGTTTTGTTGATGGTATTTTTATATTTATCAGAATCCCTACATCCTGAACTGATAGAGTTTGATTTATGTATGAAGATATAGTTATTATTTGCATTAATGGTAGCTAGTTGAGTCTGATGATGAAATTTTTGTTTCTGTTATAACAAATGTGTCACAATGATGATTCTTTAAAAATTGATTTTAACTGTGTAATTCTTTTGTATGAATTTATGCTATGCACATTGATTATAGCAGTGGTTATATTAAATATATTATGTAATGTTTTGTTAGATTGGTGCTTTTTGATGACATGTTTAAATCCCAGGTTTTTTTTATTGTTCTAGAAAACTGAAAAGGTGATTCGATCAATTGCATTATATGTGGTTTTTTGTCTTATTAGTGGAAAATTTTCTTTATATGTGGTATCATGGTGGGAGGTGAGAATTGAATCTTGTGTGTCAATCTCCAATCAATCCATGGCTTTGAGAGTATGCTTCCATGGGTGATTCTTGGGATTAGACTTCCAGAATATTTATTTTGGTGCAGTTATCTTTTATTAGCTTATTTACCGTGTATTTGTTATATTCATTTAAACATTGATTCTTGTTACACGCACCTATATATCATATTACTTTGAATATAAGATGCCCTCTAATTTAAGATAGTAGGATTTTAAGCCTGAAAAATTGGAAAGAAAATTAACCCCAAAATTTAAGATGCCTATATGTATTTAAATAGGAAACTATTATAAATACAATAAACTCGCCTTATTTATTGTAACTCTTCGAATATGTGGTACTTTCGCTTTCTATGTTTTCACTTTCAGAACTTGGAATTCTTACCTTCATTATTTCACACAATAGGCCTTTTAAATTGCAGCCAAATCTTTATGTCTATTTGCTTTCACGTAAAAGTACATTTTTCTTTTTAAATTTAAATCATTCTTATTCTTCTAAAATAATTTATATTTTTACAAATATATTCTGGAAAAAATAAATTGGAAAAAAATTCTAAAGCATGTTTTCACTTGAAAAATCAAAACGGAGGTATTGGAACTCAAAATCTTGACAGGTATCTTTTGTATGAGAACAAGAAACAACCTATTGGCACCTTGGAAGGCATGCTCTTATTGTTATATTGATTTGTTAATTGTAAAAAAAAATTCTAAATGTCATTTGGTAGAGTTTTCTCAATAAAATAACAGTAAAATCAGCAAAATAACTTAAATGTAGCGATTGGAGAAAGTTAAAGCCGTTTACAAAATTAATCCAAAAAATATTGATTAAAAAAGATTTAACACACTATTTTATACAGGTAATGATCCTAATACTATGCGCATAGTATAGTATAAAGCAAAGCTTTACTGAAATGAGATGTTAAAAATTTTCATTACAAATTATTTACAGGTCCAAAATTTGGGGGGAAAAAAGTGTGTCTTATATTCGAAGTAATATGCCAGTTAATGCAACTGCATACTTTGCAATAAATGTTTGAAATATTAGTGTTCGTAATTTCATAAACAGCTAAATTTTAAATAATTTATTCTGACCTTATTTTGTCAGCTTTATAATTAGATGATATGATTTGCTAGCATTAAATATTGCATTCAGGATTATGAAACACGTTATAATGCTATATATATATATATATAGGTTTAATGCAACAGGAAGCAAATCATTGATAAATATATAATTATGAATAGTTACTATTTTAAAATATATGACTTCATTTATTCAACAACTGCCTGATGTATTTCAAAGATATGCTGTAGACAGCTGTTAATTAAGAAGAATTGTCAATATCTTTCAACAGTTTTCCTCTTGTAGATGGTGTTTTATTTTTTTTTGGCAACTGAGATCTCTGGATTTTTGTTAGTTTTGAGCATTTTCCCTAGGAAAGTTTTTAGTTGGTAATCAAATACTTGATTATATAAAATAGAAGCACTGAGGCTAAGGCCCACTGAGATCATTTGTTTTTCAAAGGGAAGTACAGACTTTCAACAATTTTTTTTAGTAGCCAATATTGATGATTTTGTAATGGATTTCTAGATTACTGAAATTATTTTAATGGTTTGTATTTTTTTTTCAAGTCATTGAAATTGGCTAATGAAAAGGGTGTAGATTGAAAGAATAATGAAGTAGTTTAATGTGGAAAATTAGTTAAATTATTATATATATAATATTATGATTTTAAAACTAGTATTCTGTACACATATAGTCATATTTTGCTGGTTTTTCCTTTCCTTTGAAATGAGGAAGTATTTTAAACAATTGACAAGTTTTCCTGGATATTTTAGTTTCATCATTATTAAAATATTTGATTTGAAAAAAATATTAAAATAAGAAAAAAAAGTTATCTTAAAGCTATTCAAAACTTTTTTAAAGAACCTTGGTGACAAACAATCCTACATTTGTGATTATTAATTCTTGTAATGAAATGGTATACCTTAATACATGTTTGTGAATGCTTTTATCTTCAGAAAAGAATACTCCTATATTTCGTTAGAAAAGCAGCAATTATTTTAAAGCTCTTATAAACTAAAATATACAAAATCTCTTATTGACATATGTGAGTACACATCAATTTGAAGTTGTTTTTTTATCAAGCTTATATTATATTTTTCATGGTATCAAACATTTAGTTGTTAATTCAATATATTTTAGAAAGGATAATTCATATTTCAACAGGATATCCCTTTTTTGGAGGACTCACTATTTGCTAAAAAACATTTTTAAAAAATTAGTATTTCAAAAAGAGTTTGTATTCAAATTAGCTTATTAAAACAAGATTATTAACAGACTAGTGTCTGGTTAGAAAATTTCTCCATTTCCTCCAACCCCCCCCCCCCTTTTTTTTTTAATCCAGCATTGAAAAAATTATTTTTGTTTCACATAATTGAATTTCATTATCACTTGATTGTCTATCCAATTATATTTAAGAAAGAAGATGCATTTTTGGATTAGCTACAGCCTCAAAATACATACATTTATCAGCAATCCTTAATTGTACATTGCCTGAATATTATTAAGTATATTCCATGATCTGCTGGGTTCTGTTAGCAGAGTTTATGATGTTGCATTTAGTTTACAGTAGCTTTGCAACATAATATGCAGTTATTCACTTTAGAATTATACTTTTTGTCAGTCTCTTTACATATGAAACTTGCGAACAAAAAGGTAAAATTTGTCATTAAAAGAGTCACATGTAAGAATACATGTAGCACAAATATATCTGTGCATTATCTTATCAAAAGTATGTCCACACATGCTCGCAGTAGGATGAGGCAATATTCTATATTAACAGAATCTATCAATATTGCATGGTCATGCTTTCATAAAACACTATAAATTGGTTCACTTGATATGACATGGACTTATTTGTGATTTGAATTTTTAATATAATTATTGAGGAATAATTGAGGACACCGTTTATTAGAGTTTGAACAAAAATCTTCTGTTTCGAGTTCATACATACGGTACTGTTCTATTAGATCGTATCAGCTGCTTTACGGTGGTATTTATATGCAAAAGCACATAAATATGCTGTTTATATGGCCGCTGCCTTCTAACCCTATATATATCTATGCACAAAAGCACAAAAAGAGGCCATTTAATAGGCAGCAGCCAGCCGGCGCCAATGATGGTGTTATTTCTATGCTATAAACACAGAAAAAATGCTATTTATCAGCGGACGGCCTGTTTTAGTGTTACACACTTTAACCCAATGTTCACTGCAGTATCATGTGAGACTGTCTTGACTTCAGCCTGCCACAACTCTTCAAATATGCATGTCAAAGAAATTAGCTTACAAGTCATATGACCTACTATTACCTCCTAACAATTGTCAAACCATCCCCATGCTTCCCTACTGAACATGGAACCTTCCAAAAATTTGGAAAGGGTACGTTCAAGCAAAATTTCGATCAGCTCATGCAAAAAGTCACATTTGCACGAGAGCACATCCGTGACTAATAAAATGGCTGACAGGTCGAAATCTGGCCAACTACCATCCACAGAAGCCGGTGTGCATGGGGATTTAATTAATTCTACTCTAATAGAATCTTTGCAATAAGATAGGTCAATTGATAACATTTTAATTCTTGCAGATGTGCAAAGGCATACCATCTATCCTACTTTGCAGGACTAAGATGAAATGTTGGGCCACTTGTAGTTAAAAGTTTTGGTAGCATAAAATTGTTCTCAACTAAATTACAGGAATTGATTAAGGAAATCAATGAATTACATTAAGCCTTTGGAAAATAAAAATGTATGACTGTGAAAATTCTCATAGTTCTATCCAGAGACCAAAAGAAATTGTCCAAAGAATACATTTATTAATCTTTAAAATAAAATTAAAAAAAACAATTGAGTTGGAAATTAGTAACCGTTCTTAATAGGTGTGTCATTCATATCCATACACATTTTTTCAAAGATAGCTATTGTAATAAATCAATCAATAAATTAATAAATAATTATTATTTTTTCCTTTTCAAAAATGACCAGTAAAAATAAAAGACAGTTCAGTAATTAAAGCATTATCAGCATTTTTTTTCCCCCGCAATGTAGTTAGTTATGTCCCAAGCGATGCTAGTAGACTTTATAAAGTTTGCGGGAAGGGGGGGGAGAGTTTGGGAAGCCAGTGCTGGCATACACGGGGAATTTTACTATAATAGAATATTTGCAATAACGTATGTTTACGTAAAATTGTTCCAATAAATGTTATTAAGGAAATAAATGAATTACATTAACCCATATGATTATTATTCTTTCACAAAGAACAGGATGGACCCGGTAACATTATATTGATGTGTTTTTGCATTGCAACAATGCCATCAAGAGGCTGACATGATCTATTAGAACAGTACCGTACATACTTTATTGTTTTGTTTTTATCACAGGGGCTATCGAAATTGTTAATAAAAGTTTTTATTTTTTTTTACAATAATTTGACAACCAAAAAAGAAATGCAAACAGTATTATAGCTGGACTATTTGAAGCTAGAATTTGTCCCATCATTATCAAACAAACATTTACCAATGTGCCTCATATGCGAAAAAGTCTTTAGCAACAACACTATGAAACCATAAAAACTAGCAGATCACTTGAACAGAATTCACTCTGACAAAAAATAGGATTTGTCATACTTTCTATCACTTAAAGACAAAATTCTGAAGAGAACTACGATAGGTAATATGTTTGTTTCATCATTGAAGCAAAATGATGGATTAAGGGCATCATACAACATATCTCTACTTATCGTGAAGTCTGGCAAACTGCACGCCATAGGCAGAAATTGATTCTACCGGTCATCACAGAGATATTGAACACTGTACTTTACAAACTTGCATAAGATGTTATAAAAAGGATTCCTTTGAACAATAACACAGTTCAAAGATGTATCGACGAAATGAGTTCATGACATGGAAAATTATTTGTATAATTATTTGCAAAAAAAAAAAATTTTCCCCTTTAATTGGACGAGTCAACATTACCCGTAATGAAGCTTTGTTGCTAGCTTATGTTCGCTTTATTCAAGATCAGGAAGTGCATAAAGAGCTGTTTTTTTGCTAGAACTTTAGAGTGACATCAGAGGCAAATCGATTTTTTATTTAATGGAGATATTTTTCAGGGGAAAAGCAATTCAATTGACATATTTGTTGCGACAGATGGAGCACCAGCTATTGCTGCTCGTTATTGCGGTTTCATATTGGTTTTTAAGCAAAATATTACAAGTTCTACGTTTTCTCAGTTCCCCAACTTATTTAAGATAGGCACAATCCAAGACATCTTTCTATATGTCAACTACTTGGAGACTCTTCAC
>JAQFVV010000013.1:2383942-2587152 GCA_028023455.1 Epiperipatus broadwayi
AAATAAACCAATTTTAATGATGCATTTAAATAGCAAGTTCATTCAACCTTCTAATAAAAAAGTATTTCTATAAACATAAAAAAAATTCGCAGATGTATTAAAACCACAATATGTAACATATTTTTATCTTTGAAACTATGTACATTTATACTATTTTCAACACATATTAATATATCAGTAAGACACCCCAATGTCAATGATTAATCAATTTTTGAAAATACACTTGTTTTAAAATTCTCAGCATCATTCCTAACAAGACACTGTGATCATATATCCTTATTAAACTCTTACTTCATTATGCACAGTAGCAATTAATGAATTCAGAAATTATTATTATTTTTTTACAAGGAGGTCCTCAAATTTAAATCATTTCAAATTTTATGCATAAAATAGACTTTATCAATATAATTTAATCTAGTAATAAAAAGCAGTGGCTTGAAAGTTGAAGATTGTTAAATTTTTAGCTGAGGAATAGAGGGGACATGTGAAACAAATTTCAGTTAAACAACATAGAGCTTAAACATTATATGACCCCCCTCATCAACTGACCATACTACAAATAAATAAATATTTAATAGTTCATGTTATACTAACATTGTACACACTAAAGGAAAGTTTGTTTAATAATACTTAAAAAATGTTAAAATATAAAAGACAGAAATCTTGAACTGGTATTTTTATAACCAATTAAAAAGGGACAATTTTGTATTTCACTTAAGTACAAATACAACTCATAGTAATTAGAGAATATAGCTCATCTCTGTTTCACTTTCATTGAGAGAGAGAGTCATGCCAATAACAATGAATTATTCTTACCGATTGTTAACCTATATTTTATTCTAAATATTTTTTTTCCTTTTCATTTAATAGTTTAAAGATACTCTGTGTGACTTAATGCATAAGCAGAGTGGTCTATTCATTGGGATCACTTGAAAAGAACTGTTATGCTCAACCCAATATTCCGACTAGTCATATAATTTATATATTATATCTGCACTCTATATTGCCATCAATCTATTATTTTAACACTATTTTTTTATTTGAATCAAATTGTTCAGTTAATTTGCTCCTCAATGTTCTAACCACTTTTTATGATGAATTTCAAAGATCTATAAATATAGAAATTAAAATAAGAATAATTAAAAATCTTATACACTTTTAAAAATATACATTTATCATTCATACTATACATACCATAATACATTAAAACTATAACCTTAAAATTTACACATTAAAGCTGGCACCAACAATCATAATTTTTTTTATATTAAAATTCACTATTCCTTTCCTCTCTCGTATTATTATATAATTTTTTTCTTTAACAGTAAATTCCATTACTTTTCACTCACGCCTCTTCATCCTTTTTTTTTTAAAAAATAAATATTCCTTTATAATAATAATTAAAATAAAGGAATTGGTATTTATTTTGTGGATTTGGAAAAAGCATTTGATAGAGTAATTTAGAATAAATTTATGACTATCCTAAAAAATAAAAGAGTATTTTGGAAAGAGAAACACTGATTTGAAATATAATATACTAGTAAAGAATAAATATCACATTGGAGAAAAATGAATATAGAAAGAAGATAAAATGACATGAAGATGTTTTAAAAAGAGTAAATGAAAAAATAAGTTTAGTCAAGGAAATTAGAGATAAAAAGAACTAGATTGGACATATACTAAAAAGAAAGACTAGTTTAACAAAGGATATTTAGGAGGAAATGGCAAATGAGAACAAGAAAAAAGGATTGACCATGCTGGGCAATGAACAAAATTGAATGGAAAAATGAATGAATTAGCTACATGACTGGTCTCTGGATGTCTATACAACAGAGTACTATTGATTGATTAATTTCTTAACCAATCTCATTTTCCATTACTTTAATGCTGTAATTTATAATGATTATATTCATTTGTATGCTTATAGACTGATAAAATCCTTATTTCCCATATGTATCCAATAGAAGGTAAGCATTATGACAATAGCATTAAAATGATGGAAAATACAGGAAATTATCAAAAGAGATTGGTTAAGGAATATTTACATATAAGAAATAAAAAAATTAATAAAATAAAATAAATGGAAAAAATATAATATATGGAATATTTATATAAAAAAAAGGATTGGGTGGAGGGGATGGAGAATGGAGACTGATGAAATTACTATTAAAGAAAAAATTTGAATAAAATTTAAATATTAATATGAAAGGGGAAATGCAGAGCAAATAATAAAAATCAATAACAACAAGAACCAGAAAAAAAAAAAAAGGAGTAAAAAAAATTATGATTATTCATAATGGTTTCAAAGTTTTAATTTTAAGGTTATAGATGAAAATGGTAAATGTATATAACTAAAAATATTTATTTTCTTAACTTGAGTATAAAATTAATAGTATAGGTACACTATTCCAGAAAGATTAAAATTTCATAAAATATTATTTCTAAGCATTAGAAAAAAATTAAAATGGCCTTTTTGTAATTCGAAAGCAATGCTTTGAAATAATATTTTATGAAATATATAATCTTTCCAGAATAGTATAAATATATATTTTAAAAAATGCCTAAGATTTTTATTCATTCTATTTTAATAACTATATATTGTTTTAGAAAACCCTTGACAATGGTCCTATAAAGTGACTGAAACATTGGGTGGTTAAAAAAAAACACACACACACATTTAAAAAAAACATATCAATGGTAGTATGGGGTACATATATATAATAAATACATTGCAAGTCAAATTTGGAAAGACTATTGGGTATAGTGAAGTAATGACTAAGCACACAATCATACAATTATTTTATCAAAATAAATAGAAATAAACATTTTCATATTTTTGTTTTTCTTACTCCATTACTTAAAATGAATTAAAGAAGGAGTTTCTAAATATTAGATTCTCAAACTTTAAGATTCCATTGCTAATACACTTTGTAAAGTTAAAAAATTGTTATACATAAGTGGATTTTTATCAGCCTTAAATAAAAATATTATTGTATATCAATGATGGGATTGCAAAACATTTTTTAAAACATACATCAAAAAATAGAGATCAAACAGAGCAGCAGATGGAAAGTAGGTAGAAATATGTAAAGCATGTATTTACTTCATTCAGTAGTTATCAAGAGTAAATTCAGAAAAAATTTAAAAAAGCAAAAAATTCTAATTCATGTTAAGTTAGTCATGTGAGAAACAAAAATAAATAAACACATTGTTAAAAGTGTAAGTGGAAGATTTATCTCTAATTTATAGATCTAAATGCTTATAATAATGTGGGAGAAGTCGAATGCAGCCAATATTATTTAAATGCAAAAAAAAATCCTTATGTGGAAGCCATCAAAAGTCTATAAAATCTCAATAATCTCATAGATGAAGTTAGTCTCCAATTACCAAGTATATATAATAAATCATTCTGGAATTTTAAAAAATTCTTTCTACTTTTTATTACAAGGATATAGCATCATACATATAAATTAAAAAATAATTTTGGCATCAAATTTTATATGACTATTAATTATTGCTGTAAGTTAACTTCTTTGCAAAGTCTTACCTGCTAGCATTGTTTTTAAATTGTAGCCTAAAGAAAAAAACTTAGCAAAATATTAATGTCAATGAATGATACAAATAATCTAATACAATATTATTCTTACAAACAATGATTCTAAAAAGTCAGAAATTAAAAAAACATTCTCAAGACAATTTAGCGCAATGTTAGTTAGTTCTATGACTAAATGCAATGTTTTAAACTCTTCCTATGTTTCATTTCATTCATTTTCATGTTATTTTCAATTCTTCATCTACAATAAAAAGTTATATGTGTAATAAATATTTATAAAATGGTCACCATTTAATTTATTGATTGGGCTTTTTTTTTTTTTGTAAAAAAACCAATTGTTTCAATTTGCTTTTTACCAGATTTTTTATTTTTTTCTCAATAATTTTGTGATAGAAATATTGAAATAAAATTTCTTGCTTTCATTTTAAATATTTAATGATTATGATTATCCTTTTTTAATTTTTTTATTTTATAATCCTTATTTTTTAAAAGTATTATTAAATCAGCACAATATTAAAACTCTCATCAATATATATATTAATTTTCTTTCTCTATTTTATTATAAATATTCATATTTTGATATGTTTAATAAATATTAAATCAGGTTTTAACATTTTATTTTTTAAATGAAAAAGATTAATTGATGAATATTAAATAAATATAGTATAATGAAAGATGTTTCGGAAGGAGAGTGCAAACAAGAAATGATGAGAAAGATTGACATTGTTGGACGATATAAGAGATGGGAAGAGTTATTTAGAATTGAAGAGATGGGCAATAAAGAGAATGGATAGGAAAAATGGATGAATTGGTGGACTAATCTTTTGGATGTGTCCATGGGACAGAATACTATGGATGATGATGATCACAAAATCGCTCTATTAAGAAAAAAGTAGCTCACATTTATAAAAAAGGTCTATAGTATAAAATAGATTGCCATAATAGAACTGAACAACAATTGAATAGATAATAATTTATTATACTGATTAATTGATTGTTTTGGATTAATATCTTATTTATTTAGCATATAGATTTTTTTTTTAAAAGACAGGTTTGTAAAATAATCTTTTTAGGAGATATTAATCAAGCAAAACTAAATCAACCAACTCTACCATTGCATCTATATACTACACAATCATTAATAGTTAGATACGTGAGACAAATTTGTAATCTCATAAGAAACCCATTTCTTAAATCATAATTTTGAACTTGGTTGAAGATCTGAAAGGGAAACGTAAATATGTAGTAGACGGCTATGTTCAAAAATAATAAGACTGATTTATGCACTGTCTGTGAAATAATCCGGTGAAGAAATATATAAAAGGATGAAAAGCTATTGCAAGTGTACTAGTAATATTTAATTGCATATCAAAAAGTTTAGTGTCAAAGAGACAATTCAAGATCACTTGAATGCTTCCGTATAATTTTATAAAAAAAATATGTTCAATTTATATCTTACTTCCCTATTATTTTCATGAAAATGTTAAACCATACGTGAAAAATATAGCTTCAGCCTCTGAAATTTTTTTTCAAATGTTTCATATTTCTGGGAATAATCTCATAATAAAGGAAGACAATGACATCAGCATTGATAAATTCCCTACAGTTTGTTTTGGGAATATCACAAAAGAATACAGTATATCAAATAAGGTAATTAAGATAACTGAAATTTATCAGAGATTATTCTATAAAATTTTATTTTCATTATAATGTTCAAATTTGATTGGAAGTTTTATTTATTTATAAATAAGGAAACAATTATAACACTTATTTTTTTTAATAGGAAATATCTTATGCTCAAATAATGAACCTATCATCCAATTCACAAAGATGGCCAAAAAAAAAAAGACATCTATCCTATTTTAATAAAATATTATTAAGCTTTATATTTTACTTTTTAAAAAGATATTAGATAAAGAATTTCATTATTATGCAGCAAAAGGTGGGGAAAAGTGTGGTAGAAACTCAATAATTAAAATAGATGATTGCAACACTTATTTTTTCCAGTTTACAATTTTAAATCTTAATATAACATCCATCTTTTTACACCTATTTTTTTTTAATTTTGTATTACATTATTTAATTTTTATATTCTTTTTGATAAAA
Source organism: Epiperipatus broadwayi (assembly GCA_028023455.1). Lineage (NCBI taxonomy): Eukaryota > Metazoa > Onychophora > Udeonychophora > Euonychophora > Peripatidae > Epiperipatus > Epiperipatus broadwayi. The sequence continues at coordinate 2,389,602 of JAQFVV010000013.1, forward strand.
CTGTTTGAGCCAGTGGCTATTAATTAATTAATACATGCCTCATATAAATGACTAAAAAAACAAACAAACTAAATCATGTTTTATATTTTGCATAAAAAAAATAAAAACATTTATGGCAAAAACATATTAAGTAAAATATTTAAATTCCAAAAAGCAACCCTTTTATGAAAATAAATAAAAAGTTAGCAACATGCCATTTATTAAAAAATAATTGGCAATAAAAGTGAGCAATCTATAAAAAAATTGTCTATGGTAAAAATTAGCATGTCATAAAATGTTAACAAGGCAAAATGTACATTTATGTGAAGAATTGTTTGCAAAACCATGAAACTACATATTTTTAGCAATGAAATCAGACACAAATCTGTTAATAATTTGAATCCCATAAATAAACCCATTTAGGCAAAATAACATAGATATATGCCATAAAATATATACACATGACAAATATATTTATTAAAATTGGAAGATGTTACAAAATGAGAACTCATAGGCAGTTGTTTGACATCAATTGATATAGCTTCACTGCTATTTTATTTTCCATGATTTTTATTAATACACTTCTTGCCATAAACAAATGGCTTTTTAGAATTTCTTATGGAAAGGTTACATTCATTCCATGGATTGCCTTTTAATTTAATTTATTGTAGATTTCTATTTGATCACATTAATAAAACATTATTTATTTCTATAGTTTTAATTAACACATTTCTTGCCATAAATGAATAGTTTTTATAATTCAAAAATATATTATTTTACTTAAGAAAATGCCACCAAATACTTTCTTTTCAATTAAATATACTTTTTGTATTGCTGTGCCTGAAAAAAATATTTATATTTATTTTGCATTGGTTTTTTTTTTTTTTTAAAGCAAAATATTAAATTTATTGAATAGTTATATCTTTGAACATTGTTATGTAATTCCATTTGCTGGGAGGACCAGTCTCTAGCAGCATCAACAATTCTTAATCATAAAATGATTAATTTAAAAATAACAACCGATTCAGTATTTTTCCAATGTTGATTTCTTCAAAAAAAATTTTTTTTGTAAATTTGATGCCTCTATATTTTATAAAACTATTACTACTGAATAAACTTTGTATATTAATTAAAATTCCACCTCTCTCATTACTTTTATACATGTACTTAGCACAATGGTAGTGGCAAACTGTATTTCAAATGATTTTAAGCTATTGAAAATTTCCACATTGAATGGATAGTAGAATGATCTACAAACATGAGAACTATAAGTACTCAATAAGAAAGGCTAACCAAGATCATCTATTGGCTTGCATGAATAAGATATTGTTTCATCAAAGGTTAGGAAGCAATTCTCTTTATGACTTTTTTTATCTTATTGTTTTCTAGTTTCTTAAGTTGGAATTGGGTTCGGATGTCATGTGATGGTAAGATTATGTTTGTAGAATCAGTACCATCTTGAAATTCTGATCCCAATTTTTATTATATACAAGTATATTTAAATATTTAAAACATACAAAGTGCTTATTATTGAAAAAGAACAATGGGAACAGATTTAGCAGATAGAGGGTCTTTAATTATGACTTGTCCAATGTGTTAATCAAAACTGAGTCACTAGAAACTGGTTAGTGCAAAAGTTTTTTTTTTTTGGAAAATAGGCTCAATTTAGAAATGTCTTGCTTTCCATAAATATGGAAAGATCTAAAAAAGTTGATCAAAAATGGCATAATACAAAAATTTGGTCATGTTCATTTTAAAAGTTTAGAAAATAGTTGTGATATCAGTAATGATAACAAATAATTGTAGCATGCTTTCTAAACTTATCTAAAAATATAGATACAGAAAATGAATAAATAATATAAAAACTCTGTCAGATAATGAAAATTATTCTACACGAATAAAGCATGATAAACAGAGCACAAAAACATTAATTATAAACAACAATTAGCCAAGCGCTTTCGGTACTGTATATCAGAATCATGGCGACATACATGATTCTGGTATACAGTACCGAAAGCGCTTGGCTAATTGTTGTTTATAATTAATGTTTTTGTGCTCTGTTTATCACGCTTTATTCGTGTAGAATAATGTACAGAAAATGAGTAAAACTTCACTTGCTATTGATACTTCAGGTCTGAGTATAAGTTATTATCGTTAACAAAGGGATTGTCATATCAAAATTAATAGAGCTGCTCTTGGTGAAGTGTTCATGAAGTAGTAAATTAATTGAACAAGTAGGAAAGTCAATTCATCAGATGAAGGAATGGTGAATGGAGTTATTAGGTAGATTAAAGAAAAATTAATGGTATTAAAATTGATTTGTACAATAATATCATTGGTCATTCCATCAGTGCTAATACTATATAGTTAGAGTGACAAAATTTAGAGAAAGTTTTTATTTCTTGCTGACAGTGTTACTGCATCATTACAACAAAAGATTGAATTTTTCTTTTGAAGACTTTAATGAATATACTGCAGAAACAGCAAAAGAAGACCCAACATTCTTAGAAATAATGGTACTAATTTTGTAAATTCAAATTGTTTGATTATTGAAATTTTGTACAACCCATCAATTGATTATTACAAACTGTGCTAAACCAGAAAAATTGCTATAAAAAAACTTTATGCACACTTTCAAAACAATTGCATCTATATAGATTGTACTATAAATAGGAATCAGATTGTAAAAAGTAAATATTACATGAAAATTTACAAGCACAGGTTTGTAAAAACATTATTGAATACCCCAAAATTAAAATTATGCTAATATTAAAAAATAATACTATTTCAAACATATTGATACAAAATTTGATGTTGTCCTTTAGAAGCAATTGCTATTCATGCTAAACTTCAATAGCTGTTAAACATTAAAATTTAGATTTTTCAAGTTTATTGTGATACTGGTGTGCAGGAAATAGTCTTGAAAACTGTTTTGGGAATAAAAATATCTCAAGTTTATTGGGAAAAAAAACTAGGAAATTTTCTAATAATGTGAAGTTATTAAAAAGAATATATAGCATTTATACAACAAGAATATGGAATTTCATAAGCAATTTAGAAATCTAATTTGTTAAAGTTAAAAATAATTCGTGGATTAAAAGAGAGTAGTAATTTGATCACTTTAGATCTCTATGCTTTTATGTATGAATGATATAATGTTGACAGTTGGAAGAAATAGTATAATCATCTTTTGAATAATAAGTTAAACATGACACAAATATCTAGTGGCAAAAAGTTAAAATGGACGCTTAACCAGCATTTAACTATAGATCAAAAATTACAAAAATTACCATCTGGGAGGCGTACAGTATAATTAATCCAAATTATCCCACAATTGCTCCAAATCTTGGCTTCACCAACTACAAATTAACAACAATTTTTAAATTTCTCACTCTTGAGTCTAAATATCTTAATCTCATTATTAAAATAAACTTAGAAGCTATGCTCACAAATAAATTCCTTCATTTCAAAAGATTCTACAATAAGATAGACCCATTTTGTCAAATATGTAAAAGGCAAGAAGAGTCATTCAACCATATAATATACTCATGACCAGGGCTCAATAAAATAAATTTAGCCTTATACCAAAACTTAAGGGTGGATTACTACAAAATCATGTCTATAAGGGAAGCCTTACAAACTAAACAGTTTCCTATTATTAGACTTTCCATCTTTATTGTACACGCTATATGGAATGTCAGATGTAAGCTATTGTTCTCAGTGCCTGTCCCTGAACCAGTCAGTCTTTTCATGAGCATTATTAGGACAGTAAAAAACAGACTTTATCATTGCATCAAAATTCATGTATAATGAAACGTGGAAGTTACTTAATATACCAGATCCACTGAATCATTAGTGGCTAAGTAAAAGATGAATAATAGATTCATTTTGCATCAATGCTGATAGGTGAATAGAAAAGCTACATCAGTATACTATATTTATCAGAAGATAATCAATATACAAATGGTCCCAGACTGTTGATGATGTGTAAAACATAAATTTTTTGTCTGTTATAAGTATGTAAACATTATTTTTCATAAATAAAAGCTTTTGAGATTAAAATGGAAGGATTCAGGTTCTGATTAGAACCTATAAATAATTTAATTATTATGTACTATTTTTGCTACAAAACTACTCATTTTTTTAAAAACACAAAAGGCTGCCTCTACTGTCATAATTTATAAATAATAAAGATGACAAAAACCAGGAGGAAATTACCATGGAATATCAGTTAGCCAATCCAGAAAAAGAAATTGCAAATATTTAATAGGTTGTTTTTTATCATATTCAAATAATCAACAAATAATTAAAACGTAGTATAATTAGAATTTTTGATGACTGGCAAAGTATATATATAGTTTTTATCAATTTGAAAAGATTTGTGGCAAAGTTTGATATCCAGAGAAGTTTAATAAAGTTATGTAAATCATTTGAGAATATAGCGGAATATCTGAAAAATTTGAAATTAAAATTGGAGATTAATAAGAAAGTATATTAGATGCAATTCTGTTTTTATGATAGTGGATTTTGAATTGGTGAACAAATAGTCATGCTATTAAATCTATATCATGTCATGTCGTAATATAGGTTTAAAAATGGGGTTTTTAATTTGAGCAGATTAAAAACAAAAATTTTTGATTCCCATTATAATGATAGAATAATCTGATGAATATGCTTTGAATGCAGTCTGTAAAAAAATTAATTTAGAAGTTATTGTTAAAAAAACAACTAATATTTTATCAGCTAATAATGAAAAAAAAAATCTGACTTTAATGATTATAAGATTGACAAGTGGCTCTTGATATCCTTTTAAATAGTAAACCAAATCTTAGCTGTTATTGTATAAAAGTTCTTTATTTTGCCAAATTTACTGTATGGCATATGACTTGAATTCATTACTGACAATATAAGGACACAATCATAAGATAATACTTAGTAGATGCACCCTGTTTATGATATAAAGGGTAATTTTAAGGAACTCCAAAAGTGATTGTTTTATTGCGAAAATAAGACTGAGCATAAAATACTATTATAGAGACCAACAACTGGTTAAATCTTGAACATCTTAATCTTTCAGAAAGAAAAAAAATGCTGAAAAAGATATTAGAAAATGTCAAATAGACTGATTTAGTCACTAACAATGATAATTTAATAATCTTATTCTTCCTAATTGTTTTTCTGGAGTTAAGATGACTAAACTCACTTATAAATATAAAACATAATCAAATGATTTTAGTCCCAGTGCTGAAGTGAGAGAAATGAGTGTGACCTGTGGATCTTAGGCTTTAGAATCAGTCACTCAACCAATGCGCCAAACCATGCTAGTTGAAACAATTGGCTTTTTTTACAAAAAAAAAAAAAAGAGTTAAGATGACTAAACTCACTTATAAATATAAAGCATAATTAAATGTTTTTTTTTCTCCATATGTCATAGCATCGGTCAGGAGGCGAACCCGCAACAACCGTCTGCAAACAACTGATTGCTTGCAAGGCAGCTGCGCTGACCCCTCGGCTAACAAGTCAGAGTGCTGAAGTGAGAGAATTGACTGTGACGTGTAGATATTAGGCTTTAGAATTAGTCACTCAACTACTGCACCAAACCATGCTAGTTGAAACAATTGGCTTTTGTACAAAAAAAAAAGATCAAATAAATTAAATGGTGACCATTTTCTGAATCAATCAAGCATAAACATTAATTAAATTGTTTGCTTATTTTACTTTTTATAAATATTTATTACCTATACAATCTTTTAATGTAGATGAAGAACTGAAAATAACATGAAGAAATGAAACATAGGAAGAGTATAAAACAATACATTTAGTCATAGAACTAAAATTGAGTTAAATTGGAAATAACAAATGAATGGAATTATAATTACTTATCTTGAGAATATTTTTTAATTTAAATTTTCTGACTTTTCAAAATCATTGTTTGTAAGAATAATATTGTATTAGATTATTTGTATTATTCGTTGACATTAATATTTTGCTAAGTTTTTTCTTTAGGCCACAATTTAAAAACAATGTTAGCAGGTAAGACTTTGCAAAGAAGTTAACTTACAGCAATAATAGTCATATAAAATTTGATGCCAAAATTATTTTTTAATTTATATGTATGATGCTATATCCTTGTAATAAAAAGTAGAATTCCAGAATGATTTATTATATATACTTGGTAATTGGAGACTAACTTCATCTATGAGATTATTGAGATTTTATAGACTTTTGATGGCTTCCACATAAGGATTTTTTTTTGCATTTAAATAATATTGGCTGCATTCGATTTCTCCCACATTATTATAAGCATTTAGATCTATAAATTAGAGATAAATCTTCCACTTACACTTTTAACAATCCTGTTTATCTATTTTTGTTTCTCACATGACTAACTTAACATGAATTAGAATTTTTTGCTTTTTTAAATTTTTTCTGAATTTACTCTGATAACTACTGAATGAAGTAAATACATGCTTTACATATTTCTACCTACTTTCCATCTGCTGCTCTGTTTGATCTCTATTTTTTGATGTATGTTTTAAAAAATGTTTTGCAATCCCATCATTGATATACAATAATATTTTTATTTAAGGCTGATAAAAATCCACTTATGTATAACAATTTTTTAACTTTACAAAGTGTATTAGCAATGGAATCTTGGCATTTAACAAACATTAGATAAAATATTAAATTTCTTAATCCTAAAGTTTGAGAATATAATATTTTAGAAACTCCTCCTTTAATTCATTTAAAGTAATGAAGTAAGAAAAACAAAAATATGAAAATGTTTATTTCTATTTATTTTGATAAAATAATTGTATGATTGTGTGCTTAGTCATTACTTCACTATACCCAATAGTATACCATTGATATGTTTTTTTAAAATGTGTGTGTGTGTTTTTTTTTAACCACCCAATGTTTCAGTCACTTTATAGGACCATTGTCAAGGATCTTCTAAAAAATATATATAGTAATTAAAATAGAATGAATAAAAATCTTAGGCATTTTTTAAAATATATATTTATACTATTCTGGAAAGATTATATATTTCATAAAATATTATTTCAAAGCATTGCTTTCGAATTATAAAAAGGCCATTTTAATTTTTTTCTAATGCTTAGAAATAATATTTTATGAAATTTTAATCTTTCCGGAATAGTGTACCTATACTATTAATTTTATATTCAAGTTAAGGAAATAAATATTTTTAGTTATATAGATTTACCATTTTCACCTATAACCTTAAAATTAAACCTTTAAAACCATTATGAATAATAATAATTTTTCTTACTCCTTTTTTTTTTTCTCTTGTTATCGATTTTTATTTTTTACTCTGCATTTCCCCATTAATATTAATGTTTAAATTTTATTCAAATTTTTTCTTTAGTAGTAATTTCATTGATCTCCATCCAATCCTTTTTTATATAAATATTCATATATATATATCTGGGTCTCGTTTTATGCGGATTATTTTAATGCGATTTCGAAGTTATGCGATTCATGTTTCTTCTTAATATCTTTCATATTTCACTATTTTTATTAGATATCAAGAAATTTAAATTATTAATAACTTATTTTGACTTGAAATACTTTTTTTTTTTCAAAAATATAACATTATATTAGCAGCTAACGTGAATATGGCCTGAAACTGTATTTAGAATCTTAGCTTCTATGTAAATAATCTACTTATACTAATGAATAAATAATAATAATAGATTTATACGTACGTATAAAAATATCGCAATAAATATTCAAAAATTTTAAAGTTTTAAAACGTATTCTGTTAGATATTAACAGAAATAAATATTTTTTTAGATTTTTAAAACAAATAATATCGAAGATTTTATTGATTTTATAAACTGAAAATAATCTTTCTAATGATAATCTTTTTGATTTGATTGCGATCTCATTTTTTTATATAGAAACAGAAAACCATTAACACAGCACAAGACTGAAAGTGGCCCTAGTTGTACATCACGTCACGAATCTGATTTCTTTTCAGTTCACAAACAATGCATATTGTCAAATAATGGTAATGATTAAAATATATATAAAAAAATGTAAAGTTAAATACTGTAGTTAATAAAAAAGTTTGTCTTGTATTAATTTTTTTCAAATATTTGAAATTTTTTATTAGTCATACCTTATTTTTTTAATGCAAATTTTAAAGTAATTTTTCCTTGTTGCTTTGCTTTTATGAAAATTACAGAACCTATCCCCTATTTTTCAAGGTAAGTTACATTTATTTTTGTGTGAGTTTTCTGAGGAACCTATCTACCATATAAAACAAGACCCAGGTGTACTATATTTTTTCCATATATTTTATTTGAATAATTTTTTATTTCTTATATGTAAATATTCCTTAACCAATTTCTTCTAATAATTTCCTGCATTTTCCATCATTTTAATGTTAGTCATAATGCTTACATTCTATTGAATATATATGAGCATTAAGGATTTTATCAGTCTATAAGCATACAAATGAATATAATCATTATAAATTACAGTATTAAAGTAATGGAAAATGAGATTGGTTAAGAAATCAACCAATTAATAGCACTCTGTCCTATAGACATATACAGAGAGCAGTCATGTAGCTAATTCATTCATTTTTCCATTCAATTTTGTTCATTGCCCAGCAGGGTCAATCCTTTTTTCTTTTTTCCATATGCCATTCCCTCCAAAATAGCCTTTGTTAAACTGTTCTTTCTTTTTAGTATAAGTTCAATCTAGTTCTTCTTTCTATCCTAATTTCTTTATTTTTTGATTTACTCTTTTTAAACATATTTCATATCATTTTATCCTCTTCCTATACTCAATGTTCTTCTTTCTATCTCTAATTTTCTTGACTAAACTTATTTTTTCATTTACTCTTTTTAAAACATTTTCACGTCATTTTATCTTCCTTCTATACTCATTTTTCTCCAATGTGATATTTATTCTTTTACAATATATAATATTTTAAATCAGTGTTTCTCTTTCCAAAATATTCTTTTATTTTTTAAGATGGTCATACCAATTCCTTTATTTTTATTATTATTCCTTTAGGAATATTTATTTAAAAAAAAAAAATTGGATGGAGAGGAGTGAGTGAAAAGTAATGAAGTTACTATTAAAATTTTTTTTTACATAATAATAGATATATGTGCTTTGCGTACAGATAATGAAGCTGATAACAGTAAATAAAATAAATAATATTATACAATTATTAAAGCAGAGTGTTTTTGGGGGAATTCAAACTTCCATATTCATAGCTACTAGAATTTTGTTAAGAACTATACCAATGTTAATGCAAATGGTGCACTAATTGTGAGTGACTGCTCACCCACATGTGCCAAATTCATTAATGAGTTTTAAAATGACTTGATTTAAACATAGTTGCAATTTTTAGGGACAAATGGTTTAACATGCACAACGGTTGGCCTAAGAGTCTTCCATTTATTGGCATTATATCAAGTGTTGTACTCAACTATTATGAAAAGTAAATATTATCTGCATTCTTCAAGTCCACATCACCCTTGATATACACATGATATGTTGATGACATATTCAATGCAGCTCCTGATAACATCCTTACTAATCTTCACAACAGCCTCCAGAATAACACTAAACTCACTTTCACTTCAACATGGGGAAAACAATTACATCAGATTAAATACCTTGACATATGTGTCAGCAGAAATGCAGATAATCTAGAATACTGCATGATAGTAAAACCATTTGAAGTACGTAGTTTAACACACCCTAGTTCTTACGCATACCAATCCCACAAACTTGCAGCCTTCTCTTTCTTTTTGTTCAAAGTTAATAAATTTTTTTATAAGATAAATTACAATCATAAGAAAGAAAACAAACCAAGAATTCTCATTCCATACATCCATTCAATAGCTAAGTCTTATTAATAAACTCTCTTGCGACTTTGAAGTCACTTTTCGTTCACCTCCCAACACCCGAACTTACTCTTCAAGTCATATACAGGATCTCTTGCCCCAAAGAAATTGCCTAGCATCATATTACGGAGAAACTAGGATCAACATTACAACCAGAGTAGCACAGCATAGACACCTTTATAATAAGACTAAAACTAGTATGTGAAGGTAATTCAATCTTTGCTAAACACGAGAGAACCACTGGCCATAGTTTCCAACCAACCACTGCCAGTGTGGTCTGCTCTGAGAGAAATGACATCAAATTCAAGATTTGGGAAGCATGCTACATAGCAAGTGATCCTACATCAATCAATAAAAGAAAAGTCTGCTTTTCTCGAAAATGGTTTCTGTAGCTACTTTACATTAATTTGCATACATTTGCAATAACATTGGTATAGTTCTTAACAAAATTCTAGTAGCTATGAATATGGGAGTATGAATCCTCCCGAAAGCGCTCAGCTTTAATAACTGTATAATATTATTTATTTTATTTACTGCTATCAGCTTCATTATCTGTGTGCAAAACACATATATATATATTATGGACTTTATATGCTAATGAAGTAAAGCTTTAACTATTTCAATAATATGAATAACTACATACATAATCGGCAGCTACTTCAGACTGGACTCTCTATTTGCACATCAACAATTATGATAGAATTAAAACAAATCTATGAAGACAGCTTCTCAATTCTATAATTAGTGGATGCAAAAGGGCCTTAAAGAAAGAAATGAGAAAATGGAGCATAATCTCTGACAGCTATATAATTCCACAATTCATCATTAACAAATGTAACAAACATACAACCGCTCTTCTCAGAAAATTCAATAGCAAAATAAAATTTCTGGCAAACAAATAAAATATTCAATTGGATGAGCGCAAGCTCAATACTTTTGTTAATCTTACAAACACAAACATACCACACATGATCAAAGAAGTTCTCGAACTAGGTCCAAGGTTTATAGGTGGATAGTGGAAGAATTCTAAAATGGAAATTATTGCTGATGCCAAAGTGGTCTTAATGGATAATCCATTGCACGTATAGCGAATACTATAAAAAACAAAAAGCGAAACACTTATTCCAAGGAATGGAACAGAAAGATTACTAACACCAATCAACTTTCAGCTGACCACTCTGTAAAACAGTGATAGTGTTTTCTTAAAAATCGAATATTTCCGTATATGCCTGTCAACCTCCTCTCCCCCTAGAATCTTTGCCAATGTTAAACTCCATAAACCTGACAAACCATTAAGGCTTATGTTAGACTTCGGAAGGGCACAATACTTCAATACAGCTGTTTTGATCAATCAGTGGCTCATAGATGCATTGGGCTTTGGTGATCACACCATTCAAGTTATCATTTGGTTTTGTAGAGAAAATTAAGCATGCGGGTCATACAACCAATGTTCAAACTCGCATCTCTGGATATTACTGAACTCTATGGTTCCATTGATCACAGACAGACTATTGAAATAATTAATGACGCACTAATTATGAGTGACTGCCCACCCACACGTCCCAAATTCATTAATGAATTTTAAAAATGGCTTGATTTAAACGTAGTTGCAATTTTTAGGGACAAATGGTTTAACATGCACAACAATTGACCTATGGGCCTTCCACTTAGTTGCATTATATCAAGCATTATACTCAACCATTATGAAAAGCAAATATTACCTACATTCTTCAAGTCCACACCATCCATGATATGCATACGATATGTTGATGACATATTCATTGCAGCTCCAGATAACATCATTACTTTTCACAACAGCCTCCAGAATAACACTAAATTCACTTTCACTTCAACATGGGAAAAACAATTACATAAGGTTAAATAACTGCATGATAGTAAAACTATTTGAAGTATGTGGTTTAACACACCCTAGTTGTTACACATCCCAATCCCACAAACTTGCAGCCCTCTCTTCCTTTTTGTTCAGGAACCATAATTTATGCAAATACGAGGCAGACAAAAGAAATAATCTCATCAATTACAATGCAGATTTAGTAAAAATAGGGCATACTCAATCATCTATCAACGGGAAAGTTAATACATTTTTTTTATAAGATAAATTACAATCATAAGAAAGAAAACAAACCAAGAATTCTCATTCCATACATCCATTCAATAGCTAAGTCTTATTAATAAACTCTCTTGTGACTTTGAAATCACTTTTCATTTGCCTCCCAATACCAATAGATAGGATCAAATCCGAACTTATTCCTCAAATTATATACAAGATTTCTTGCCCCCAAAAAATTGCCTAACATTATATTATGGAGAAACCAGAGTAGCACAGCATAGATACCTTTATAATAAGACTAAAACTAAATGCAAAGGTAATTCAATCATTGCTGAAAACACAAGAGAGCCACTGGCCATAGTTTCCAACCAACCACTGCCAGTGTTGTCTGCTCTGAGAGAAATGACATCAAATGCAAGGTCAGGGAGGCATGCTACATAGCAAGTGATCCTACATCAATCAATAGAAGAGAGGCCTGCTTTTTTCTTTCTCGAAAATGGTCTCTGTAGCCACTTTACATTAATTTGCATTAACATTGGTATAGTTCTTAACAAAATTCTAGTAGCTATGAATATGGAAGTATGAATCTTCCCGAAAGTGCTCAGTTTTAATAATTGTATATTATTTATTTTATTTACTGTTATCAGCTTCATTATCTGTGCGCAAAACACACACACACACATATTATGGATTTTATATGCTAATGAAGTAAAGCTTTACTATTTCAATAATAATAGGAGGGAGGACAGGAATAGTGGATTTTAATATAAAAAAAATTATGATTGTAAATTTTAAGGTTATAGTTTTAATGTATTATGGTGTGTATAGTATAAATGATATATATATATTTTAAAAATAATTTGATTATAATAGAGTAGCTGATAGGATAGGCAATTGCCTTGGTAGCTGGTTAATTTGGAGAAGGGGATATAATGCTACTGCAGTATGTTATATATAAATTTATTTTATTATGATCATGCAAGATTTTTTTATTCATTGGGAATCAATCTGCATCTGCCGGCTTGATAATGAAGGGAGACAAAAGGTTTGCAGAGTAAATAAAAAAAAAAAACTTGTCATGATTTATGCATATGTAATTCACAATCATTTCTAACTTTGATTATCTTTGATATATTGTTTTTTGTCTAATTTTTTTTTAATGTTTATTAACTATTATTATAAGCAATAAATGTAAACAGAAAAATTAACATTTTTACTCATTTTTTTTTTTAAAAAATTAGTTATTGGATAATATATTGATGAAAAGAGAACTCATATTAAAAAAAAGAAAAAGGTATCTGCATTTATTTATTTCATATTGTTTTGAAAAATAAATAAGCATTATGGCAAGGCTGAACTATGCAAGTGGCTTTTATATATTGGAGTTACTCACAGAATAAGATTTATTTATTCACTTAGCAATCAAAATATATGTGATAGTTTAAAGGATAAATAAAACTATTATGAATAAATAAGAATGGATTGAAATTTTAATTCTGTTAGATATTTCAGTTTTTTATTTAGGTCTTTTATAACAAGAACAGGGAATATTAACATATATTGTCGGTAATTAGGGTTCCACACTTTATTTAAAACCAAAATTCAGACATTGTCACCACATAGCAGTGCTGACAGAGAAAATATTGATCATTAAATTTTTGGAATATAGTATGTTGAAGAAGATCACAATCAATTGTATGGAAAATGAGAGAAACATATAGATAAAAAAAATTTTTTAAGGACTTTGTCTAGATCGTTTATAAGTTCAGAAAATATAAGCACAAAATATTGGATCTAACAAAAAAAAATATATATTAATATTGGATTTGAGGATTGTAGATTGGAAGGAAAATGATAGCAGGAAAGCAGTAGATGGAATATAAAAATGATTTCACAAAAAAACAAGCAAATGTTTAATTTGACTATCTTAAAATTATTAATAGGGTCCTTGAATAAAATGCTTATGAACAGATATGGATTTTGTCCAGACATTTTATGTCACATCATGTTGAGAATTATTTTAATCAGTATACAACCACAATAAAAAAATAATTTTAGTGAATGCTAGTATCTCAAAAGAATGAGGCATAAAATATTTTTGCTGTAAAATTGTCATGAATTTTATGGTCCTCAGTTTATCACTTTTATTTACAATGAATATTAGTAATAACTTTTTCATTAATCAGTGTATTGTTTATTAAAAGCTGAACAGACAAAGTAAAAATCTTACAGATATTAAAATTAGGCAGGCTCTTTTTTTTTTTAGAAACTTGAAAGGTGTATAATTAGAGGTTAATTGTTACAATATTATTATATACCTTCTTTTGGTTTGCAAAATAGTTAATTTGGCATGATTTTAGATCCAAAAATGCATAATTCTGATTTCTATTACAAAATCTCATGTATGTGTTCTGTCATCATCTGACATTTCTATCACACCAATGCTAACAACTAAAAGCTGCATTTTTAAATTCTGGATTTTGAATATTAGGTTTTTATTATTATAGAATCCTTTTCTTACTTTTTTTTTCATAGAATGATTAGAACACTTTCAACCTTTACAGTCAGTTATTTAAATTTATAAATTGATTGGTGCCAATTTATTCATTTATAATTTGAAGGCTCTTGAATTGTGACTTCTATTTTTAGTCATTCACATCATTATTATTAGTATTTTTTTTCACTTTAAAATATCAAACAATATAACCTCTTTAAATAAAAAAAAACATTAAATGGCTTTAAAACAGATGGCTCCTGAATAATTTCTTTCTATATTTGATTATTTAAATTGCAATAATAATAAAAATTTCAACCATATATCTTATTAATATTGTTTTGCTCTTTTAATTTTGTTTCACCATTTTTAAATTATTTTATAGCCCAGCAGTTAAGTTTTGTAATCATAAATTTTGTTTGTGATGCTCATGTCTTTACAAATGAAACATTATAATTTATTTGACTCTTAACAAATAAAAATCTAATAATAATAGAGAAAAACAATATTTTCTATGTAAGATTTTAGAGACTTCTTGTTTTTAATTCTATAGTCATTCTAAATTTGTTGATAACTAACTTCATTGATTATAGATGTTTAATTTTCAAATTTAAAATCTTACTTCTGCATAATTTAAATAATTTTTCTACATTAAAAAATTTCTGGAATTAGAAACAATTTAAAATTTATGCATGATATAATTACATTTTATTTAAAATTATTATTTTGTGTGTGTATGTAAGGTTGTGGTTATTTATAGTTTATTATATGTAAATGTGTTTATTTTGTAAAGCATTGTTTTTCTAATTATCATCTCCAATAATAATACTCTTATTACATTGGTTATTGTATGAAAGTATTATTCCTATCACATAGTGCATTATTTTTGATTATTTATAAGTCTTCAAAATTATATTCAGTAAGTTTTATTTGACAATAGATCATTTTATTAAAAAAAAAGATTATGATCATTATGAAGTATTTATTATTGGAAACTTTATATTTTCATTAATGAAATTTAAATATTAAAAATACACAATGCTCTGTGATTAGTAAGTTTATCTCCCCATCCCTTCACTTGTCATTGATGTTTTTAAATGTACATCAATAAAAAAGAATAACTTGTAAGTGTTAAAGAAAAAAAAAGAAATCACACTGGAGATTAATAAAATGACAGAGGTATAATTTTTTTAAAATTATTACTAGTAATTTTTTTTTTAAAATAAATAAATTGCTCACTAAAACAATTTAATGTGCTATACTTGTTTTCTATTTATCAAAATTTATACACTATTAAATTAACTTTGTTTAGAGATGTTTTGCTTAAGGTTTTCCCTATGAAGTATAACTAAATTGTTTTTTTTTTTAAAGCCTTTTGATTATTTATCGATTATTTCTTATTCAATTACTTCATATTTCAAAATATATTAATAATAAATAATTTTGTGCATGCTTGATTATTCACCTTATTAAATTCTCTAAACCACCTTGTCTTATTATTATAAAAGTAAAGTGAATATGTGAATTGTTATCCTTATTAGTAATCATAGCAATTCTTTTGTAAAGAAATGTTTACATGCATTGTATATTTAGTAATGTAAACATAACTGCATACATAAAAGGTTCTATTGTTGTTTTCCTTAAATGAAAGTCTTTATTTAATAAAGCAATACATCAAAATATAAGTATTTATTTGTTAACAATGCTTTTTATTAAGATATTGCAGTCACATAACATCTTTCATAGATAATTTATTGTAAAACTGGTTTGAAATAAATTTGTGCATTTTTTTTTCTTTCAGAAATTGATATAAAAGTCCATTTTACAAAAAAGATATGTATATTTGCCAATTCTCAAATTTACACAACTAACTCTTGTTCAAGTATTACAATTATCATCAGAAATATAGCCTGGTTATTGAAAGATTTCAATACTATATATGTAGGTTAACAATCAGTAAGAATAATTCATTGTTATTGGCATGACTCTCTATGAGAGTGAAACAGAGATGAGCTATATTTTCTAATTACTATGAGCTGTATTAGTATTTAAGTGAAGTACATAATTTTGCTTTTCTAATGATTTATAAAAATACCAGTTCAAGATGCCTTTTATATTTTAACATTTTAAAAGTATTATTAAGCAAACTTTCCTTTATTATATACAATGTTGGTATAACATCAACTATTAAACATTTATTTATTTGTGGTATGGTCAGTTGATGAGGGGTCATATAATGTTTAAGCTCTATGTTGCTTAACTGAAATTTTTTACCCCCCCCCCCATTCCTCAGCTAAAAATTTAACAAACTTCAACTTTCAAACCACTGTTTTTTATTACTAGATTAAATTATATTGACAAAGTCTATTTTATGCACAAAATTTGAAATTATTTAAATTTCAAAAAATTTGAGGATCTCCTCCCATTAAAAAAAAACCATTTCTAATCCACAAATTACTTATAAATCTGCAGCACAACGTTTACACCCTTGTCATTGTTAATCTTGGTGTTATCAATCTAATCACTGCTGTTGCATTTTGATAAATCTTTTTCAGGATATGACTATCTTGATAATTCAAAGCTTTAATCACTATCAAATATTTCATAACTCAAATCTGAAGAATAATGGCATCTCATATTCATTGGGTTTTTTTTCTATAACTTCTGTCAATATTTGGACGTCATCCATTGTACTAAAACTAGTTTTAAATTCAGCTTATTCTTTTGATTGGTTAGAATCTAATGTTATTGTAGATGGGACGTAATTATCTTGATAAAGATTTTATATAGAACTGATAGGTTTATAATTTCTAATATTTTTTTTGTCACCTTTCTTAAATATCATTATCTTTCATTCATTTGCTCCATTTTATCATTTTATAGCTTTTTCTTAATCTGCCATTTTTTTAAAAAAAATATAGGTAAATAATTCCATCTTTTCCTGGAACTTACATGTCTTATTTTTTCATTTAAAATATTTGGCAAATTAGAAAGTATAGTAAATTTTAAGAGATGCTTTCTTTTTTGTTAGTAAATGATTATTTATAGAACTCTTCCACATAGATTAAATTTTCCTTCCAGAATTAAAATGTTGATTTACACTTTTGACCTGCCCTTTTGTAGCTTTTCTTGCCAATTCAAAACTATATTTTCTTATAGCATTCTTAATTATTTTTTATATTATTTTACAAAATTTTAAATATTCCATTCTTCTTCATAGATCATTTGAAATATTTTCATATTCATTCTTTTATTCATACATTGTCTTGTCTCAGTTCAAAAAATTTAATATTTTGCTGAACAGAATATTTCAGTCATGTCTGAATCATTGAATCTATTAAGAACATTACAATCTTGAAATACATATATTATGCTGGTCAAAATATAATTTGATTCTGTTATATTTTCATTTGAATCCTTCTATGTCTATTTAACTCTTTTCTTAAAGAAATATTTCATGCTATACAGTTTTTGTTTTTCTGTGAAATCTATGTGTATTTCCTCTCATTTCTGTCATCATAATTAAATTTATCCACAGCACTTTCATCTTTCAATCATTTACCAATTCTAGCATTAAAGTCTCCCATGGCAATTTTAAAATGTTGTTTGGTCTGATCAAAAACATTTAATACATCCATATAAAAATCTACTTCTTCATCACAATGAGAACTTGTTGGTACATGAAACTACATATGGCATCTTTCATTAATTTGAATAACTAATCTTGCCATTTTGTTTGATACACCATCAATTTCCACAATATTGTTCTTATACTTTCTATTTATAATAAATACCACTACACTTGTGCTTCCAATATTTATGCTTTTGTAATAAAATACATGTCCATTTTTTAAATCAATTGCCTTTTTGCTTTTGTGTAGGCTGACAATGTCCCATTTAATTTTAGAAAGTTCTTTTTTTAATTTGTACAATCTTAAATTTATTTGACAGTGATCTGCATTAATGGATACTTAAGTAAAAGGTCATTTAACAGTAATCTGGGTCTACAATTAGGGGATTCTTAATATCTTTTGCTGTGAATCACCAGCTGCTGTTAACAGTGTCCTGGAAATAAGATGTTAATTTAGTTTTGTTTGTCTTGATTATAAATATCTAAAAGGTAAAAAAAAAAAGATCGTTCATGCACACATTGATCCTGACTTTAAGAACTATCAAGAAAGACCAGTGAGCAGCCCTTACATATTTATTAACCTTATGATTAATCACTTAGTAATAGAAGTTGCAACAATAGAAACATGTGGAATGGGCAATAGGAATTTTCCCTATTTGATTCCTTAAAGGTCTCAAAGGGAAATCAAAAAATATCCTTTCAATTAACACAAAACTCCCTCCTTTCTGCAGTAAATATAAATAGTGAATTTAATTTTTTCTAAAATGGTATTCACTAATAAGTTACGATTAAATTATGCAAATATATTACTGTAATTTTAAGCAGTCCACCATTATAATCATGGTATATAGTTTTGAATTAAAAAAACTGATTTATTTATTATTCTAAATTAAAAAACTGCATGAACAAATTTTTAATTAAAAATAAAAAATGTTCATAATAAAACTACAAATAGTCTAATTATAAATATATACCCTGAACTACTACCTGAATTATTTAGAGCACTTTTTTATTTTGTTAAATGGTGAAACTTTCATCTAGCAGAATATATATTAAACCAAATAATTCTTTTAGGATGATTGTTTCATAATGCAGTGATTATATAATCTGAAAATAAAATTATAGATTTTTCCCTCCATTATCATTTCTAACATTAATTCTTAATTATTTTTAATGCAATGATTAGATATCACATGATCACCATTTCTTATGCTTGCTCATAACTGTTATTAAAACAGGCAAAATTCTCCATACAGATTTGCACTGAGTGGCATACTGTATGGAGAGTTTTACCTGTTTTAATGATTAGATACATATATATATATTAAATTACTGATCACTAGTTTAATATGTAGTTAACATGTTTAAACTTCTGCAACCTCTTCCATTAGTTCTATAAAAATTTTAACAAGCATATTTTATCAATGGTCATCTGATATTGTAAATCTACAATATTTATGAACACACCTATATGTACACATAAAAGATAATCAATTAAAATTTTCTAAACAATTGAATAACAATTATTATAAAATGTGCAATCCACTTTTATATATATAAAAAAAGTGCACAACCATAATTAGAAGATGAAAACACTTGCATTGAATGGGTAGTTTGTTTTATTTTAAACTTTTTTGTTTATCTTAAATATGTACTATATAAATTACTAATTCAGTCTTAATAAAATTAGAAATAAAACTAAGATTCTTTTAGATATTTTGTAATATCCAGTTAGTTCCTGATAAATTAAGCAATGAAGCACAAAGGAGTAGTACTAGAATTAACTTTGGAGAAATCTCCCTTTCAGCTGAAATGCTCCCCTTAATGAGTTTCTATAATTTAGACACTACTTTCTGTTTTTAATTCAATATAATAACTATTTTAATATCTGGGGTAGAAAGCTTTATTTATTAAATATTGACAGTTAATATGGATTAAGTTAAAAATATTTGGGGCTTAGAATTATCATTTTTATTATCAGCAAATTGATTTTAAAAAGCACTGGGATTTTTTGATGATAAGATAATAATTGTCAATCTCAAAGTTAATTATAATATATAACTGGCTTATATGTTTGTCGATTTTTTCTCATGTGATTCCGAATAATCATACTTATTTGAGAGCAATTGTTGCTGATAACTAAATATTTTAATGATTAATTTTGTGATTTCTTTTTTTCCTTTTGCAGCTGTAATAAGAAATTATTATTAAATTTGCTATATTTTATCTTATTTAGAAAACAGTAATATATTATTATAAGATAAATATTTGGAATATATTTAATGAAAGTTAAAATAGAATCAGTCAACAGTTATATCAAATATAGGTAAAATAAATGTTTTGAATTTGTGGACAGATGCATCCAAGTTTTGAACCAAAAATATACAAAGAATTATTGTAGAATGTATCAGGATGCACACACTTAAAAAAAAGAGAGAAAAAATAAACTATTTAAAATGGAAAAAAAAGAAGAAAAACTAAGAAGTAGCCCCCTCCCTCTTTGATATTCTTCTCATTATTTATTATAATATCAATACAATAATTTCAGTAGAATTTTCTATTTGAAACGAAATTTGCTTCCCTCCTTAAAAAAAAAAAAACAAAGCAAAACATTTTTGTATTTTATTTTCACAATTATTAAATTCATAATACAAAGTATCAGATATGAATCAATATTTAATGTACTATATATTTAATTTCAAAGTCCTTTGGAGAATGAATTCCTAGACAATAGTTTACTGCAGATTCAAAATGACTTCCAATAATATATCTATGCTCTAGCTGATATTATGGTTGTTCATAATTTATTGGAATAATTTATCCTCAAAAGTTTCTGAACAACCCCAATCTATTATGCAAGGTCTATTCAAAGAAGAAGTATTCACAAATCTAAAGGTCTATTCAAAGATACATTTTCAGTAAATAATAAGGGGGCTGCTAATGATGATCATTAACTAGTTTGGATGTATGATTATTATTATACATATTATTGCTGTTATATAAATATATTTCATATTATCACTGATTTATTTAAATGTTATATATATAATATAGTTATGGCACTCAAAAAAAAAAAAACATCTGAAAAAGACCTGTATAAGTAAAAACTGTTGACTGGATTGAAGAATTTAAGAGATATTGCATTATGTAGAGTGCATAAAAGAATGTTTAAATATTATTGCTATTTATATTAAATTAATATAGTCATGACAATTTTTCCTCCTCTAAACAAACAATACTTCATTAAAATCAAAATTAGATATAAATGTTCAAACATATCAACTACCATAATCCAATTGGGTAGTTTTAAGGCTTTAATGTTCCAAAAATAAAAAATTGGAGGCATGAACAATCATTAGGTTCACATTAACTGTGTAGATTTTTTCACAAATACAGAAATTTACTCAATAGCATTTTAAAAAGTTCACAATTTTTTAAAAAACATGTTTATGGTTAAATTCTCTTCAGAGGCCAGACTGAATAGTTTTATTGTATACAAAAATCCATTCATAAACACTGTAAAAAAACCCAATTATCTTATAGTAAGAAAATTCTTCACAGAAGCTAAATTTTAAGATAATTCATTAATCTCTGATATATTTATGTTTATAGGTTTTAATATATGTGAGCAAATCCAGTTAGTAATTTCAAATTAATTTTTTTATTTTTCTTAAATGATTTTTCATAAAAAAAATAATTCAAAATTACTGAGATGCTCAATTGAAATGATTTTATTTATTAATAAATAATCTTCACACTTTTATGCCAAGTTTAAATATAATTATAAATCTCTATATATATAGGCTTTAAATCAGTATCATATATATATATATATAAAATAAATATGATAATTTTTAACACTTTAACTGAATATATATTATAAATGATGCACTATGTAAATCAAATTATTTCTTTGTTGATTCTCAATTAAATTAGAATTCTCTGAAATTTTAAATATAAAAGATTTTATAAAGAGATTTGCATTATACTCTAAATCAGTTGTTGTCTTTTATTCACATCTTGTTAGTCAAGCTAATGAATTAAAAAATTCAAATATATTACAGTTTGGGAGCAAGGTGTCTGACTTGTATACAACAGGTACTAAATTAATCACTATATGAAAAAATAATTACTTTAAATTAGGAACTGCAAAAGTAGGGTCAAGAAGCTAAAAAGTACACTAGTCCCTTACACTGAGATTTAAGTATGTTGATCTTACACTGCTTACATTGTGAATTGAAGGAGAGGTATCACAAGTTCAAATGAACTATATTAGAAAGAAAGAGAACTTATATTTAAAAAAGATGATACCAAATCTTTAATTCCTTTTTGAAATACAGATGAGATATTAATTAAACTGATGAAACTTGATCTTTTTTACTTCAGAAAAAATAATAAAAAAAAATACATGAAATTTCTAATAATAATGGTTTATTAAAGTAACATTATTTATATTAATTATGCACTAATCATATACAAACATTAATAAAAAAATACGCTTGAATAATACTTAATAAATAATATTTCTGTAGTATAATTTTCAGTACACTGCTCTTAGAGGACTGGTTTTTATTTGCTTTTAACATCTTGTGGAGGGGTGTAATCAAAAGCATATGAGTAAAGATACACATTTCATGCTGAATCAGTATTCATCAATTAGCCCAAATCACAATCTCTTACACATATATTTATCATTGTTCAATATATATATAGATAGACAATTACTACAGTTTAATTGATAAATAGCAAACGTGCCACCCTTACAATTTTGTCACAAACCACTTAATGGAAATATATTAATAATTTTAATTAGTCATTCATTATACTACAGAAATATTATTCATTAAGTGGATAATCACTAATCTAATAAATGATTAATAAAAATTAACATACTCCCATTAAGTGGCTTGATTCAAAGTTGTGATAACAGTAAGTTTGCCACTTATTAATTAAACTGTAGTAATTGTCTATCTATGTATAGTGAACAATGATAAAGATATGTGAAAGAGATTGTGATCTGGGCCAACTGATGAGTACTGATTCAACATAAAATGTGCATCTTGGGGATCATCTATTTTTTCCACATATCTTTAGATATATGGTTATGATTACACACCTTCACAAGGTGCTAAAAGCAGATAGAAACGAGTCCCTATCTTCTGTGAGAGTGATGTAATAAAAACTATACTACAGAAATATTATTCATTAAGTGGATATTCTCTAACATAATGAATGATTAATGAAAATTATTAATATATGTTTGAGTAACATTTCTAATTTTCCATTGCCTTTCCCATTTCATCATTTTTAGATACATGGATTAATTGCTGAACTGCTTTAATAATTTTAATGTTTTCTACAAAATGGCTATGGCCACAAAAAAAGTGGAGATAGAGAAAACTTTAATCACTAAATTTTTTAAATAACTTCTTTATTGACCACACTGCTCCTTTTAACGGAGTTTAATTTCTAAATTATTATGCAAATATAAAAATAAATTTTGAAAATACAATTGCAGCACATACTACATATAAAGATATACAAACAGTATATATATATATCCGATAGATATTAAACTCAAAATAGTTATTATTTAATATTTACATTTAATATATGTTTAAGTTTGTAGCAGTTATAGTGCTTAGAAATTTAATAAATATATAACCAGAATTAAAATATTAATTATTAAACTATTATATGATCTTTGTAGATATGGAAAAATGTTTAAATTTGGAACTAAGGGTGCAAGAAACTCAGAGGAAGATCTGTACTGAAAGATTTCAAAGTATCTCTTTTGCTTTATTTAATTAATTAGTTTTAAAAATAATCTAGAATGATTTAATTAATAAAAAAATATAATCTTTTTAATTCTCTCTATATAGTTCACTCAAATGATTATTAGTACTTAAGAAGAAATTAAAAATTTTTAAATTAAAAATTAAAATACTGCTTTTATTAAGAGTAGTAACTTTATATTCTATTCCTAAATTACACAGTGATGTTATTTTTATACTTTAGCTTTTAGAACATATTATATGTATTACCCCAGATTGGAAATTTCATATCTTATATTCTATAAAAAATATTAGAGATTCATTCAGTTAATAATTATATATATTAGAATACTAATTATTATTATTTTTTTAATACTAATTTTATTAATATCAAAAATATACAATTTAACATTGGTACTTTCTGGTTAGCTGCACCCCAGCCACTAGAGGCGCTGCTTCTGTGTAAACACACAGAAATATCCAGAGTAAGGGCCAAAAAGCAGACGATGCAAATACCTTTAGTACCAAATATGATTTTAAAAAACAACAACAAAGTAATATATATATATTGTTTATTATGGAAGCAGTGAATAAAATAAGTAGTAAATAAATTAACTAATTAGCATAGATAGAATGCCTTTCAGTTTTCAAAACAAAATGTAACCTTAAACACAAATGCTAATTTTTAAAAGATATTTTTCATTGACAGTTTAGTTATAGAAAATGTAGTATCATGGCGATAGATTGGATTCTTTAAAAAATGCTACTGATGAAAGTAATTCTGTATGATAAACAAATAGCAATATCTTAGAGTTACAAAACTGGCTTAAATATATCTATATCCAATTCCTTTTCTTTCTTTTGTTAAAAAAAGTCATGCTATTACACACAGTTATTGATCATTTTAATTTCTACATGTGGGAAAACACTTTTGATCTTCTTAACGATTATTTTCTGAGGTATCATTTAACTGGCTGACTTGTTGCGACGTCTGGATGCCATTCTATAGCAAAGTAGGACATGCAATACATTAGAAAATTAGTTCTGAATTAGGAGTAAACAAAAAAAAAAAGAAAGATTAAATAGTAGCGATAAAGAGTGCTAGATGAAAAGAATGAGCATGCCCTCTTCAAACAATCAAAAATGACAAAAATTAAACAATGTAAATTTAATGTTTTAACTAAAAATAATAAAGCACTAAAATCTTGAAGATGAAGCATTAAAATTAGAACTACAAGCAAAATAAAATTAATTAAAATAAAAATAAAGAAAAGTAAATTAAAAAAAAAAAGCAAATCAAATTTTGAAAAGTATTGTGCAATATCACATGACAGAGATAGTGAACTGGCTTCAGTGAGTAACAACAGTAATATCTACTCTAAACAACACAATGCTAGAGTATAAAATGTTGATAAAGTTAGTTAAACATTTAAGATTAAAGAAAATAGAAATTTTAATAAGTGTAGCAAATGAAAATGAAGAATGAATTTTGAGAATTCAGATAAATAATCTTTTTCTGCAAAAGTAAGATTTGTTAGATGCCCAAATAACCAAAAAGTACAATAATACCCAAAAGAAATAAACCAATAAAAATAAATAAATAAATATATAAATAAGGCAGCCATGTTGATTAGGTCATGTGACCTTGCAAAATACTTTCAAAGCAGACTACCAACAGCTACATGCAAAAGCACTAAGGGAAGTACCAGAATAAAGTCATCGGCAGGGTCACGAGGTCGCTTCTTGCCAATCAAGGTCTCGACCGGTTGCGGCTAATTAGTATGCAGAGCACATGGTGGCAATGGGCCAATGAATTTGCAGCAGGTTTGGCAGGGTTGGCAGCACATGACACAGCAAGCGGCAAGGCATCGTGGGTAAATAAAAACAGCAACCATTTAGGTCAAAGATAAATAAAACATGCAATTTGTAATAAAAGTCCCTGAAAAGCTTATTTCCAGCATGCCTTTCCAAAGTTAAATGTTAGACACTAATTATAAACCCTTCAAAAAGAGCAAAAGGGTTTAATGTTAACTATCTATGTCAATTTATAAGATTTAGATTATTATTGTCTAAGATGGCACTGCTCATAAAAGGAATGAGCTGTAATTAGACTACCTGCATTTAAAGCTAGTGCAAACACTGGGGCTGGCTAAAATAATTTATCATTCACATTACACTGAAATAATTGGTGCAAAGAAATAGCATATGGTGAAAAAAAAAGATAAACGTACAAAAAGAAATGAAAAATAGCTAAAGCCCCATTCTAATTTAGCAAGACGAATAACAGAATGCACTGAAGAGCCAGACATTATCAGAAAGAAGAGAAAAATAGAGTTGAAAACAAGTAAAATAGGACAATCAAACAATAATGCTCATGAATTAATAAAAAAAAAAAAAAAAGAAAAATGGCTGAAAAGGCGTTTTCTACTGAAAATAGGCTTTCCAGAGACGCAACTCTCTACCAGTGACTAACCCACAATAAATTTCTTTTATCTAAGTAAATCATGCATTTTTTTTTTGAAAATTAAAATTAATTATAAAGAGAAATATCAAAATATTAAAGAATAGAAATAGAATAAAAATATTTAAAAAAAAGATATAGAAATAGAGATATTCAAAATAATAGAATGGAAAAAGAATACTCAATACCAATTGGCTAATAATAAAATAGTATAAGTTATTAAATAATTCTTAAATAAGTATTAGACCAATCAGAAGAGTATACTTAAACAGCTAAAGAAAAAAAAAAGCTTAAAAACATTAAATATTTATAGCAAAAAGAAAAAGAACAAAAAAAAACTTTCTCTGAAAGTGATTAAATAGCATGTGCAAGGGCGACAGATGTTACAAATCCAACATAAATAATATATAAATAGTAATAACAAAACAAATTATTGCAAATTAATCTTTATTCAAACATTAAATTCAAATAAAAAATTTGACCTTTTTTTTTTTTTTTTGCTTTAACCAGTTTATAAGTTATTTTATATATAAAAAAATTCTTATATAGATATACAAGTCCAAAATATACATTAAAAAATATTATCCATACATTCTCTCATTCGTACATACATATGAGGGTGTGGTTTGTGAAAATAAATATATGTTGTAATTGTATGTATTAAAGAATACTCATCATAGATTAAAGAAAATATTACTAAAAATTATTAATTTTTATTATACAAAAAATAATACAAAAATTGAATAACTTGTTGTGAGTAAAAACTAATACTGTAATTATTTCCTAATATAGTTAACCAGTTAGTAAATAGAACTGTAAATGATATTCTGAGTATAATAGTTAAATCATAATAAATAATTTCTTAAAAAGATTAATTAACTCACCTGAGAATGCACTGTATAATGCATTCATAATAATTATTATTTCTAATAATTTGTAATGTATTTTTTCTCCTTTAAAATCTAATAATATTAAAATCACACATGCAATTTGCATAATCCATATATGGAATGCATAGTTAAATGTCAAATAGTTGTAATTTTGATACAACCTTTTATGAAAGAAAATAGATTTAATAAATATATAAAATATTTATTTTAAAATAAATTTTTTTAAAAATTGTAACTTTAAATTTTTATAAATAATATGTGAAGCTTTTCCTCTCTTTCTCATTGCTTTTTTAAAAAATATTTCTGATGTGATATGAAAGAATATTGCACTAAGTTTTTGTGTTTAAAAATGGATTCATATTCTTTACATTATCTAATTATTTCATCATTCATTCATCAAGTCAGATGTACAATACATATATCAATAGTAGTTCTAGAAGGCAATATCATAATATGCAAAATGACACATTAAAGCATAATGAATGAGTGTTTTTTTTTTTAAAAAAAAAAACAACAGCCTTTTTATAAGCCATAGTTAATGCATTAGAAATTAATTATGAAAAATAATAGGAATATTGTTGAAGAACAGTTAAATAGAATAGTAAATGATAAGAAATAATTTATGATAATGAAGATATCAGAAGCTTTTATGATATATTTTAAAATGAGTATAACATTCCTAAAACAATTATAAAATATTTTACATTTATATATATTTTAAATACCATAATATTTATGAAAATAGAATAGCAAATAACATAAAATTATAGCTGCTAAAATGATAAAATAAAATAAAAAATGCTGCAAAGAAAAAAAATTGCATAGTAAAATTCAAAAATAAAACAATGCAAACAAAGTGAAAAGACAGTGCAGCTGAAGACCCTAAAATAGAAATAAAAACTAAAATTATTCAATATTTAGATTTTTTTTTTTTTATATCACAACTTCATGGTTGTCTTGAAACTAAAAGTGACAGCAGTGGAACAGGACTAAAGCTAACGAACAAGAAATAAAAAAAATAAAAACAAAAAGTAATATAAGAAATATGAAAGCATATTAAAACTATTCAAATAAGCAAATCATAACTAAATTTTGAAATAAATTAAAAAGAATTTAAATGCGGCAGACTAATTTGGACTTCAATATGACTGGCTGATCTTTACTTTAACAGCTAATAAACTAGAAATGGAATTTTGTACTTTAATTGTACAAATATGTAATTTTAAATGGGGAGAGAAAGTCATAATAATATATAAATTAGGGGAGCAACAGTTATAATTGTGTAGGTCGACAAAATAACAAATAATAAACAAAAATAATAGTAATTTACAAATTTATAAACTTTTATAATTATTAATTAAAAGATAACTTGTTCTCATAAATGATTAAAAGTGGGTATAAAATGTGCTGTCAAAATACTACTGTTAAAAAATTAAATCTGAACACAACCATGAACACACAATACTAATATAAAACTAATTGACTAAATAATATCTAGCAGAGTTAAAAAAGTAAAATCTCTTTTACAATTGTATTTTGAAATTTTGGTAAATTTCTTTTCCAACACAAAAAATAATGAGATATTTAGTGGCCTACCTTTACCATGAGTCCATTTCAACATTTGTGCAAAGCAGAAAGATTGAAGTCCAAAACTAGTCAGCCATTCTATAGGTAAACTAAACAATCATTACAATTCCAGTATGGAGGATAAAATAAACATAGGAAAAGATTACTATATATATATAAAAAAAAAAACTGTGACAGGTGGAGAAGAAAACTAAGACGATAACAAACACAACGCTATCACAGACATAGGTCACATGACAGGTCACGTGATAATAGGATTAGTCAGGCCACGCAAAGCAGGTGGTGGCTGCAGTGCTGCTCTCTAGTGACCCATGCAAGGTGTGGTGAGTGTGTTATTATCCATAGCTTAATAATCCATCCATCAGTTTAGTGAGCTTGCATGCTCCGTAGTAATAGAGGGAGCGCTGAACTAAAGCAGCTGGTTTTATTCAGAGGGCAATCCATGCAAGAGAGGAATTGGGCACAATTGTTGCTTCGCTCTCTGAAGTAGTAAAATTTGGGCATCTTAAATAATGTGTGTGTAAAATGTACTTATATATGTGCATATATTTATACACACATGTAATTGATTATTTATAATAACAACAAAAAATATTTACTACAATGAATTTGAGAATGATTTAAAAAAAAAAGTAAATATGCATTAATATATAAAGTGTTTGAATTTCAGTATAGCTGAAATTTCAAACTCCATGTCTATGTCAGTCTTTTAATAGTTTTGCATTAAATGATTTTTTCTTGCCTAATTCAGAAATTTCATGACTAACAAGTGAATCAATTTATCAGACCTGTTTGCTTTTTATTTCCTACAATGCAAAATATTTCATATAGTTGCAAAAATATATCTATCTGCTTAAAGATTTTTTTTTCTTCTCAATATTCCAATGAATAAAAATTTATTGAAAATTTACTTAGATAAGTTTAAAGCAAAAAATGAATGAATCATGATCTGATCTAAACATTTTGGGAGATTACTTCTTGATTTTCAAATAGTGATTACAATTATTTTCGGATTATTATTTTAGGAATAATGAAATGCTTAACAATATACACTTTTTATATTTTTTAATTTTTAAATATCTATATTTTAAAGTTGTTTCAGTAGGTATAGTAAGTTAGTCATTCATTAAAATTTTTATTAACATTACAATAACTTTATTTTTTTAACTGTTCAAATTTTTAAAGTTACATCATAAGTAAATCTCATGACAAATTCTATGAGTCATGTGATGGGAGGGGAAAAAAGAAGACAGCAAAAAGTTTAACAAACACATCTGATAAGATTGTAAAAATATTATTTAAAAAAACATCAACTTATATTTATAGCTTTATTAAAATTAAAAAAATTGTCTATGAGAAAAAAATCAAATTCAAAGATAAATAAAAACACTCACTTCATTTTCTAGACACTTAAAAAATAAACTTTATTTTTACTACATATGTATATATGAAAAGATGCCTTCTAAATGTACAGATTAATTTTCTATAATATTAATTGTTCAAAAAAAATTTTTTTTTTTAAAATAAAATATTGTACTCATTTGCCTTCTTGCACATGCCAACTAGAAAATAA
The DNA here is from genome assembly GCA_028023455.1 of Epiperipatus broadwayi. Taxonomy (NCBI): domain Eukaryota; kingdom Metazoa; phylum Onychophora; class Udeonychophora; order Euonychophora; family Peripatidae; genus Epiperipatus; species Epiperipatus broadwayi. The sequence goes on from JAQFVV010000013.1 coordinate 2,419,949, forward strand.
CACAATGAATCAAAAATATGTAAATTTATATATATATTTCTAAACTACCAGAGAACGAAACTAATTAAGGTAAGGATAACAATAGGCAAGAAGATAGATAGCGCTTAAGCATAGATATTAGAATGGGCTTGGTTCCTACCATAGCGGCGGCATTAGCTCGGCTTTGGGCAGCCTTTAACTGTGCTTGCAAATGTGGCGGGGGATGGAAGTATCTGCACTGCTCCCGCGAGCACCTCCCTTTTACATAATCCATACACACCGTCACCATGCCATCAGTGGAGTCGACGGTCACATGTTCAGGCGGGTGAGCGAAGCGACACTCATTTTCAGGACGTTTACAGTTGCCGCGTTGGAATTCACGGCATACCTATACATTCAGAAGCAGAGTGTGAGCCAAAACTAGGGACAACAGAGAGTGGGTGAAAGAGGATAGTGGATAAGACAGTGAGCATTAGTATAAAAGAGGAGACCTTATAACCCCAGCCACACATAACAAAAAAAAAAAAAAATTAAACAAATTAGCACTAATCATGAATATTTATGCTGCCCAGGCAATTATTACAAAACTGGGTTCAAAATCCATTCATCCCAGCTTAAAGCATTTTAATGGTAGCTAGAGACACCAAGAAGTATGAGGAAAAAAAAGGAAAAACAAAATATAATAAATTAATACAATTTGCATTCCAATTTTTATAACATTTAACAGCAATGAACTTTAATATGTGTGACTCCGGGTCTTATGGTCTAAGCCTCTTTTGTCCTGTGCAATGTTTTTTTTTTTCCTCATTTATTCTAAAGTATAAATTTATATAAAGATTAAATAATTAAACATTCAAATGTTCAAAAATGGCATATACTTAATTGTCTAGTATGGATATAAATAACAAAGTTCCAAATTTTCATGATAAAAATTATTTACTAAAAATATAGTGATATCTTTTGGAAAGTAAAGTTAATTACTATTTATGTTAAGATTCATAATTAAGATTAGGATGAAAAATATAAATAAATAAGCTTACATTATTAACAACAACAACAACAAAAAAAAAAGAATTAAAATAACAGTAAATCTAACCCTAATTATGCATACCTTTTGTATGATTTTTGATAGAATACTATCAGAAAAAATGGAACATTAGAGATAAAAAGACACACACATTTGCGTGTGCATGCATACACCCACACAAAAAAAGACATTAATACGACCAAAGACATAATACTGATAGCAAAATAAATATAAAAAAAAAATTTTTTTTTTTGATAATATATTCTGTCTTAATTATGGAATGCCTAACCACAGTTTTGTTTTCTCTATGTTTGTAAAACCAAATATTTGGTAAAAAAAAATCTAGCAGTTAAAATTTTACATATCAGTTCGACTATTTTTTTTACTTCAGTCTATTTTAAATTGTTGCCTTTCATTGACCTAACTTTTGATTTAATTTTTCACATTTCAAATGGTATATATTTTATTATAAACAATGAGTACTTAAATTATGCAATCTCAGATAGTGTTTGTGGCATGATATTTTATCATAAGTATCTGAATTTATTATTCAATAACCATGAGTCTGCAGGAGAAAGCCCAATAATGACATAATGCATTAATAAAAAAAAAAAAAACTATTAAAATATCCTTTGAATATTTTATGGGTGACTAAATATTAACAATGAGCATCTGAAAATTTCTGCTTAACAGACAAAAACTTTGAAAAAATTGCTATAGAAATGTATCCAATTGAGATATATAAATAGTCTAATAAATTTTTTATTTACAGTTAAAGATGTGACAAAATAATTTAAATATATACTGTATTTGGGATAGATTAGCTTACTGCTAAATAAGAATTTCTGCTTCAAATTGACTAAGGAAAAAACATCCACCGAGGCATTAATAATGAAATAATACAATAATCATATTTATATCTATGATGAATTATAAGTGCACTGAACAGAAATCTTATATCAATAGCCCATCATAAAAATAAAAACACTCTTCAAATCTATAAGATTGAGTAAAAAGCCTTATTATAAATATATTAAGTTTTAATGTTGTAATGTGGAAGAGCAATCAAGTAAGATGGCTAGTTACAATTGAAAATTAATTTATGATACCCCTCCATTTTTTTATTATTATTCAAAAATACTTAAAAATCAAACTTTTTATGATAAATATTTTGATGAAGTCAGAACTGAAGTATTTTTTTAAACAGCTGCAATTTTCATATTGACAATTAAAAAAAATAATTAAAAATTAATAAAAGTTTTTTAATTTTTTTTTGCTCATAATCCATATATAATATACATATACCTATAATGTATGCTAAAATGCATATTATAATATGAATTGCTATCATCTATGATTTCAGCATTTATGACATAGTTTGAAAACCAACTATCAAAAGATAGTGGGAATTATTATATTCTGTAAAGATGGTTAGTTACTATTGAAAATTAATTTTTTGTGCCCTATCTCTTGAAAAATCATCAAATATATGGAAATGATAAAATAAATAAACAGATTAACTGTATGTAGTATTTCTACATCTTTCATTGCTTTTTTTTGATTCTGAAACCAGAGCAATAGAATATTTTTAGTATCTGAAATGGTCATTTATCATTAATGTTTGTCAGAAGTTGTAATGATGGTATTTTCATTATCTAACATTAAATGTTAATTTTCTTAAAAAAAAACTCAAAACTTTTCACTAACCTGTATGGTATTAATAATAGTTGAATGTATTTAAAAAGTTTAATTTAACATTAGATGAGGAATTAGTCCAACATATAATTATTATTGATCATTAATAAAATCAAGATATTGTCATAATATTTTGTGAATATATATATATATTTGTGAAATGACCCCAAGTTCTATTATGTATATAAAACATATATTATAATTAGTTTGCTCATTATTGAATATGTTCTGCTAATTAAAGTTTTTTTAGATTCTAATTATAAATTAAAATATATGCAATGTAACAGGTATTTATATTGTTTTGAAAGATTTTAATACTGAATAATCTATTCTTTTTTAAATGTTCAAAATGTGATATATACATTACAATTAACAGAAGAAAAGAAAAAAAATTATTCTAATTAAAATATAAATAAAGAAAATTTTATAATTTTATTGTTAAAAAATTCCTTTCAAATTTATGCCTAGGATTTTATTTAGAACACACACACACACACAAAAGTTTACAAAATAGATAATTGACATTTACTTTCAAGTTTCAAAAATCCAGCTCAATATCATTCTCTGAATCAAAACAACTATTGCATTGCCAAGCATTTTTTTTTCTTAGCATGAGGCTTGTTATACCATTAAATCAGCTATTTTTATTAGTTGAACAAATGAGAAAAAATGGATTATAATCAAGAAACTTATCAATACTGCTAAAAGTTTTGGATTAGTTTTAAGCATACTAAAGTCTATAATTTGAAATAAAAGCAAATGACAATAAAGAGATTTTTTTAAATACTATAATTAATAATTTTTAAAAACTACTATGATATTAAAATTAAACAGACACATATTGTAAATAATAGGTATAGAATATTTTAAAGTATAAAATCTTAGTTCTACTAACATGTATTTCAATAAATAATCATTAAATTTTTAATTAAAATTTTAAACAATTTTCTGATACTATCAATCTATATCTATTATATTTCTAATTTTTCAATTCTAAATACATGAACTATGGAATAATAAATTTATAAAATTGTTTTATTCAAATTTATTTCTTTATATTTATATACAAATATTACTTTTTAACACTAATTTCTAATTTTGCTGCTAGTTTTGTTAAAATGGACATAAAATATTATAGGATACATATACCCTCCACTTCATGTTTTTAAATACATTATTTCATTTTTTTAAAAATGTTTACAGCAATTGTTAATTTTCGATTTTTTTTCTCAAACATATGTAATAAATACCATTGGCGTGGGAAAATCATGTAAATCTACTGTCTGCAAACTTTTTCTTTAATGGGTGGGATAACAAATTTTAAGTCTTCATGGCCAATTTAATCAGTAGTAGCATTATGATCAAATTATTTAATAAAGTTTATAAAATTGTATAAAAATTTGTAATTATTTTAAATACTTTTTAAAAATAATTTTCTTTCCATTATTTCTTTTATAAAATATTCCATTCATTCAGTTTTAATTTATTTTTAATTAAAAAAAAAAAAATACTATTCATCTTTAAAAAAAAAGAAAAAAAGAAAGATGATTTTTGTGCTTTTCTATACAAAAATAAAAAATTTACCCTCTTTGAGCTGATAACTATAATTTTTTTAGTTTCACTTTTTCATTGCCAATATTATGTAATCAAAAAATAACATTTTATTTGTTGATTATAACATTTTCATACCAGTAGGGTAATATATTGTGGGCTGGATGAGTGGGCTGTAATTTGCTGACTTCCTGCTATAAATCATTGAGCCAAGTTTCAAATTGTATCCATATATTGTTAAAATGAGTTGAATTTTAGACAATCAATACCATTATGCAAACTAGAGCAACAAAATCATAACATTTTTTTTTTAAATTAACAAAATTAATATCCATCCCATTTGATTCCAAACCATTGAAATAGCACTGACTAACAACATATCTATATAATATAAATTTTAAAATGTATGGGCATAATTATAATACAATTTAATTTAACAATTATTCACATAAAATATTAGAAAAAAATAGAAATGCAGTTAAATTTAATCAAATGATATAAATTTCTAGAAAGTTTACTGGAATCAGGTTCTAGTTACAGTCTTATATTTCATCACTGTACGATATCATATAAGGCAATAATGAAGTTGTCTTTAAAAAAAGACACTGGATAAATAAATTAAAAGAGAGAGCTCTTTTAAACATATATGTTCTTGTACTTAAATTCTAGACGAATAAGTATGTTAAAAGCAACAAGTTCATATTGATTTCTATATCTAGGAAATGATTCTTTACTTATAGTACATTAAGACAATGGGCAAATGTGGCTATTAGTCAAGTTAAGTATGGCTTTCATTGAAATCCAATTTATATTTTTTTAATTTGATTTTTTTTTTTTAGTTGCACAAAAAATTTGTATTAAACATTTTTATTACTTATTTTATTACAAATTACATACATATTATTTTCAAATATATTGGCAAACTCCGCAGTAATAACATCTTATCATCATTAGTATTCTGTCCTATGGACAGGTCCAGAGAGTAGTCACATCATCAATTCATCCATTCCATTCTCTCCATTGTCCGGCTCTTCAATTCCACATAACTCTTTCCCCCTATTGTATCATCCAACAATGTCAATCTTTTGTCTTTTCTTCTTGCTTCCACTCACCATTCCCTCAAAAATATCTTTCATTAAACTATACTTTTTTTTTAATACATGTCCAATTCAGTTTCTCTTTCTAATTTCCTCAATCAAATTTCTTTTTTCATTTACTCTTTTAAAACTTCTTCATTTGTTATTTTATTCATCCAACTGATGTTTTTCCATTCTTTTCATGTCCACATCTCAAAGGTTTGCAATCTGTTACTAATTTTATTATACATTGTTGACACTTCACAACTGTACAATAGTATACTTCACACATAGCATTTAATTTTTTTAAATTCTCTCTACAAAGGTCCACAAAATATGTTCTCTCTTAATAAATGTCTCATTTGTTCATGCTATTCTTTTAATCTCATCTTCACTTTTTCCATCTTCACTCAATCAACTACTCAAATATCTAAAATCCCTTTTATCTGTTGAACTTATATTATTGTGGATTTCAATTTGCAATCTTTGTGCATTCTAGCCTATCCATAAATCTTCTCAACATTAATCTCCACTCACTTTTCATCCTCAGCTATTATAAGAGTCATATCATCTGTAAATCTTATACATTTTCTTATTCTATCTCTAACATTTACTCCTCCACAGTCTACATAATTATTTAACATGCCTTCTAAATAAATATTAAAAAGAACAGATGACATAATGCATCCTCACTATCCTTTGCCCAGTATATATACCCCTGGATCTCTTTTTACGTGGACTTATTTAACACGATTTTGAAGTTACGCGATTCGTGTTTCACCGGAAGTCGATTTCCGATAATGCGCTATTACTTTAAATAATAAATTTTGCGCACTTATGTTATATTAAAAGTAATATCACATTATTGAAATTAGACTTTCATCTTAGTATTTTCAATATTTTCAGTGCTTTATAATAGTAAGATTTTATGCAATAATGAAATTAAAATCATGATTTCCACATTTTATGTATACACATATTAAATTTTACAAGATTATAATGTAAATTTGTTCAAACATTGTGCGTGTTAATTTTGCATTTTAAATCACATTCTGTTTTTGCTTTTTAAAAAAGAACGTAATCAATTATTATTTTCTTATTAATGACACTAATCATTAACGTGCTCTTAAATTCCAACGAGACTAAATGGTTGTATGTCTGGATATCGCGAGCTTTGTAAACAATTAATAAAATCATCGTCTCAAAGATTAATTACTAATTACGTTGACACCAGAAAATCATAATAATTAAAACGTGTATAAAAAAATATAAATTACTGTACTGTAAATTATGCATAAAAATATATTATTTTGAATAAAATTAAATATTATAGTTAAAAAAAGTTTGTCTTGTATCAATTTTTTTCAAATTTGAAATTTTTTATTAGTCATATTTTATTTCCTTATTTTTTTTTTTGCGCGAATTTTAAAGTAATTTTACATTGGTGCTTTGCTTTTACGCGAATTTTGAAAAATCACAGACCGCACCCCCTCCCCTTTTTCAATGTAAGTTACGTCTATTTTTGCGCGATTTCGTTTGCGCGTATTTTCTGAGGAACTTATCTATCGCGTAAAATGAGTCCCAGCTGTACTCAAAATCAATATTATCTCTTTCCAAAACACTCCTTTACTTTTTTAAGATGGTCATAAGTTTATTTCAGATTATTCTATCAAATATTTTTTCCAAATCCATAAAACATATACCAATTCTTTTTTTTCAATATATCTATCTGCAATTGTTCTAACAATATCAATAGCATTTCTTGTACTTTTTCCTCTCTGAAAACCAAATTGTTCTTCTCCAATATAATACACTACTTCCCACATATTCTTTGAGTTCAAATCCTCAATAAAACTTTAGAAACATGAAATAACAAACCAATATTCTGTACTCTTCACATTTAACAGCCTTCTTTTTAGCAATTGGAATCATTATAGTCTTTAAACAATCTTCAGGCCAAAGTCTCCTATTATATATCAAATTGCAAAGTCCAACTATTTCCTTCTTTCAAAAATTCTATAGGTATTGCATCAAATCCAAAAAACTTCAAGTGACATTTCTAAGTCTATCAAATACCAGATCATATCTTTTTACCTGTTGAAGCATTTTTATCTCTCTACATTCTTGTTTCAGCCATTTTTCTTTTGTTAAATGTTTCTCTTCTTAGCCCATTATTAATTTTTCTATATGCATCTCCTCGGTATTGACCTTTTTCCATCTCTGTACTTCCATGCATGTAAGAAGTGATTCATGTGTATATTTATGATTTGTGCAATTTTAAAGTTGTATATTTCAGTGATAGTTTTCCTAACAGCTAAATATCCCATTTCATATTTTTTCAAAAAATCTGGCAAGTAGGCTGTTTTATTATGCAGTTTAAACTTGTTTATGATGTGTGACTTTTCAGCAGCATTGCAAGCTTTTTTTATATATGTCTAGATTAAAAAAATTATTTTAATTGTTTATAATTAGTGCATTTAGAGTTTCTTTTTTTTTTTTTTTAAAAAAAAAAAAAACAATTATATAAAATGAAAAGAAAACTGGAAAGCATTTGTTTGATTTTGATTATGTTGTTTCTGTTTTTGGTAATAAATAATATAAAACAGACATTTAAGAATTATCAGAAAAATATCAGCCAAAAATAAATATAGTCCGAAATTGCTTTTAATTATTGTAAATTGTTTTTATTCTTATTTAATTTTAAGAAGGTATCTGTTTTTCACCATTTATGAATCTTTTAAAAAAGAATTAATATTTAGACATTTTAATTAATAATTCATTCATGTATTTTATTTTAATTTCGATTTTGGAAGTAAATTTACATAAATTTTTTGTTAATATGACCTCAGAAAATAAAAAATGAACAAAAAAATTCAGAAAGAATGGATAGAAAAGTTTGCTTTTAGTGATAATAATGGAAAGTTATTATGTCTTATTTGCAAAATTACAGTTGCAAACTACAAAGTAAACATTTACATCAACATTATGAAGTAAATCACAACTCCACTTTTCAGATCGATATCCACACAATTCAAAATTGTGATCAGAGAAATTTAAATCATTGCAATCAGGTCTTCATAAGCAACAAGGACTTTTGTCTTTTTTATTCATGAAGATGACAGAGTCAACAAAACTAGTTTTTTGGTAGCTCATGCCAAATGTCCGCACAAGGATAATTTATTAAAAGAAATTTGGAAGCGGTTAAAGTTTTGGATCCAGATAATACAAAACTTCATAAATTGATTGCACAAGTTCCTATATCATGCTGTACAACTGAGTGCCATATTAGTGAAATTAGTAAAAATATTGATAATAGTCTGATGTGTCATTTGAAAAATTCCTTAGCTCTCGATGAGTCTACAGACATTCAGAATGTTCTACAATGATCTATTTTTATCCACTGCATATCTGCAGATGTAAATGTGACAAAAGGAATGTTACATCTACTAGTTCTTGCCAAAACAACTTGCAGTATCGATTTCAAAAATATGCTTGATGAGATAATGAACAGTTTTGAATTGCCTCGTGATAAATTGCGACTGACAGTCTCTGCAATGATAGGGAAAAACCTAGGTTTTATTGGTCTTTTAAACAATATTCCTAAAATTCCATGTTTTATATCTCTTCACTGCATTATTCACCATGAGGATATCATAGCAAAGTGCTTAAAATACGAAAATTTGTGGAAGATTGTTTTGCAGATTGTGAATTTAATTAGAACAAATACCAAAACACACTATCAATTTAAGAACATTTGTTTTAGAAGAGTTAAATGACAAAACAGATGAATTGCCCAGTAACCTCTCCTTATAGTCTATTATAAGATGGCTGTCAACTTACAATGTTTTGAGCCATTTTGTGGGACTCCGAAATTCTATCATAACATTTTCTAAAAGAAAAAGAAAAAAAAAAAACACCCAGAAAATGAATAGTGACAAACTTTCCATACAATAGTGGTTTAATTAAAAAATGAAACTTTGCTTTCTGACTTAATGTTCCTTACAGACATTATGTAACATTTGCAAACATTTAATTTGACTTTATAAGGAAAGAAAAAAATGATTAGTGATTTGCGACAACTGTATTTAGTTTTGAAGCTAAACTTCAGCTTTTTGTGTACGATCTTAAAACTAGAATATTTAATCATTTTCCATAATTAAAAGCAAATATAATTAATATAAAAAAAAAAAAATTAGGTGAATATAAAGAAAAAATTGAAAGGATTGCAAGTAGATTTCATATGTAGGTTTGAAGATTTGAAAAGTTTTAAATCTACATTTGCATATTTTGTGAACTCATTTATTTGTGAAATTATTGAAGATGGATTTCCAATTTCTGAAATAATATTTGTCGAAAAAGTGGCTGGTGAATTAGAGTTATTAAAGATGAAAAAAGATCAGACACGATCACCAATCTAGTTCTCTAATTGGATTTTGGAAACTCATGCCAAAATCAAAATATCCACACTTAAAGCAAGTTGCTTGACATCTAATTTCAATTTTTGGTACAACATAAAGTTTGTGCTAGTTGAAATATCGTTCACAGTTGATCGATCAAAATCTCACAGAATTGCTGCAGACAACTTCAACAAATTATACACTAAATTTCAAAGATTTGACCAAAGTCTTCATTAAATGTTATACTTTTTATTAATATGATAATATTAAATCGTGCTATTATATTTTACTTTTATTATTAAAATTTTGAAATAATTATTTTGTATTTTATTTTTTTTAAAATTATATTTTCTTATATACATTATACTGCAGTTAAAACTCATGTAGAAGTCATCATATTAATTTAAATAAAATTTGACTATATGTATTTATTTTGGCTCTTTAAAATATATGAAAAACCAGCATGTGGCTCTCGTTGACTTCATGTGTGCCCACCCTTGGTATATAGCTTGGTATTATTTTTTTAAGTGAATCTTTTATTAAAGTTTTCATGTAAGCTCAATGCCTTTTGATGCAATAATGTTATCATTTACCATAGCATGCTTTCTATTCACAATGTCCAACCACAGATTTTCAATCTTCATTAAATAATTAATCATATACTGTGAATTTAACATTAGCAGTTTGAGGAACATAAGGCATATATGCACACATTTCTTTTTTCATACATTGTTAATTCACTCTAACTTTATTAAACTTATAACCTTTTTTTTTTTCAAAACCAAATCAATTATTTTCATTTTATCAAGTAAATGAATTCATTTAAGTATGAAAGAATTGATATGATCATTGATTTTGCATCTGTTTAAAATTAAATTTTAATTTCCTTAACAAAATAGGAATGAACTTAAGAAGTTTTTTTTTAAAAAAAATGCTGCTGCTAAACTGTATAAGAAAGTATATATGAATTTTACAATTTTCTAATTTTTTAAAATTATTATTTAAGGTTTTTTTATAAAACAATTAGCTATTAAATCTATGGATTTTAATAGTATAAATGTGATAGGGCTTCTGAATCTATTGAAATCAACCATATAATTATATTAACAAACATTAATATTGTCTCAAGAAAATATAAAGCAAACAAATAAAAGTTTTACATGAACTAATATAAAGTGTAACTTAATCAAAGGATTCAAGTTTATTAAAGTTTTCTTCACAAGTTTTTAGATCTGACTTCATTAAGCACTACTAACCAGCAGAATATCTTTGACCAGAAATCCTGACAATTATTACATTATTTAACATCTCTAAAACAGTATGATAATTATCAATAAAATAACTGCAAGCATGTAATATTTTTCTATTAATATTTTAAAATTTTTTCTAAACTGCTAAAATTATTTAAAAAAGACTGAACTTACTACTACTAAATTAAATAAATTTATTAGTACTTTTCTTTTTATAGCCAGACATCACGATAATAAAGAAATAAACAACTGAATAGAACAAAGATTGTAATGTAAGTTAGATAGTTTTAATCTTGCACAATTATATAATATATATGAATTTGTCTTAAGAGTTATAAGTTTATTGACCTATAGCCCCAGAGTGGACTAAATCAAATATTTTAATGAACCAATTAAAGTAATTAAACATAATTATTATCAACTTTATAAATATTTCTAACATTAAGTTAGCAGTAGAAATTCAAATTTACATTTATAATTTTAATATTTAAATAAATGTTATGGACATTCATACAGAAACAGTAGCCTTCATAATTTAAATTATAAAGATTACCTATTATGTACGAATGTCCATAACATTTATTTAAATATTAGCATAGTCCAAAAAAAATTTGATTTTGAGTTATAATTTTAAAATGATAAGCAATAATATTTTAAACTATTACTTAATTACTATAAATCTTTGAAGCTAAGTCATTCCTACTCCATAAAATGTCTCTTTATATATAATAGTTAGAACCTAAATTTCGACTCCTTAACTTTATAGTGGAATCACCATATTTATAAAGTGAAACTAATGTATAATGTCAAACAATATTACAAGTTATTTAAACTATCCAGTTAATCCAGTCTTGTAATAGTTAGTAAAATTCTAGATCTAAATTTGTTCTCAAAGAGGAGTACAGTTCAATATATAATCATAATTATATATAGTTATCTTTGAAAACTCATATATTGTACAAAGCAAGAATAGTCACAGTAATCATAACTTACATTTTATTCTATTTTAAAATCTACAAATGTCAAATATGTACAATTCCAATGTTGGTGTGGTTTATTGTCACTATGAAAAATGTCAAACTAGAAATTTCTATGATATATCAAAGTTACAGAGATGAGGGCAGTATACATAATAATCTATAACAGGCTATGATTATCAGAAATACAATTTCTCGAAAGCGCTAAGCCATTTTAATTGATTAACTACTATTAATTTATACAGCTTTAAGTGTGTTAGCACAATTTAATATTATTATAATAATCTATAAGAATATGTAGCTTATTAGCCATAGGATAAAAAATCTAAAGATCAAACTTTTATAATATCCATCTATATTTGGTAAAATAAAATTAGAGAAAAAGTGGTTACATTGGCTCAGAAATGAAGAAAATTAGTAATAATATTATCACTTTTAATTTGACATTGTACATATCAAAGTAAACTCTTTAAATTATCAATCTTTTTTTTTTAATCTAATCTGCAAACTTCTCTTCAAATAGAAAAATCACTAACCTATTAGAAATGCAACTATTCACAATCTGTAACAACATATTAGCCACATGATAGATTGTTATTAAACCACTAAACATCACATGATCACCATTTCTTATGCTTGCTCATAACTGCTATTAAAATAGGCAAAACTCTCCATTACAGTAATGCCACTCAATTCAAGCCAGAGACATTAAATGAAAGCCACAAGCTAGAAACTAGTCTGGGGATATTGAATGAGTAGACACTAAATGGGGATTTTATGCATAATCCTTCTGGCATCCATTGATTACTCTGGCTTACACTGAGGGGCACTACTGTATGGAGAGTTTTCCTGTTTTAATAACAGTTATGAGCAAGCATAAGAAATGGTGATCATGTGATGTTTAGTGGTTTAATACCAATCCTGCCTAATAGGATAGTGGTGGTTATGGTTATTAAAGAACCAAAGACACCAAAATGTATAGTTACTGAACTGAGTTCAGACCTATATGATTATGTTTTCAACTTTAGACTCATAATTTTGTAGTTAAGTAGAGATAAAAGGTGGCTACTGGAAGATTGCATTAGATCCTAAGATCTAGGTGCAGTGCTCTCAGATCCAAGGCTCCTCATTGATGAAAGCCACAAACTAGAAACTACTCTGGGGATATTGAATAAGTAGGCACTAGATAGGGATTGTATGCACAAGCCTTTTGGCATACATTGATTGTTCTGGCTTGCACTGAGTGGCACTACTGTATGGAGAGTTTTGCCTGTTTTAATGATAGATTGTTCTAAAATCCTCATATTTAATCGAATTGGGTCTTTAAAAACATAACTCTGGGGGGACCCTACTGGCTTTTTTTCTGCATCATAAATTACGATACAAATTTTAACCAACTCTTTTAAACGCTTCTAAATTTTGCAGATTTCATAAAAGTAAAAGCTTTTACAACTTCTTATTTCATTATTGCACATTCAATTTCAAACTTATCTTCTTTTTCAATTAATATAGATGAAAATGTGTTATTAATAATATTCAAATTGTATAATTCTTTCCCCCTTTTCAAGGCATTCTATATATATAATCATTATTTTTTTTTCCATTTCTAATAATTCTGTTTTATTATATAGAATTCTTTTTTTTAAAAAATATTCTCCCCTGACTCAATGTACTTTTACATTTTCTAAATATACTCATAACTTTTCTTAATAAATTTTTTTTTTTAATTTTTCTTTTCTATTTCATTTTATCACCTCACTATAAATCTAAAGCTTTTTGCTCTCTTCTTTTAAATCATAATATATTCCTAGAATAAATCCCCTCTATTATTTGCATATTCTTTTACTATTACTAATTATACAAATTAAAAAGCGTATGCAACACTTAAACGAGAAGCTACGGCAAATGGCCTCGAAAGCGCTTAGCGCATAATAATTTTTGGAATCTGTATAGTTTCTCGTTCAAGTGTTCCACACACTTTTTAATTTGTATATTAAATTATCAAGGGAGAAGTTTAAAATCTGTATTATATTACTAATTATATAAGTCTATTTTTTTTACTGAGTCTCAAATTTTTAACATCTTTCTTAAATTTATTAATTGCCCATTTCTTTCTTGTTTCAGTCTTTTTTTTATATAAAATAATCATAATTTTATCCAACTAAGTTTGATCATAATTTATATGTAATCTTAGGCATATACATGAGCTATTTATAGAGTAAATTATTCTTATCATATGCAATTTTCCTTGTGTAAATTCTTATAGAAATCATTTTAACTCCATATGTTCATTATTACTACTATATACAGTATGTGCCAGTGAAAAGATGACTGGTTCTTTATTCAAGCTACCTGTGGCACCATCTTTGAATTACTGCATGTGTTATATAGTGATATAGTTTAAACTAGTCATCACAAAAATTTTAAGAAGCTTGCATATCTGGATCATCAGTTATGACAGAGAATACAAAAATATATTTTAATCCACGATGGAAAAATGTGCTAACTGTGTATAGATAAAGCCATGAGGTCCAAGAACATTTTCAAGTGATGAGCAAGATTTTGTGATTTTTTGATTTGTGATATAAATATGTTATGTCTTAAAATGTTTGTAGTAAATAAATGAAGTTTATATATTAATGATCCACCCCCTATCTAGATCTCTTGGATATGTTTTTATTCTATAATTTATTTATTACTATGATTTATTTATAAAACTTTTTTGTTCTAGAATCTAAAACTATATCTACCCATCCATTATGTCTACTTCAGATCTCAAAACACAAAAATATTAGATTTCCTTTAACTTTTTCCTATAACCCATTTGCCATATCTCCCAGTCTTATGATATCTAGCCTTCCTCTTTTTGTTTAAAATAAATACATTTATCATGTCAAGTTTCTTCAGAATTCTAATTGTCTAAGAAACTATTTTTATTAATTTCTTGAATTGATGGGCTCAATCTGGAAATATATATCTTTATTGGAATAGTTTTCCATCTGTCTTCTCACAAATTTTGAAGGCAACTCAAAAACTTAATTTGAATAATAATAATTTTCTAACTTAATAAATTTAACATTACAGATTCAATGTTATTTAATTCAATTTATAAAAGGGATTTAACTAAATAAAAAAAAGATGCAATTGTTAACCATAAACATTAAGAAAAAAATATAATTTCCAACATGTAACAAATTACACTTGATATAATAAAATATAAAAAAAGATGGCTAATTTCAATTTAAAATGAAAAAGATACAAATGTGGTTTACAACATATGTCTATCAAAACTTTTAGGTCATGAAATTGTATCTGTAATTTATATTTGGAAGAATTAAAAACACACAAAACAATGATCTTCAAATAATACAAATATGTCCCAAAATTTGTGCACAATTAAAAACAAAAAATAAAATCTTTAAATAATATTAATAATTTAATATTATGCAATTTAATAGGAAATATCATTTCATCATTTTCAATCATTATCAAAATACCACAGTATAATGGTTTCTTCATCTAATCTTTCTTACCCACATCACACCCAAAAAATTTCCTTATTTCATTTATCCATTTCATATGTGGTTTCTTTTTGGATCTTTCACAATCTCTTGTAATCCAATTTAAGACTTAAACTATTTATCTATTATCATATCTTCTAACAATATGTCTAGCCCAACTCCATTCCAGTCTTATAAGTCTTTCAAAGATACAGTTTAATAAAACAATATAAATTGATTTGTAAATTTTATAGAATGCTGTATATGAGCACACCGTATGTCTTAGATATATATGCATAATATGTAATTATATAATTTTTTTTTCTTTTAAAAAAAGTGATTTATACATTTAATAAATCCATGAAATATTTTAAATGGTGTAAAGAAATATATAAGATTAAAAACAGTAAAATTGTAACCCATGAAACAAGGGGAAAATATGTAAAATTAAAACCAGTGGAATTTTTACCCACATCACACCCAAAAAATTTCCTTATTTCATTTATCCATTTCATATGTGGTTTCTTTTTGGATTTTTCACAATCTCTTGTAATCCAATTTAAGACTTAAACTGTTTATCTATTATCATATCTTCTAACAATATGTCTAGCCCAACTCCACTCCAGTCCTTTAAATCATTCAAAGATACAGTTTAATAAAATAATGTAAATTAATTTGTAAATTTTATAGAAAGCACACCGTATGTCTTAGATATATATGCATAATACATGTTTATAGAATTTTTTTTTCTTTTAAAAAAAGTGATTTATACATTTAATAAATCCATGAAATATTTTATATGGTGTAAAGAAATATGTAAGATTAAAAAGCGAAATTGTAACCCATGAAACAAGAGGGAAATATGTAAAATTAAAACAAGTGGAATTGTAATCCACAAAATGAAGGGGAAGTTAAAATAGTTAATTTACGTTTTTATATACATGCAGATTAAATACCAGGGAGTTTTTTTTTTTTTTTAAAAAAAAAAGATGTATTGTATTTTATGACCTTTCAGAAAAGACTTAATGAAATAATTTGCCTTTTTCTTGTGGTAAATTTGATGGTGAATCAAGATATTTTATTGAAAATTAGTTAGAACTAAAATCAGAGAAGCTAGAGAATGGATTTTGAAGGTCAGTAATGACCCCTCCTCTCTTCCCAATCATTGTAAATAAAGCTATTTAAAATTGAAAAACAACTAACTGAATTAAAATAAATAAATACATGTTTTGTATAATTAAATCTGGTATTTGATTTTGAGATGAAGATGTTTTGTAAAATGTTCCAATATAAATTAATACAAAGTTATTTAGTTTGTTCAGTGTGATAAACAAGATAACAAAAATAAATATTATTAAAGATGGTGTCCTTCCTAACTGAGACAAAAATATAAATAACACTGAAAATGCTAGTTTTTGAAAGTCTTGAATCAGAAAAGAGAGCAATGCAAGACTGATTCTAGGAAAAGAAAAGAAACTGCTGATACAGAAGTAGAATGGTGTTACCAGCAAGAAAGCAGAAAAGGCGAAGGACTATAACCAGCCAAAAATAAGTTTGATGCAGTTGTTATTGTAACTTTACCTCTAATAGAAATTTAAAACTGCTAGTTAAAATACTCTCTTACAGAGTTGTAGAATAGCTTTACATGCAAACTGTTCAAAAGTACATCTAATTTAACAATCATTATATTTGCTACCATAAGAGTATTTGCCATGTAAGACTAAAAAACTGGAAACATATGTCAAAGACCTGGAACCATATCAGCTTTTTCCAGATATGAACCCTGATCATGTATAACAATAAGAAAACCATGCTTTATAAAATAAGACCTACCATGCACTGCTTATAAGGAGATTCATTCCCTTTGTCTAAAATCATTTATGCCCAAGGAGGTTAATTAAAATGAAAACTATATTTATAAAGATAATTATTGATGATGTACATGAAATATAGAATGTAAACTGGATATCAACAACAACAAAAAAAAAAACGTAATAAAAACATTTTATTATATGGATAAGAAATTTTCTTTTATATTTGAATATTATAAAATTTAGAATTAATGTAAGTATTTCCAAATATTAAATCACCCCACATGACTAAGAAATTCAGCACTATTCTGTGAAATAAATATATAAATATATTAGAGTTCGTATTTTAAAATAACCAACCCCAAACCTATAAGTATTTCTATATACAGTATTCATAATTACGTTTAATGTTTATTATTTCAATATTTTGTATTTTATGTAGTTGTGAATATATTAGCAACAATTTTATTTTATTTATTTTATAATGATTGTAAATAAATTATTATGATATTTTGTTATCAAATTTAGTTATTTTGCTATTTGAACTTATTCCAAACATATACTATTAATTTACTACTAAAGTTGAGTCAAATCATGCAATCTCCTGATGAATATATAAAAGTAGCAAACATATATTAAAATGATGATGATCAAAAATAGTAATTCATTTGGAAGTAAAGTCTTTCTTTCTAAGAAATGTGACCCTAAGGTTAATTTAAATTGGATCTAAAGAGAGAGATAAAAAAAAAAGCTTTTGGAGTAATTACAATGAATTTAACCAAAGTATAATCATTTTAGATCAACATTACCACAGTGATTGTTGTATTTAATGTAATTGATTACATTATGATGTTGCAAGTATTATGTATAGATATTATCATTACAATATATATTCATATATGCTATTTTAAAGCTTTTACCACAATTTAAAAATAATCAAACTTTGATAGTTATGTATCTAAAAACAAGAGGTAATATTAAAACAAATCAATTCTTAATTATTATATACATATATTTTAATCAAATTAATAGTTTAACGATAGGCTTATATAATAAAAGGAATCGTTTGCAGCCATGATTTAATTATTCGCTGATTCAGTTTACTACAATTGAAAAAATGTAGAAAAAAACATTAATTAAAAAAAAATTTACTATATTGTCACTTAGATAATACATATTTTGGTCTTTATCATCATCAATTTTCATCACACCTATGTAAAGTGTTTGCAAATATAGATATAATGTTAATAACGTTGTACAGGCACTTGCATATATACACCAGGGTCTCGTTTTATGGGGTAGATAGGTTCCTCAGAAAACGCGCACAAAAGAAATCACACAAAAATAGACTTAACTTACCTTGAAAAATGGGGGATACGTACTGTAATTGTCAACAATCACATAAAAGCAAAGCAACAATGTAAAACTATTTTAAAATTCACATAAAAAAAAATAAAGAAATAAAATATGACTAATAAAAAATTTCAAATTTGAAAAAAATTGATGCAAGACAAACTTTTTTTACTTTTTTTATTAACTACAGTATTTAATTTTATTCAAAACAATATATTTTTATGTATAATTTACAGTATTTTACATTTTTTCATATATGTACGGACAGTATTTTAATCATTAACGCTATTTGACGATGTGGAAGTTCGTTTATGAACTAGTAAGATGTAAGATTTGTCACAAGAGAAAATACAAATAGCACCAACTTCATTTTTTTAAATTTCTCTTATAGTGGATTCGCCCAAACTAAAATGTTTTCCAATCACAGTTGATCCTTCCCATTTCGCTAAGCGATCTAAAACTGAAATTTTTGTTTTCAAAGAAACACATTTTCTTGGGTGTTTTTTCCTCTCCATTAGGATAAACTAAAAGTTTAAATAAAAATAAGAACTTAAAAAGACACCTACTCACCACTGTTGAGCAAAATTTAATTAAAACTAACAAAAATTAAATTCTTATTTTTGTCTTTAATTTTCAATTCCGTATAAAAATCAAATTTCATTTTTCACATCATATTACATAATTTTTAAATTGTTAATTACAATTAAAAATCAGATTTTAATTTTTAATTGTCAAATTTAATTGTTCCCACCGCTGTTACTCACCTTTTAAAAATAAACGTGTGGACACTAAATGATTGATTGATTACGTACTCTTTTTTTAAAAAGCAAAAATAGAAAAACAACACGCATAGTATAGGCATCTATAACGTTTGAACAGATTTACATTATAATCTTATAAAATTTAATGTGTGTATATAAAATGGGGAAATCCTGATTTTAAATGAATTATAAACTTCTTTATTGCATAAAATCTATTACAGTACTATTATAAAGCATTGAAAATATTGAAATTATTAGATGGAAGTTGAACTCCGATAATGCGCTTTACTTTAAATATGACATGAGTGCGTGAAATTTATAATATTTAAAGTAATCTATTGGAGCTTGACTTCTGATCTAATAATTTTTATTGCATAAAAGAAAACCGCATACAAAGAAACATGAATCGCCTAACTTCAAAATTGCATTAAATAAATCTGCATAAAACAAGACCTGGGTGTATATACACTTTGATCTTGGTTAGCAATAAACCTTTATCCGAGAATTTGCCATAGTGATCATCACCAATTTGTATCCACTACTTTGATTTACAATAAATTATTCCTATTATATTAAAAAAAAAATTAAAACTTTTTTTTTTAAAAAAAAAAAATCTGTCACCTTTTCAAGATGTCGTTGAAAAAATGGTGATTATTTTATAAGACTGATGATGTCACAAGATACTGATATCATTAAAACTAAGTTTTCCAAAAATAAAATGGCAACATTCAGGCTCAAAATGTATAGTAGAATTTATTCATTATATAGTAAGCAATATTATTTAGATTATAGAATTAAGATATGATTAATGCACTTATTTAATTTTCACGCAATGACTTTACAAAACATTCAGTGCTTTCATTTATGACATATTCAAAATAAAGAAGATTTTCATCTTTAATAATTATGAAATAAAAAAGAAAATTCCATTCAGCACAGTAAGTAACAAACTTTGATCATGTACAACAACAAAGTGTATTAATATTTAGTTGTAAAATGTGTATATTGCCATTCTATATTCATTCAGTCAGTTTTATGGATTAAAATTCAAAAGAACATTATTTTCCTGCTGCAATATGAAGATCATAATTGTAAGTTACTAATCAAAAATTACTAAACATAAGTTTAAAGTACAATTTATTTTACCAACTTAAAATCAATAATCTTATAATTTATTTGTGGTTTATTCAAGACAAGATGGTTTTATTGCAAATATAAATCAGTACAATAAAAAAAAAAAGATCCACATACATTAGTATTTCTTTAACTACATTTCATTTAATTTTACTGCATTTATTGAAAATAAAAAACTATGCATATTTAAAAAAAAAAAAATTAAGTGTTGCAAAAAAAAATTTAAAGTCTTACTGGTTAGAAATTATAAAAATAAAAAATTTTAATAATTGAACATAAAGTGCATAAACAAGAAATTATAAAGTGAACATTGTGTTAATTTTTGTAAGAAACAAAAGAGCAATCAGCAAGGAAAAATTTTTTTCTTCTTTTAAAATTATAGTTATCAAAATGTTTTAAAATAATATATTTGTCAGGTTAGTTTTTTTTAATAATATGCAAAGTAAAATGTTTACTCATTAATTAACATTTTTTTCAAATTAAACTTTATTTTTTTTAATCAATTATTTTATATCTTGAATTTAAAGTAACAAAATTTTGCCTCATAGACAGTTTGCTTATTTTTTATGTGAGATTTCATTTTTAAGATCTATTATCACTGCTAAACAAATGTAAGTATATGTGTATTTTTAAAAGTCCCCCCCCCCCCCCAAAGTTTAACATTTTTTTGATTCTTCAAAAAATTAATTTATTGAAAGAAATACATTAAATAAATTTATTTAGGTGTGTTTTTTTATTTCCAGATAATTATTATTGAAAATTCTTTTAGCAAAAAAAGTCATTCTAACAATTTTTTATATTTTCCAAATGACTTAAAAATTTGGGAGTACAATCATAAAAGAGATTTGATTTTCTAAGCACAATAAGAAATTTTTTTTGGAATTATCTTTTATCTATTATATTTTTAGTAATTATCTTAATTTCTAACTGAAATTTATAAGTTATGTACTTACAATATATATTAAAAGTTTTAACTACTACTATCTATGGATCCACTTTATTCATGAATTTTTCACCATCAAAATACAAATGTAATGTGTTTTATTGCTTAATCATGCATTATTATCACTCTTGATTGATTCGGTTTTAAAACATTCTCCTGCATTTCTCTCAATGTTATAATGCCAAATTTGGTCAAAATCGAGTGGCAAAATTATGAAGAAAAATAATATTCTGATTTTAGTTACAAAACAAATCAAAAGATTGCAGTATTTTAATTTTAAACTATTTCAAAGCACTTGCCTTTTATTACTTTTCATAACAGTGATTGCATTTTCTTGTTTTGACTGCACGAGTTCTTATATTATACATTTCTTTACACATTTATTAATTTTGTGTAATGTGATTAAAAATATATATTTTTTGAAAATGGTTAGCTTTAGATTATAAATCAAAACAAGTTGGTAACATGTAGCTGCAATTTGTAATTGGCTAGAAAAATCACTTTTGTTTTATTGCAAAATTCTTTATATTGTATTTGAAAAATTATAAATAAAATTTGAACTTTTAGATGATATTTCATTAGCTTTTGGATATTTAAATAAAAATATGTTCAGACATTCCAAACTAATTTCAAATAATTGTGAGATTTCAAATTTAATTTTGTTACAATGATAAAAAATTCTTAAAAAAGACAGCGTCATTGTACTTAAATGTATTTTAGTTTAGTATTTTTTTTTTTTCATTTTAAAAAAAATGAAAATAAAACTTTTTTAATTAAGAAGTATAATATATACATGTAACAAATAATTCAAAATTTATGAAAACATAATGAAGAATAAAGATAAAATTATGGAAAAAAATCCTGTTACAAAATTACATTTAAATTCAATAATGTAAATAAATGTAGTGTGCATTAAAAATTGATTTTAAATACAGAGAAACCATGAAGTACACTATATTTTATTCAAATTTCCCTCACATACAAATGTAAATAGTGTATCATAGCTCAAATTTAGTTGATAAACTTTGATTAAAATGAAATATTTATTGTTTATTGAATTGCAAGTGTACAGTATTTTTCAGTACATATATTGTACCATCTTAGTTTACATTCAAATCTGGAATTATTAAATTCCTAAAAAAAAAAAAAAATTTTCTTCATTTATTGTTCATTTATTTTGAACGATCATATGATTCATATTATTGATAATACAGCATAGTATAAAATTATATGAAATTTTTGATTTTTTAGTTTTAATTTGCTTAGCAGATAGTGTATTAAATTGTATATTGTAAAAAAGTTAACATTTTAATAATAGAAAGATTGGGTAAATTAAATTAGTAGTGATAGATTCACTTATTAATATTTTACGTTACTGCATATATTTGACAAACACTACATAAACATAAATAATCAAATAGTAAATTATCATTTCATGTGTATTTGCAAGTTTACATGGATTTTGTTAATAAAATTAAGACAATTTAAATTATATGTATTTAAAAAATATTTTTATATATAATTATTCCAATAGGTAGTTAAAATATATGTATTTTATTCAAAAATTCCAAATTTGTTGTATTATTTTTTTATTTATTATTTTACAAACTGTTTATTTATTTAAAAATTAAAAGACATTTTTAATTCATGGAATGATGTTGCATTTACAAGAACTCATTATCAAGTTAAATTTTGATTCTTCCTAACAAAGACAGTAATAATGAATGAAGCTATGGGAAAGATATCTATGATAGTGATAATATTTTCATCAATGGGTAAAGAATATAAAAACCTGTGTTTTGAGATTGAACTCTATTTCTTGTTCTGTCTCTTTAGTAAACAAAAATTCAAAGTATTTTATATAAAAGTTGATAGTTAATTTTCAATATAATAATGAATTGTTAAATGAAAAAAAAAAAAGTAACCTCCTAAAGATATTGTCGTTTTCTGAGAGATCTAAAAACATCTTAGAATTAAAATTGTCTCAAAGAATAAAATATTAAAATTTGAAATGTGGAGTGCTCTCCATGTTACAAAAATATATGTTTGCCATAAATAAGTGAAAAAGGATATAAAGTGAAATGTAAATGGTTTAAATCACCAAAGGACTTAATTTATCAAAAAAGGATAAAATAGTGTTCATTTTCATATAAAAATGGAAATATTAATATTATAAGAATTCGTTACATGATATATTATTTAAATATGCTTACTTCATTATTTGGATAAAATTCTATTTTTAGAAAATCTTTTTGGAATTTAGATAAACTTAGATAAATTTAGATATATTTGTTTAAAGGATTTGTCTTGCATCAGGATTACCAAGAATTACCACAACTTATGAATTATAATTTCATATAGTATATATATTTTTTATTATTATTGTGTTTATATTAACAAATGTGTTTTGTCTGAATAATCTATGAAAGGGATATCCAATGATCGGTGGAAAAATATACCAGGCCATATGTTTTATTACATATTGTTATTTATTTAATGTAAAATATGTGTTTGTTTATATTACATAAATAAGTTAACCAAAAAAAAAAATAATAATAATAATTAGATAATTTTAAAAATAAAATCTTAAGTATCTTTATTAATATTAATCTTGATTTTTTTATATAACATTTTAAAGTATATTTTCTTTGTTTCACTATTTTATATAGATTTGTAAAGCAATATATTTTGAATAGGTATAAACCAGTTACATTTATGACAATATATAATTCATGTACATTTGTGAAATATAGGTTTATAATTAAATTAATCATTTTTCATTTATAACTATAAAAAGAGTAAAAAAAAAAAAAAATTAAAATAGTTATTTTTAAAAATATATTTTAAAGGTTTATTTATTACTGCTTATACAAATAAATATTTTCTTTCTGATTTATTAGTGCATCTTTTGCATCATTTCATAGGTACATAAGTTAAAAATTTTGACAACATACATCTTTATATTATTTATAATTAAGTTATAATCCAATATTCTAATCAAAATTATTCTATTCATTTATCAATTTTATTTTATTAACTACATTAGAATCTCATAATTATTACTAGTTTATTGATCACATTATAATTTGGTACCAATTAAAAGTCTCTACATAATTTTACTTTTATATTAAATATTCAGTTAGTCAAAGTATAAATAAACATTTATATATTTTAATAATTTATTATATATATATATTGGAATTATCTTAATAATTTATTATCTTATTTTAATAGTTTTTCTTATTTACATTTTATTGATTACAAAAGTTAAGCTAATATCCCAATAAACATTAATTGGTTAAATTACTATATTTATTTATTTTAAATTAATGAATATGCACTCAACCCTATTTGTACTTTTATAATTTATATTCTTTAAATATTAATTTACTAATATTTCATGCTATTACCCATTTGGTATTTCAATAAGAGTATAATAAAATTAATAAATGAAGTATACAGCTATGTTATAGTATTACAAAATTAGTAATCATACATGACGGGGTATTTCGGTAAATTAATTACAGTATATTTAACTTTATTCCAATACAGATTTCCCAATAATAGTTAACCAATTCATATTTATACTGTTACAATATATAACACAGATGCTTTTTTCTATGTATAGTATACATATATAAATTAAGATATTATAATTATTAATAATAAAATGAGGGACATCGTTATATATATTTTATTAAGAATGTGTTCACTAATTCATTCACTGAAATAATATCAAGAAAAAAAACTAACTGCACTGTATTTAAAAAAAAAGTAAAATGTCCAATTTTCATTGCTATTAAATACACTCTAGGCAATATATATTTTAAATAATATTTTTTTCTCTACAAAAATGCAATAGCAGTCGTGTTAACTAATTGTTTTAAATTTTTTAGATTGGTATTAATTTATAATATGTTTTAAAATTCTGTAAAATTTTCATCCTTAAGCTTAGAAAACATTTTATTATGCAATATATTGAACATCAAATTCATAAAGGATAATAAAGGAAGAATTAAATGTATATGCTTTTAATATAAACTGAAGAAATATTATTAATAAGTATGTCCACATATGATACTTCAAGACATATAGAAAATATATCTACAAATTTTAATGATTGTTTATACATTTACATTTTTTTATTAGATAGCATATAAGTGAAGCCATGTATCTTGATCCAGCAAATTCGAAACCTCACTGCACATTATGATAAACATGTATATATTGTAAGCAAACATGTTAATATGTATGACAAACATAAGGAGAAAACAAAAACCATGGACAACAAAATTATTCAGGTAAGTAATTAATAATAGTTGTTATAATTTTTCACATTAACAAACAACAGAAAACAAAAAAAGAACCATCCTATCATATTCAAAAGCCCATGGAAAATGCTATATATGAAGGGAATAATTTAAAAATATGTCAGGAATAAGAATTCCACCATACAAATTTCATACAAAATCTTTACACATAATGCCAACTAAATATTTTCTGTTGAATTGATTTTTTTGAACTGATCTTAAAATGCAATTTTAGAAATATCTTGAACCTGTGCCTCTTTCCCAGTCTTTTATTTTTAACTGAATACCCAAGTTTGCTAAAAAATATCTTGCACACAAATAATTCTAATACCAACTAATTCAAAGTCAGAATATTCTTGTCATTGCTTAGGATGGATAATGGTGAAATATATTCTATAACCCCTAGAGGTTACATGGTGATGTATCTTTTAATTTGATTTATTGTAATATTTGATATAAAATAATAGGCACAACAGAAGTGAAAGACATGTGCTAAACATGTTTTTTTTCAAGTCAACTTCTTTGTAATGCATAAAATTCACAAACTTGGTAACTTACTCTTTAATATTCATTAAGTACAATAATTTCTTGCTAAGTAAAGATCATGTCATCTCTAGAGGTCACTGCTTTAACTGTAAATTTGGGCAGAAAAGTCCTTCCCAAGAGATATAACTTTAATACAAATGACAGCAGGAATGTCTAACTATTACATTTGATATATATTGAAAAATTAAATAATCTAATAAAATTTTTGAATACTCCTACCTACAGTCTTTTAACAGATTTTAAATACACATTTTCTTTTAAAATCAAGTATAAGTGATTCATGATAGATATTATATAAAAGATTATTAACTCTAACTTATGTATATACCCATTTAAATGTTTCTAATATCCTATATACATAAACAGTTGGAAAAATAATATTTATATATAAGCAAGCACCCACAAACATTAAATAAAATAAAAAACAATTATAATTCAATTAATGATATAAAAAAGATGAATCTAAGTTTAGGAATGTTTTCTGCAAAACCATTTTGATCTCTAACATTTGTTAATCACAAAATATGTAATTTCCATTTGATCACCTTATCATTAACAAAATTTACTATGAATTTGGTAAATTCCTATTATTATAAAATCATAGAATTATAAAAAAAAAAAAATTCAACCATGGCAAGTCAAAAGTATATATTGGTGAAACATTATCATATTGCAGTTCAACATCTAATTTCTAATTAGATATGTAAGAAAATATTTGTTTTAACAAAGAATCAACTTAATTCTGAATTTTATTTATTTTAATATTTTGCCTGTCAAAAACATGGATGCATTACATACTTTTTAGCTATCCTTAAAATTATAAAGATTTCTAACTTTAACCAACAAAAATATTTAAATTGCAGTTTAAAAAGAAAAATTTTCTAGCGACCTTAACATAATTAAAATAATACATTATGTACATCTTTATTCAAACCGATTACATGGAAGCAAATAACAAAATAGAAAAAAATAAATAAATCAGTTCTATTATCTACTGATTGCCAGTAAATGTGAAGCACCCTATAAACAATAAATATTTCAATTATATTAATATATAAAGTATTTCTTGGAATAAAAACTATAAATGAATAAATTTTCAATAATAATGACTTGGAAATTTTTCTATTAAGCATCTATGTAGGTTTTATTCTGACTACAATCTTAATATTTGATTATAAAGAAATACAGAAGCATTCTCAACACATTAATACAAGTTTCTTAACAATCAAATAGTTTTTGAGAACTACTGTTACTAAACTATCTTTCAACCATAATACATTACCAAAATCTTCCATGATCTTTTATGTCATATTTTTTGATTTCATTCTGTTATCTAACAAAATCTCAGGTCAAACAAACATAATTTGCTGCATCACTGTAAAAGCTGTGCACTGAAATCTTCAAAACTATTTCATACCTTTCACTGTTTATATTTTACATACATGCTTTTAGGAACAGTTCTTTTCATTAACTAGACTTAAGAATCATTCGCTGGAAATGTGAGTATGATCGTATTCACATTGTCAGTCTAGTTTCTCACTTATGAACATCATCAGTGAAGAACCTAGTATATTTCACATCAACAAACATCTTTTACTTATTTTGCAAACTAATAACTGAAGTTTAAAAATCCCTATAAGATCTTTAATCAGAGCTAACTCAGTTTTGTTATGGTAATGGTAGGATGATACATCCCAATATTACATTTAATATATACTTTTAGGTGCAGGACTCTTCATAATACTCCAGAGTTGTCTATTATAAGCTTGAGTATATAATATCCTGATAGAGTGAAAAATGCCTATAGCTATCACAAATCTGAAGTCACTAAAATTTATAGTTACTGAACTATTCATAGTACTCCAGAGTCGTCTATTATAAGCTTGAGTATATGATATCCTGATAGAGTGAAAAGTGCCTATAGCTATCACAAAACTGAAGTCACTAAAATTTAGTTACTGAACTATTGCCAGACCTACGTAACTATACAAACAAGTTTACTTGTAAAAAGTAATTGCTTGATGAAATGTACATGAGATCCTCACTGATGAAAGCTATAAATAAGAAACTAGTTTGGAAATGTAAATATAATAGTACTACCACTGGATCTCCATTAATTATTGGAATTGAGTAAAGAGAACTATTACTAAAAATCTTAAAAAACAATTTGCTGAAAGTAAAACACTATATTTGATTTGCAATTACTTATATTTCATAAATATTTTTTCAATGTTAATATTATTGAGGAATGACAAAAAAAAAAAAATTCAGTTTATGTGTCTAAACATCAACTGACTTGGCAACTAATAGCTTAATCTTTATAATTCTAAATTTTGCATCTTCAGACATTTTGCTTTCATTTTTTTTTTTATTTATGAAAGCTTATTTTGATTAAAATTTCTAAAAACAAAAATAATCTGCATATTAAGTGCTCCAAATTTTCAATAATCTAAAAATAATTCTTGATGCTTCACTTCCACTGTGAATCATTTATATATAAGAACTACCTTATAATTATGTTTTGCCCTTGATTCATCAATGAAAAATATATTATTATTATTATTTTAAAAAATATTATTATTCATTAAAATAAGATTAAAAAAAAAATAGAATATTTCAAAAATGAGAGTCATCCATAAGTAAGTAGACAATTAATAAACATTTTATGTGGATTTGCATTTATATGTTAAATATACTCACACACACAGAGGATTTAATCTAATATTATTCTGGACAACATGTTAGAAAAATCTTCCAAATTAAACACTTTACAAAAAGGAGACTATAAAAGAAAAGTTTTGTTTTTTTATTTCTTACAATCTTAAACCATAAATAATAAAATATGAAAAGAACATTTGAATGTTTAGAATATAAATAAAATTTGAAAAAACAAAGACCTATGTCATATTACATTGATAATAAATTAATATCAAATGTACATTAATTGGGGGGGGGGGGCAGAGGAAAAAAAAGTTGATTGATCCTGGGGCCACAAAATATAATTTACATTTTTAAATATATGTGTGTATGTATGAATATATACATACACATAAAAAAAAAAAGCTCACGTCCATAGATAATGTGAAGTGTACAATTAAGCATAATTTAGAACAGTGAAGGGTAAAAGGTTTTTATATACAAAAATTGATTTTATTAACATGAAAAAAATAAAATTATATATGCTTATATAAGCATGCGTATATATACATATTTGGAAAACTTGTATATAAACTCAATCATGTATACATGTACATACAAACATATATATATACACAAAATATTAACTTACTTCTTACCTTAAAGGGAAGAACAAAAAAAATTCTAGGATCGCATACCTCGAGTCTGTCTGTTCTTGGTAGCTTCTGTGGGGTGACAATGGGGGTTGGAACAACATTTAAGGGTGTGGCGACAGCTTCCGCTGGCACCATTCCTGGCATCAATGGATTGGGACTTAGATAAGGATTAAATGTGGCTGCTGTGGCAACAGCAGGGATACTTGTTACATAAGGATGGCTTGTTCCCTGCAATAAGAAAAAAAAAGTTACAAAAAAAAAAAAAAATGCTACAAATAAAAAATAATGCAGATTGACAGATAAGTTTTGACTTTTTCTATTTTTTAAATACAAATACTTACACTAATTAAGAATTCTTATACATAAATAAATTTATAACAGAAATTTTAATTTTGAGTAGCAAAGTACAAGTATAGTTGTTACACAATATATATTTAAGTTTACATTTTAAAAGTTAATGGAAAAAAAATAAAAGTGAACTATATATATTGGCTACATGAACAATTGAATTTTCCATCAACTTTTGGTGTCAAAGCAAATACTTAACACCATGAATAATAAATACTAATACATTTTTCATGGTAACTGAGTACAAAACAGAAAATTAATAAATCAAATCACACATATGCACACACAAAAATGGTATTTAAAAAATTAATTAACAATTGCTGTTATCAATTGCTAATGAAATTTTTTCATTGTGGAACTCCTGAAAGATTTAACTAAAGAAACAATAATAGCAGAAGTTACTAAGTCAATATAAATAAATTGTGCAATAGTAAAGATGAAAAATCAGAAGAATAATTTGATTAAAGTCATATTAATAGAGACTTAGATGATATATAATTCAGAAGTTGTTTCCTTAACTGTGATAACAGATCGGGACAAACATAGTGAATAATTTTCGTACCATCAATAAAGAATAGAATTATTCGTTTTTTCTAATAGTATTTATATTATAACCAATGGAAATCAACCCTATACAGCAATAGTAAGCAAAGACAATCAATAGCAACTGCAATTTATTATTGAAACTTATGTATACAGAGATTACATATGTCTGAAGCATATTATATTCATTGATATACAGTATCATTTCACAATAGATTGTTTTATATTTAAATAATTTTACTACCTAAATATAAAGAGTAAGCTAATAATGCAAAAAATAAAAAACTTAGAACAATCTCATACCATAAATACAGAAATGCTGTATCTTGCGCATTATAACTAAATGTCAAGATAGACTTTTAAAAGTCAAAATTTAATAGAAATAATATTTCATCAAAAAGTTCAATAGAACATTTCAAATTTGTAATAAGACTAGCTTTATCCAATTCATCGAAATAAATAATGAATCTTTATATTTCTAATAAACTCTGAATAGAGCAGCAACTTAATATGCCAAATTTATCAAAGACAAGTATCAGCAGCATATATTTAAAGAAAAAAAGTGGTAGAATAAACAATTTTTAAACAACATGTAAATACAATACAGAAGCTTAAAATTATAATATTAGGCTGACTAGTTTATTTTTGGGGTTACAAACATCAGACCAAAAGTGCTGATTCCTATTAAATTTTAAATCAGAAAAAAAAAAAAATGTATTGGATAGTTAGTATAAAATTATTGTGCCTATTTTGAACATATCAATGATGACTTGTTTAGTTTTAAATTATTAAAATTATGTTTAAAAAAAGTTGATGTCTATAAGCTATAGAATAGTTACAATTAACACTAAATAAAATAAGAACCAAGAATAATGGAAAAAAAAGTTATATAAATAAAAATGGAAGTTTGAATAAATAAATAATATTTTCAACAAGTGATGGGAGTATTTTAATTTAAGTGATTTTTGAATAATGATATCCATCCTATCTAATTATTTAAACAAAGATATTCTGCTTAATGAAGTCAAAGCAGTTCTTTGCAATTTTAAAAATGGAAAGGCTGCAGATATTGATAAGATTTTTGGGAAAGTTATAGATTAGCTTAGCTTTATTGAAATTTTTAGGAATATACTGAACTAAAAAATTGAAGTTGCAACATCTTAAGGTTATTTCTATTGTTTCAATTTATAAAAAGAAAAAAAGAATGCATAACTGTCATGGAATATTACTGTTATTCATTATAGAAAAATAACTTTTAAGGATTTTGAAAAATAGTTATTAGATACTAACATGGTTTTAAAAATTCAAGAAACTAGAATATCATGGAAAAAAGATATAACTTATTGCTTTTGTTGTAAGCATTTGATTTAGTTAATTGAATAAGTTTGTTAAAAAAGTTTGAACTGATTAAAAACAAGAATAAAAACCTCACCTCACTTTGGCTCCTAGTTTTACAGCATGCTGATGATTGCCTTATTCTTGCCAAGTTAAAACATGACTTCAAAATTTTCATAATTTTAATGACTTCAGTTTAATAATTAATGTTAAAAAAAAATTTCTTACCAACTAGTTCAGCAACTTTTAATTGTAATGGTTATCATTTTAAAAAAGTGAATATTGGTAGCTTTATGATAAAAGGATGAACTTGGATGTTGAAATTAATATTTTCTTCAACTTGCTAAATGTGAAGCTATGGAATCTATTGTAGACACAACTGTGTTAGGTTGGATATGTGAGATAAATGAATGGCAACATACTATAAACTTGAGCATTTTTTTATAGAAGGGTAAACCTATTTACATTGCAAAGTTTATCTCAAAAATATTGTAAAAAAACAAAAACAATATTAATTCTTTTTATTGATAAGATATACTTAAGGATAAATACAATGAATAGCTATAATTATGCAAAATGTTAAAACCTTTCAAAACAGTAAAGTTAAATATAGAAGTTAAAATACTGCACAAAATATCAATTAACAGGTTAAAGGACCAACATATGTTATATGTGGATATGTACCACATTATTATTTTTTTCACCCTTGAATTAGAATGACTATACTGATTTATATGATCATGATTAGTAATGCAATTTTTCATTTAAACATTTTTTCCACTAAAAACCTACAACCTTAAATAATAAATGGATAGTAATCAGTGCCTGACTGGTGAGAAAATGGTGTAATGAAAAAAGATCAATTATCAACACTGGCATAGTAATTCAAGTAATTTGATGCTTCTACTTCAATTGATGAAGTGCAAAAAATAAAATGCGCTAGCATGCACAAGCACACAAAGCTGAAGACAAATAAATGTATATATATTTATTTTAATATATATTTAATTAAGTGGCTAGGCGCTTTCAAGGGTCAGAGCCCTCATATTCATAGTCATTTTGTAATTAGACAAGAAATTGATTAGGAGCGATGTAAATTTATGCAAATGCGATAGTTACATATTCCATTTCCTGGATATTTTGTAGCAAGAGTCTTTTCTATTTATGGTGTCGCTATCTCTAGCGATAAAGTAAGCCTCTTTTATCTTACTTTTGAGATCGTGTCGCTCTTTGCAAACCACCACTGGATCTCTAGGTTGGCAATCGTGACTGGCTGACATGCGGTGCTGCACAAACACTGAACTATAAGAAGTGTCCACCAGTGCTTTATTATAGGAGTATGTTTATTGCGATAACCTGAGGTGTCAGTGAGATGGTAGGCTGTCTTTCGTGTTATTGATGAGTATGATGAAGTTGGGAGGTGTGTGAAAGCATGATATTTATTACTGAATTTATTGTAAAAACTTTTATGCACATTAGGCAGATAAGGGAGTAGAAGTCTTTGCTTGTCTGTGTTAGGGGCCTGATTATTCATTTTAGAGTAAAATTGTTTTATTTTCTTGTCAATTAAATTCTGATTAAAACCAACCCTTATTAGGTCATTCCTATATGATGCTAAGTTAGCTTTTTTATCTGCCTCAAATTTACAAAGGTGCATATTTCTATACAAAAATGAAGTTAAGCCAGAGAGTTTGTGGTTAGTTGTGAATTGGAGAAGGGGTGGGAGTGTGTTCTCTCGCTGAATGTGTATGTCTAGGTATTTAACTTGTTTATGGCTGTTTTCATCCTCTACGTTGAACGTAAGTCCGGTGATATTTTGGAGTTCAGTTTTAATTTGTAGAATAGATCAGAGTGGGGGCGGCTATGAAGAGATAATCAACATATCTAGTGTATATGGATAGTAAGTTAAAGTCTTGATATTTTTGGATTACTTGTTTTTCAAAGTAATTTAACACTATACTTGAGATGATGCCGCTCATAGGTAGTCCCATTGGCCAACCATCCTTCATATGAAACCACTGGTTGTGAAAGAAGGCCATGATATTTTTATCAAGCCATGATAAAAAGTCTATAATAAAGTCAATCAGTGGCTGAGCTGAGTTGTGGTTTATAAGCTCTTCTTTTATAATGTGAATAGATTTAGCTCTGCAAATGGAGCCATACAACTTTGAAACATGAATAGTAGCCAGTGTGGTGTCAGAGTTCAAAACTAGGTCTTTTATTTTTGTTACAAATTGAAACCACGAATTTATGGTATATGTACCGAATCCCAAGGCTTGGATGAGTTGTTGGTTAACCCACTTTGCTGTGTTGGAGTAGTGGACCCCTCCAAAATAAGTCACAGTGGAATATTAGCCTTGTGAATTTTGGCATTGGCAAACATACTTGGAGGAATGGATGCAGATGGGTAAAGTCTGTAATACTCAGCCTTAGAGAAGGCTTTATTGCAGTGTGGTCTGAGAATAGAAGAAATAAACTTATCCTTATTTAATTTGTTATTAAAGTTGGGAAGCCTTTGAAATTGTAGTTTGTTGATATGTAGTTCTGTGTTTTCATGAGAACGAACCTATTGCCCTTATCTAACCGCATGCATATGACATCTGCATCACTAAAAAAATTGTCTGGTTTTAGTTATTTTTTGCTTGCCAGGTATGGGTGTGTACATATAAAGATTTATGCTGTAGAGTGTTAACTACTTGAGTAATATAATTATCTTTATCTGGATCGTTGGCTAGATCTACTTCTGTATCAGCAATAAGCTCCACATTGGGATGTTTCAATCCACACCCAACGTATTGCAGGCCTCTGCATAAAACATCACACATCTCTTGTGGGAGTGGTATATCTGTGAGGTTCATGAAGGTGGACATTCTGCTGATGAGTCAAAAATGCAAGTTTTTTTTTTTTTTATCAAATTTGCACTTAAGAGAAATATTGAGGCTATTACACTTGTGCTGTATAAACACATTAAATAGAAAATGGGCTAGAATTCTATTACATCTCTTGATTTGTTTGTATAACGCTTTGTGACATCCCTTAATAACTAAGGAAGATAAAAGAGGCTTACTTTATCACTAGAGATAGCAACACCATAAATACAAAAGACTCTTGCTACAAAATATCCAGGAAATGGAATACGTAACTATCGCATTTGCATAAATTTACATCGCTCCTAATCAATTTCTTGTCTAATTTCAAAATGGCTATGAATATGAGGGCTCTGACCCTTGAAAGCGCTTAACCACTTAGAAATGTATGCTTGTGCGTATTTTATATTTTGCACTTTAGAACAATTAGCCACAAAGTTTAAACTGTTTACTCATTTCACTTGATGAACAAAATTGTTCACAATAGGATATGAGAGGATAATCTGAAATTTTATGCTGATAGAAAGTATACTGTAATAAAATTGGAAATAAGGGAGTAGTAATAAAAACTTTATGCCAAGAAATTATTCATTTTTTCACAAGTGTTACAAATAAACAGTCCCTATCATGCAAGGGAATAGTATAATGCCTCATGCTCACTTAATAGTGAAGATTGTTTGCAAAATACATGTTAAAAGTGTGGTCTAAATTTTTACACTTGGTGGATAATTGCAATATAATGTAATTTGAGATGAGAGATAATGAAGATAAAAATTTGGAAACTACATCTTATATAATTATTATATATATTGTAGGTTATCTAGATTCCCAGAACTCCATCTTCCAAACAAAATATTGTTCAGTTTGTTTCCTAGTTTTAATTTTATAAACTCATAATATAATTTATTTTATAGTGCTTCTGTGAAATTTTTAACATTTTTAAATAAGGGTGGCCAGATAGGAGAAATTTTAATACCTTATTAACAGATTTATATCTGGGATTTTAAAAAAACTACATCATTTCTTTCTATCATTGTTTCACTTATGATTTTATATATATATATGGTAGATTAGTAAAAAGCTAGTTTTTTTAAAAGCTATATAAGATGATTTACACAAACATTCATTCTGCCTTAACAGGCACTGAGAAGAAAGACCATGGTGTTTCTTAATCTTAAACTCAGAGGTAAAATCTTGAAATTGGTAGAAGATTTTTATCAAGAATTATATAGTAATAAAGAACAAGTACCTCCTATATCTATTACATCTTCCGAATTGCCCAGAATTTTAAATGAAGAAGTGAGACATGCAATTAAATGTATGAAGAAAGGAAAGGCTCCAGGAAATGATGGAATTATAATTGATATATTAAAAGAAGCAGGTGAAGAAATAGAAACAATTTTAGCAAAGTTATATACCAAATGTCTAAATGATAAAGATGTACCGGAAGATTGGAAGAATGCAGTAATAATATTAATATTTAAAAAAGGTGATAAAGAAGATATTAGAAATTACAGACCTATCAGCCTTTTATCAGTTTTATATAAAATTTTTACCAAGATAATTACAACTTGTCTACAGAGAACTTTGGATTTCCATCAACCAAGAGAACAAGCTGGATTTAAAAGTGGTTTTAGTACAATAGATCATATCCAGGTATTGAGAGAAGTCATAGAAAGGACAAACGAATATGAGTTGTCATTATATTTTGGATTTGTAGATTATGAAAAGGCATTCGATTCTATACACATTTCTTCAGTGATTAAAGCATTGGATCATCAAGGTATAGATCCAGGATATTGTCATATTTTAAAGAATATTTATAAAAATGCAACAGCAACAATTAGATTACATAATGATACTGGAAAAATCAACATTGAGAAAGGTGTAAGACAAGGTGACTCCATATCTCCAAAACTTTTTACAGCAGTTCTGCAAGAAGTATTTTGTGGATTAAAATGGGAAACTAAAGGAGTAAAAGTAAATGGAGAGTAGTTAAGTCATTTAGATTTCGCAGATGATGTAGTTGTTTTTGTAAATAATGCTTCAGAGCTGCAGGAAATGTTGCAGGAGTTAGCAGATGAAAGTAGAAAAGTAGGACTAAAGATAAATGTTAAAAAGACTAAAGTAATGTTTAATGGATTTGCCCAAAATATGAAAATAAAGATTGATTATGAAGAATTAGAAGAAGTTAACAGTTACAAATACCATGGTCAGATTATTAATACAGATGGAAACATAATGGAGGAAATTAATCATAGAATTAAACTTGCTTGGAGTGCTTTTGGTAGAAATAACTTGATACTAAAAGGAAATATGCCTATGTGTTTGAAAAGGATGGTTTTTAACAAATGTGTTTTACCAGTTCTGACTTATGGATCTGAGACTTGGACACTTATTAGAAGAGCAATACAGAGACTTCAGACCACTCAAAGGAGTATGGAGAGATGTATGTTGGGAGTAACAAGAAGAGATCGAAAACGCAATGTATGGATAAGACAACAAACAGGTGTTACTGACCTTATTGAAAAAATTAAAAGATTGAAATGGAGTTGGGCTGGACATATTGCTAGAAGAGATGATAATAGATGAACAATTGAATTTTTAAACTGGATTCCAAGAGATTGTAAAAGACCCAGAAAGAGACCACATGTGAGATGGATGGATGAAGTAAGAAAATGTGCAGGGGTGTTGTGGAGAAGAGAAGCTAAAGATCGGAGAAAATGGATTAAACTTGGAGAGACCTTCATCCCGCAGTGGATTGATAATGGTTTGATGATGATGATGATTTACATTAATATGTTCTGCATAAATATATTCATAACACGAAAAAGAGCAATGTATACAAAAAAAAAAAAAAAGATCCAATTACTTATGTACTTACTATACAGTATTTAAGAATTTTTTTTCTGGGATAGACAATGATGATAGCAGAAATATGATTGTTTATAAAATGATAACAGTAAAAAAGATGAGACATTCCTTTCTGGAGATAATTTGCATTTAGTTTAGTTTCAATGTTTGGCAATATAAGTAATGGCCAGCCTGTTATTGTAAAAAAACTATGACTATATGATGGAAGTTTGTTTATAAAATCAAAACTTCAAGGAGAACGCAGCAACTTCCTAATAGTAAGCATTTTATCACAATATATTAAAAAAAAAAAAGAGATCTAAATTTCAAATACAATAATATTCTCATAAAATAAGTTAATTTATTGCCAATCATTTATAATATAGGAGCTAAATAGTTTGAAAATTGGAATCAAATTTATTTATGTAGAAAAATTATTGTGAATAATAAAATAATGAAGGAAGAAAATGATTATTTAAACTAGATATCCTTTAAAGCACAAACTATAAAGAGAAATGTTTAATTGTTTTAATATTAGGAACAATGTATCCTTATATATTTAATTTAAAGAGATAGAATTGAGTATGGATCAAAGATATAATAGAAAACAAATTAATACAAAGAGTAAAAAAATAAAACAAGAGAAATAATGAAAAATGGATTAATAAGATTATAAAAATTAAATAAATAAAAAGGAGGATATATGAGAGGAAGAAGAGAGTAATCAAAAAAATTAAAATTGGACACTAAAATAATAAAAATTCATAAAAGTTGTTAGCAAACAAAAAGAACAATGTAAATATTCTAAAAAACCATAATACTTTTGAAGGAGTGAAATATTCCTTCCATAAATAGAAAGTTTAAAGTTTTTACTCTTTATACATCAATTTTTACACTACTGCCTAAAATGAAAGGTTAAATTAAATACCACCTCCTTAAATTAGGATTATCAACAAGTCTTTCTAATGTTTTATCAAAAGACCAGAAATTA
The DNA here is from genome assembly GCA_028023455.1 of Epiperipatus broadwayi. Classification (NCBI taxonomy): domain Eukaryota; kingdom Metazoa; phylum Onychophora; class Udeonychophora; order Euonychophora; family Peripatidae; genus Epiperipatus; species Epiperipatus broadwayi. The sequence goes on from JAQFVV010000013.1 coordinate 2,458,489, forward strand.
AAACATTTTTTTTTTTAAAAAAAATACAATTAACATTAATCAGAATGCTATTTTTCTGAGATTTTCTACTAGCACTTTAAAATTTCTATGCCTCAACAAGTTTAATCAATATGAAACTGAATGAGCCAATTTACTTTAAGGCAACTTTCCTCTCTCATATTAACTGGATATAAAGTAGACGTCTCTTCAATAATAATGGGATGCTTAACAAGGAATTAGGAATACATAAAAAGTCTTCAATTATAGACTAGCTGATAAAGACAGTTTTTATAATTGTAGTAATAGTTGATTTTGGAATTTGACAGAAGAAGCATGATCTATTAGTTTCTTGAGTTCTAGAGTTATGCATAATCCAACATTCCCTACAAAGAAGATTGATTTAATAATAAGTAGAATGAAGTGAAATCTTTTTACTAATGTTTTCCAAGTGTTATAAGTTATGGTGTTAGAATAAGACTGCTCTTTTTTCAAATGACAGCCATATAAAGTTCAATCATTCTGATTTTGCAGTAAAGATTATTTTTTAATTCTTCAGATTCATCTGTAGTTTAAATTGCATGTAACCATTTACAAATAATGCCACCAACTTTGTCAAATATTATAAAATACTATTTTGTAATATTTACACATATTTCATTAGAAAATTTGTGATTACATAATAATCTCCCAACTGATATCAGTAGTAATCAAACTTAATGGATATTTTTGAACTATTTTTAAAAGCCTCATGGTGTAGTCTATCTTGAGTGAAAATAGACGTTTTTACGAGTTATTGACATTAAACGATATAGATATGAACAAACACAAATCTTGAACTTCAAAGTTAATGACTGTCAAATCTAAGTTAAATAGTAAGTCTACTTTAATAGTATTGTTGAGGCTTGCATTACTATTACTTCTCATACAATTAAAAGTTTACTGATCAGATAGTAAGTTTAACTTATGTAATGAAAATAATTCTGGACATCAGTTTTTATAAGTAAAAGCTTTTGCTTTGCTTATTCATATATATCCAACAATATTAGATTTATGGGGCATTTATTGGTTTTGTAAATTATCTTAAAACTAGTGTATTCCACGTAAACTTCTGAAAAATGGTTAATAAACATAATAATTAGTTTTGATAGCTAAATTATAATAATCTTTTTAACTATAAATGAATACTCTCACTTTCCAAACACAAGATAAAGTCTTTGTGAAAAGATAGAATGAACCCATCTATTCTTTCAACCGAAACATTTAAGTATGGGCAAATCTTAAGTATTTGGAAATGAGAGTGTGAAGATATTAAACAATCACTTAAAATTACCTTTACTATGCCTGAATGAAACATCATGCTATATAAAATAAATATATTATTTACATATGTTTAATTTCAATGAAAAATGACGTATCATAAATTCTAGTAAATTTCGCAGGCGTCATTTATTCAGGCATAGTAAAAGTAATTTAAAGTGATTGTTTAATATCTTCATGCTCTCATTTCCAAATGCTTAAGATTTGCTCATACTTAAATGTTTGGGTTGAAAGAATAGATGGATTCATTCTATCTTTTCACAAAGACTTTATCTTGTGTTTGGAAAGTGAGAATATTCATTTCTAGTTAAAATCCACAAAGCGCATGTGCATTAGCTTAATGCTGATTATTATTACAGTTTGAAAACATCATGCTATATAAAATAAATATCTTATTTAATAATCTTTTTAAAAATTGTAGCATTGCAAAATTAAAACATAAAACCAACATTTAACAAATATGACTCTTCTATTTAAAATTGTTTCCATCACTATTTTTAAAACAATTTGCTGTTGCAAAATATTGACTTTTAACAACACTAAAACTACAGTACATTTATGCAATACTTTTATTATCTGTTTAAAGTTAAAAATATGCTACAGTAAAAGGTGTTTTCTACTATGTCTTTAATTTATCAATATATAATTCCATATTTTTTGCTTAAGTTGAATTTTACATATGTTGGATTTTCCTTTTAAATACATGCTTATTCCAGTGCAGAATATGAAAATAAAAATTAATAATTATTATTAAATATATAAGAATTTGTAGACTAACAACTAATTCAGATGATATTAATTTAGAAACTCTAGTTGCTAGTGAAATGACTACAAATGAACCCTATGTATAATAAAGAGTACTATATATTTTACAAATACAATAATTTAGCTATGATGCTAATGTGTTATTTCTTAATATCTTTTAATCTTTAATTGTTTTAATATGAATTCAAAATGTAAAAAACCCAATCTTTATGTGCACGAATTCAATGATTTTATTATCCTTTATTTACTAAAAGAGTCATTGTATAACTCTGATGAGGACTATAGATCAGTCAAACTTATAAGCAAATAAAGAATAATAAAATCATTGAAGTGTTTAAAGATTAGATTTCTTAAGATTTTGAAGATAATAATTTTTTTTTACTATTATATCAGAATGAACATGGAAGATAAAAAAAAAATTCTATTGCAAAAATTAAGATAGCATGAATAATAGAATTTTAAAATAGTTTAGAAAATTTAAATAGAAGAATAAAAAAAGAATTTTTAAAACAGGAACAGTTTGAATCCCATGAAAATATTAAAAATGAAATGTAAAGAGTACTAAAGATATTCTGGAGGAAAAAAATTTTTTGATCACAAAATCTGCTTCAAACCACATAAATTATTCATGACTACATTAATTAATATAAGCATGATATACAGTAAAAAAAAAAGACTATCAGCTGAAACTAGATTTCTTCAAGAAAATAAAAATATAGATCTCAATAGGCCATTTTAAAAATTCTAATTATTATTAAAAGAAAAAAAATTAATATATATATATATAACAATTTTAAATTTTATTTAAACTTTTCAAATACAAACAACTCATTAGTGATAACACACAAATAGGCAACATAGGTTACTGAACTGTGTTGTCTATTTCTGTGTTATTATTAACAAGTTGTTTGTATTTGAAAGCTTTAAATAAAGTTTAAAGTTTACTGCACATTCAGCATTTATTGACATAAATGATGACAATAGCCCAACATATCACATCTAATATACCACCATCATAAATCTTCAGGGCAAATATATATAGCAAAATGCTTAAAATATTGATAGAAGGTTTAAATAATTCCTTTATCAAGTATAGTCAAAGCCAATCTAATTAAATATCCATCATATATATATATGGAAACTTAGACAATAATTATTAAAGAAATACATTTATTTAGTAATTCAGAAACAGCTGTTCAGAGGAATTCACAGAGGTTTTATGATTTCTCAATCTTTAAAAAAAAAAACTGAAAGATATAATACAAAACAGAAATGGTTACAAACATTTCAATCTATACTTTTGAGATCATCTTATATAACATATTGGTTTACATAAATATTTACTATATACAGTATATATAATTGTAAAAATTAATAAAATTATATGATTTTACAATTTTTTAACTGTCCATGTGAATATATGAGCATACTGATATTTATAAATAATTTGTTTACAATCAATATATTCTAATTTAAAAGACGAGAGGCATTTGAAACAAGGTACATTTGTTGAAATCAAAATTAAAAATTTTCAAGTCTTAAAAAGATCAACTCTCCTTTCATCAGAAATTTTTTATTTCCCATAAGTTGTTCAAACAAAAATCACAAAGTAAAATTAATTCATTTTCAATTTTTTATTGATAAATGAGTTCTATTAGCATAATTAAAGCAATTTTACTATTAAGCAGTAGCTGGAATACTAATCATTACCAACACATTATTTAAAATTATCTGAAATCTTTTAAATAATTTTCTAGAGTTGTAGTGTGAAAGTATGAGTTCGAATCCTGCATATATTACATATATAAGCAGGTGTTAAGCCTGTACAATGTATTAAATTTGTAATGTAAATATATACCAGAGATATCTTGACTACTTTCTAGACTAATTATTTTTATGATCAATATGCTATTGGTTTCTAATTTTGTTATTTTTATATATGCATGTTATGTGCTAATAGAGATAAGGCAATAATGTACTGCAACAAATAATAACAGTTGATCATGGCAGTGGAAGTTTGCCATTAATTGTAAACTCTTTAACATAATTCTACCACTTGAATATTTAAGGCTATATCATAAATACTTCAGTTAATTTATAACACTTTTAATGTTTGTTCTAAAATATCATGACCTTAATAAAAAACAACTATAGGCAATACATAAAAATTGAACTATTAAAAAAAATATTTAAAAAATACTGATATATAAAAACAATTTCATATAAAATTTTAGAATGTGGAAATATACACATACATACACAAATCAAAATATTTATCTACAATAATTTTAAATAAAAAATCTGTCTGTAGCAAGATTAACTTTTATATCTATGTTAGATTCTACAACAAAGGCAAGTTGTATAAACTAGACAATAAGGTATTACTGCCCAAAGAATATTAAATATTAGTGATTGTTTCCTCTTCTTTCCCTCAATCAGGGATTTGCACCACAAAAAACTCTTTTTCTTATTTGAAAGAGTTTGCCAGTTTAAGTTAACTAAGGAAGATCAAAAAAATTCTCATTTCAATGTTAATGCATTTAGTAGGTAATAATTTTATTCCCAGTTTCTTTGATACATGAAATAATTCTTGGAAACTATTTTTGTTTATAGGCAGCAAGAGACTCCCATTCATTATATTTAAACAATGTAAAAAAAAAAAAAAACATCTCTAGATCTTCATAAACCCCCAAAGCAAAAGTTCATTAAAAAAATAAATAAATGCAGATTTATAAATAAAAATACTATCTTCTGTCAATTCTTAATTATAGTTATACACCTGCTCATAAAATATAGTATGCACAATATAGGTTTAATTCATAAGAACAGTTGATTCTTGGGCCTTTTCAAATTAGAAAGTTTTACAGATTTGAACAAACTCCTTTAAATATGTCTATAAAGTACTTATGTTCTTGCTATAATTTTTAATATGAGCATTAATTAAATAAACAAAAAAAAATTAAATAATATTAACTGAATAAAATTAAACAATTTATTAACAAATATCATTTAAAAAAGATTAATAAAAAAAATTACATCCACTTCTTATATTTATTGAATTATCAAGAAACTGTGATTGTGGAACAAAATATGACAATGAAAGTTGTGCACCTTTATCGGTCTTTGTATGCTGTTTCACATAATATAGTCTATGACATACGTTGATATAAAAATACCTGTATATTTGATGATTCACTGATATTCTCTAGTTTAGAATAGCAAACTTTTTCCTTTTATATATCATACATAATTAGGAATTAACAATAAATAAATTGACTTGACTTTTTAACAACTCAATTCTTTCATAAATAAGTTTCTCTATGTCCACATAAATTGAAATCTGGGCATATATCTGCTACATAAATGTAGAAGTAAAAATGAAAAGATGTTAGAAGATGAGCATTATTCATGATTTTCTGTTTGAATTTGGTAAACAATGTAGAAGTGCAAACTACAGTTTTGTCACACGAAGCCACTGTACTGTCTAAAAAAATGTTTGAATATTAAAAGTCATTGAATTACTTTCAGAAGTATTCAAACTATATTATCTTATTAAAAATATTATAGTCATCATCATCATTAACAACTACTCAAAAACAACTACAGCATGGCACTAACAAAAGGGGGAAAGCAGAAGGACAAAAAAAAACCCAAAAAGTTAAAAAGTTTTACAATGAAAACAATCTGTAAAACACAAACATGTTTCCATATATACACACTTATCTTTTAATCTCTATGGCAATCTTTTTGAACTAGAAGACTTCAATATCATTCCTAATTGTAGTTCACTAAATTAGTGTAATCTTATCAGCCACATTCTCTAAATGAAAACAGCCAATACTGCTTTTCCTTACAGTAACTTTTGAGATAATTTTTATAAAATAAATAGTTTTCTTCAACAGAAGCAATGCTCAAGTTCACCATAAAATATCTTTTTTTAAAATGAAGTCTATTATCAATCAATTGCTTTATATGCCAAATCTAATGAAAATGTGCGCCTATAATAGTAGATTCAATATCATTATATCCAACAAATTGAAAGACATATAAATTTGTTTTATGATTTTATAAATGCATATTACTACAGATGATGGAAGCGTTTGTCATAGTACTGTTATCTGGTTATTCTACATACTTCAAATATTTGAAATATTTATTTCTCCTAATACTAACTATTAATGCATTATTATATTGATAAAGAATCATTTCTCACATCTACATAACTATCTCATCTTATAACTTATTAAAAGAAGAAGCAATACATTTGAATCTGTATATACTTCAACATTTATTCACACCCTTCTAACAAAAAACTATCAGGATATTGACCCTGATTCACATTCTTTTGATAATCATTCAAGTTAAAAAATGAAGATGTTTTTCTTCAGTCACTTGGATATTAATTACTAGACTAAAATCTTAACAGATTATATTCAACATGAAAAATGTTCTGTAGTTCATCCTTTGAATTGGCAAGAACAACAGAATCATCAGCACACTGTAAATCTAAATGTCAAGAAAATGAACACTTCATCAAACTTTAGTATCAAATCTATATTACATCCTGATGTCTGTTTCATAAAGCTATTTAGTAATTATCATGCGATCAATATCTTTTAAAGTTAAGATGTTTGAAAGTTCTGTTTTTAGAGCTTAAATGTAAAATTACAAATTATCAAAAATAAATACTCCTTGTCATTTAAAAATTCAGTACAGTAACTGGGTCTGTAATTAGAACTCATGCAGATTTAATCAAAATTCGTTTACTCAGATAAATAAATTTTTGATTGCTGGGCTTAATTATAATCAAATATAATTTTTTATTTCTGACAGAATGAAAACTGACCTGCAATTAAAATTTCTCAAAAAAAAAAAAAAGTTCATTTGGTTTATGATGCAAGAGCGGCACATAATTTTGTTTTGCAATGCACACAAGTGTAACAAAAATTGAAGATGATAGAATAAATCGTTAAGAGAATGGCAAGTAATAGCAAACTAGCACAGATGATACAACTGAATTTGACATGAATTTCAGATAAAAAATTTACCATATATATATACATCGATTCCATAAAATATTTACAAATCTTCATTACTAGTTATCTGAGAATCAAATAAAAAGCATATTAAGCAATTCTGCAATATATATATTTTCAATGACCCGTTTCAAAAGTTCATAACAAATTGCTACTGGAAGTTTTATCTCGAAAAGATAAGATGATATTTAATTGGGCACTTATGTAGTTTGCCATCTGTTTTTCTTAAATAATCCATTTTCAGAGGCTTACAACACATGGTATAAACAATTTAGCTGACTCTAAGTTATCATATTCAATAATTGCTTTTTTTTTAAAAATTATTAAAATGATAAAGAAACACAAAAATCTAAAGGGTTGGAATTCAAATTTTTTTAAATGTAAATAAAATAATAAAAAAAATATTTAGTAAACTATAACAAACATGTAAATAGACCTCACTTTTGGGGCAAGCACTATCCCATAATTTTGAAAACATTCTGTTAAAACACAAAAATCCAAAGGGTTGTAATTAACATGTAAATGCAGTAAAGAAAATAAAAGTAAAACATGATTAAGTAAAGTGTAACAAATGTGTGGGCAGATATCACTTTTAGGGTGAGCACTATCCCATAATTTTGAAAATATTCCAAAGCATATTGTTCTGTCAATGAAATATTCCAAATTTTAATCATATTTCCAAAAAAGATACACTAAAGAAGGAATGTTAAAAAAAAATCATCAGTGTAAAACAATGTTAAAAAAATATATTATAATTTTAGTCACGTGCTGTTAGCATCATGTTAAGTGTTCACTGAGTGTTACCATTTTAACATTATCTTGTGAATGGAATTTATGTAGGGCTAATCCCAATTTTTTCAATAAATTCCATTCACAATTCTAAATTGATTGCTAATTTAAAATTTTTTTCCAATAAATTACATTTAGAATATAACATTCAAATGGTAAAGACATGGTCAACACTTAATAAGTGACACCAAAATTCAGTAACCTGTGTGCAAAATTATAAAATGGGATATATTTCATTGACAGAACAAGATGCAGTAGAATATTTTTACAATTGTTAACACTTAATATGAGGCCAACTAACAAGTGACTAAAATTATCATAATTTTTTTTAACATTGATTTACACATGATTTTTTTAATCTTCCTTCTTTACTGTAACATTTTTGGAAATATGATTAAAATTTGGAATACTTCATTGACAGAACAAGATACAATGGAATATTTTCAAAATTATGGGATAGTGTTGCCTGAAAAGTGTTGTCTGCCTACACTTTTGTTATACTTTGCTTAATCATGTTTTATTTTTATTTTCATTATCGCATTTATATGTTAATTACAACCCTTCGAATTTTTAGATGTTTCACTGGAATATTTTCAAAATTACAGGATAGTGCTCACCCAAAAAATGATGTCTGTCGGCATGTTTGTTATAGCCTACTAAATGATGTTTTTTTAAAAAGATTTATTTACTGTATTTATATTAAAAAAATTTTGAATTACAATCCTTTGGTTTTTTGTGTTTCTTTATTTTAATAAACAAATTTACTATATTTATATTAAAAAAATTTTGAATTACAATCCTTTGGATTTTTGTGTTTCTTTATTTTAATAAACAAAAAACACAATTATTGAATATGACAACTTAAAGTCAGCCATATTGTTTATACAATTTGTTCTAAACCCCTGAAAATGAATTATTAAAAAAAAATGGATGGCAAGCTTCTGGCAGGCAAACTACACAAGTACCCTTAAGGGTTTTTTTTTCCCTTCAAAAAATCTATATTAAATGATGACTGCAAACACAAAACAATCTTTTCTTATTAAATGAACATTAATTTTTATAAATAGTAGTTTGCAAATGTATAGCTTTAATATTTATTTGCCTTTTTAAAAAAATCCATATCTTTTATTTATTACATAAACAACAATAGTTATATATTGCTTATATATATTAAGTCAATATATAAAAATATGTGCACATTTAAACAATTCCACACTCCTTAAATATTATTAATATTCCAATGGAAATGTATTCCTGCTCATACTTTTATGTTTAATTGTAGTGAAAGAAAATTCCTTGTATATACAACATATAAAGATAATTATGCTTGTTTTATCATTAATTATCAAAATAATTACCTTTTACTAATTGCTTATTTTTCAAGAGTAAATACATTTACATTTTCTGGCAATAGCTACTTTTTAATATCTCTTATCAAATACAGATCCAAAATGTAAGGCTTATGCTTTATAAATAAAATTTGAATTGCAATTTATATATATAATTATGCAAATTCTTCATGAAATCTCTCATATCCTATGGCAGACTTTGGAATAGGGTGAAAATAACGATGCTCTAATGTAAGATATAGAATGTACCTAATGTCAGATTTATAATTTGGTTTGAGTTTAAAATATTGATTTTCTTTTAAATTTCAGGCTATAATTTGAATAGTACAAGAGAGTAAAAGGTAGCAGTTAGTCATATAAGAAAATTAGTTTCTATCTTCAATATTAGTCATCACTAATAAAGCTGAAGCAAAAACTGGTCTGGGAATATTATAGCCCATTGGTTTCTAAATTTTACAGTAGATGGTTCTAGAATAGGGTGAAATTTTAGAATGCTGCTAAAGACATGAATCTATAATAGTTATTTAGATTAACAATGTAACAATATTTTTAGTGACAACAATATTTTCATATACTTCTGTGTTTATTATTATTATTTTGCAAAATATACAACTTATCTATTATTAATCATTAGCATACCTGTTCTGACATTTTTATTATAATCCAAATCAGTGGCAGTCAAACTTTTACGTTCCTAATTCTACACAAAGAATATCAAAATTTCTCTGTATTATCACTATTTATAAAAAATTTCAGCAACAATATAAAAAAATAGTTAGTTAGACAAATAAAAAATATTTATTTTAATTTTTTGGTAACCAAAACATAATTATCAAAATAAAAGCTAAATATTTAATTTATTTAGAAAAAAAATATCTATTATTATTACTAGTATTTCCAAAATTATTACATAAAAGACTATATAAAAAAAACAATCTAAATATTATAAAAAAACTTTTTAATTAAAATTAAGATCTTTGAGCTTGTTTTACAAAATACAATTTTTAATATCAGGCTCTATGTTATTTAGTTTTAAGTGTAAATAAGCAATTGTGCAATAAATCTGAACATTTTTGTCTATGAAAAAGAACTGACAGTAATTGATATGATGGGGATATTTTTTCTTTTTTAATACCAGTTTTATATTATTCGAATAAATTATTTAAATAAATTTTTTAAAAAATAATTTTTCAAGTAGCATCTGTAAATCCATCACTACCAGAGATTGAGAATCCCTGACCTAAATCATTGACCAAATTTTCAAAATGTGACAAAGGCAAAATATGAAAACTATTATAAATACACAAACAAACTTTAAAGTAAAATATATGACTTACCCAACTTACTAAAAAATAATGACATGTGGGGTCAAAATTCTGTTTATTTTAAAAATAAAATACTGTATTGTACCGGTAAAAATCACCATGCCTAATCACACACAGTAATCCGAATTCGAACCCAGTCCACGTCTAGGAATAAATTCCAAAATGCAAACTAAATTCAAACCCAAAACCTTGGCATGACCCACCGATGACAACATTACAACGGTACGGGGTTCTCCCTTTACTAGCTCATCGAAAAACACAGACTAAATTACCTACAATCAGCTATTTCATAGATATCTTATAGTCGGGATACTGGTACGGCTAATAATTTAATGTATATATTTAAGTTGTCGATACAGACAGCAGGTGATTGACTAGATTTCGAGAGTAATAATGCAAGAGAGACAAAATTAGGTTAGATAAATTTTTAATAAATTATTGAAAGCATTGAATAATATTATTTACAGGTACGGTAAAACTCTCATATGTATTTATAATAAATTGCTGCTAGTCATCAATAATCGGTTTGTACTGATTAACAAACTCATGCCAATATTTATGTGTTTAAATGGTTGTACAGGTTGGTATGAGAATCAGAGTAATTGGAGCACTTAAAATATTTATCTACTAGTTTATATTAAGTTGTTTTACTTTAATAGTTTCAAACCATTGCGCATACAGATAAATGGGAGGCGGTTTTATATAAAAATATGATATATAATACTGATGTACTGATGGTTGCAGGGATTAATGTATACTACAAATAATAACTTGCGGTGCATTGACGGAATACCGGGCGGCTTGTACTTTGACAAGTCTTAATGCCCCCAAGTAGATCCGGGACACTACAACCAGCCGGGCTCATTTTCGAACCCCGGTGATCCAAGAGATTACCTGGAGAAGAATTTCTTTCTCTCCATGTGGTAGTAAAACGAGACGCCAACTTAAGCGAAGGTAAAGGCATTGCCACAGTAACATCGAGGAAGAGTGACCGGAAGTGAGTTTTAAAACGAAATTATATAAAACCCTTTCTCTCCGTAACATTTTCTATGCAACAGTCCGATATAACTATTCAATAAAACATGGCGAAATCAAACGATCGCAAAAGTAATAATTAATTAAATTTACTCTGAAACCCATAACTCCCCAGATTGTTCGGAAGGTAATAATAAATTATTATTCTTACTCCGTAATAATATATAACAAAAGATTATAATAAAATTTTAGACTATTTTAAGTATTTGAGATTTGGAGTATAGATTAAAATATCATGACAAAGTAAAAGAAACAATAAAAATACTTGAATATTTCTCAACTCAACATAAATGACGATTTTTAATTCGATACAAGAAAATTACTTTTAAAATGAATATAATAAATATTATGAGATAACTTTACTGACTTTAATTAGAGTTGAGAAATATTATTATTGGCATCGTTTTGTTTGTAAAATAAGTAATAGTAAAAATATAAATGTATTCACAAATGGATTATTAGTAGGCACAAATATTAATAATTATCATCTAAAGACTAGAGCACACACCGAAATATTAGAGAAGAAATTTATCGGAAGAGGTTTTAGTGTAACATTTTCAAATGGAAAGCAAGAAATTTACATGCAATTACTTTGATTAACAGATTAAATATAAAATTATTACTGAGAGGAAAGTTAAAAGGTTCATGTAACAAAAGTTACCATTCTTTCTTCGTCCAGTTTTCTTCTTGCGGTGCTATGTATGAAGAACGTAGGCGCGCATTTTGAATTTATTAGAACGGCATGGTTAATTTAAATGTTGGAATTTGGAAGACTGGAAGCACGGAAAACATTACAGATCAACGGTACGAAAGATTTAAATTGGCAGGACAGGGATCAGCTTCTTGGACTTAGCCCATCATGATTGCAGTTTACCGGGCAACTTCTTAATAACGGTTGAAGTGATTTCTCTGGAACAACTACTTTGCTGTAGCTTGACGATCCAAGCACAACCAAGTCAAAAGTTAGAGTGTCTATATTATATTTAAGATGGCTACGGTTGACCTTTCTGCCTAGTTTTTGTTCATAACTCCGCCTCCTTTGATTTCGGCCTCCAGCAATATCTAATTTGACTATACAATAGCATTTGCCTTTCTTGATAAGCGTTCTACGTTTCTCATTTATTTTTAAATTTAATACATGATTCTAAATTGACAAAACAATTACATCGGAATTCGTGAATACAAAAATATACATTCATTATCTTAATTTATCGAAGTACAAATTAATTATTCTATACATTTGTTCAAGTAAGATTTTGATTAAAAATACTGATCAAAGGAATGTGACTTTTGATCAGCATTTTTAAATGACTTTGTATAATTTGCAAAATTAAAATTTAAAGAAAATATCCACGCAATTGAAACTTTTAAATTGAGCTAATATAAATCCACAAACCACACACACACGAATATTATTCATCATGATTTGTGACATTTATACTCATACTCTTTACATTAAATTCTTTTTTAAACAAACACAAAATAAATAACTTAAAATTTATGTGGCTTGGAATAGAAAAAGTCTCATTGCGGGTAAATAGTGGTTTAGAATTACCGTTCTTAAATGACAACCATGAAACTAAGATCGATTCTTCGATCTGTCTGTTTCAGTATATGTGTCTTAAACTGCTATATTAAAACTCTATATATTGTTCATATTTGCTTAGTTAAACAAACAAACACATCCACCCACAGACAACTCTTTTGTAATCAATAACTTTGCCAGCAATGATTTTCATAAATTACCATATTTAAATACTCATCTCAATCATTAGATTTACATTCATTCAAAATATTTATACATATATACGAAAAAGATATGATGATTATGTAAGGTCTTTTTTGTAATAATCAAGACATCAAGAAATCTGATGCAGTTACCTTAGTATAAAATTACAGATCTTGTCTTTACTAAATCATTATGAAAATTAAATTCTATTAGAGACACATCAAATATCCTCACAAACAATTTATAAAAAAATTAAATTAATATTCAATGAATTTTCAAAATGAAATCAGATTGAATTAGAAGAACTATAAATATCTTGATTAAATTATTATTAAAGATGAAAATATAATCAGCAAAATTATGCATAGAATTAAACATTTATGTGCTTTCTGGAAAAATAAGTATTAAAAAATATATAAAGCTAAGTGCTTTGATAAAAAAAAAAGGCTTGAAAAACAGTGTTTGCTTAGTGTTTACTTTTGAATTTAAGAAGAGGACACTTAAGAGATGAGCAATATAAAGAATGCAGATGAATACTAAGATTAATAAAGAAGAAACCAAAATGAGATATTGATAAAAAAAATAAATAAGTATCAAAAATATAATGATAGAATTAAAATGTTGAAATAGAGATGGAATTGATATCTTTTTATAACAGATGACACTAAATACAGATGTCAATTTTTAAATTAGATCTGAAAAGATCTTTAAAAGACCTAGAAAAAGATTACATGTGAAATGAAATAATAACATTAAAGTTGTAGATGAAATGAGAAGTTAAGAATCAGAAACACTAGACTAACAGACACTTTCATTCCCTAATAAAGATTAAATAGTATAATTTTAATGTAATTTTATTTTTAAAATAATTTTAAAAAAGCTATTTGATTTTTAAAAACTTTGATAAAAACAAGGATGACTCTTAATAATATTCTTAGTTTTAAATAAATGAATACAGAGAATCTATCAATATGAATGCATTGAATAGGATTTGGCACTAATATGATTGAATAATTGTAAAATATCATTTCATGAAATGAAATATCACAAACTAAAAACTCACTAATAAAATCATTATTTTAGAAAATATGCTAAAATTAATATTTTCTAAGCTTAAAAAGAAGCTGCATTAATTAACACTTAAATATAAAATTAAAAGTTATTAAACACTAACAAAGGATAGATATTTGAAAATACAGTACTATATATTTAAGACAATCACCAGAACTTATGGTAAAAAAATAATTGATAATCAGCTAAAGGAGTTATATTTAAAACTAAAATATAACTATTGCCAAATAAAAGTTTAATACAAGTTTATCCAGAAAAAATATGTTTCTGGTTGCTTAAGAAATTATACTTCAAAATAAATCTTTAATAATGACCACGAAACATGAAAATCTAAAATTTTAGAAAATCTTTTCCAATTTTAAAATGTTAAAAGATCATAAGAGACATACACGGTGATATTAAAAATAGATGTTTTGAAATCACAATTTTATAGAGTAGTTGTAGCAATTAATCACTATTACTATTCCTATATAAAAATTTGGCTTGATGATTTTCAAGAAACAATCAAATAAAGAATGATGATACTAAGTAATTATATATAAAAAAGTAACAAATGAATGAATGTTTAGATCAAATTAACAAATAAATTTCTAATTTTTACCCCCCACCATTAAGTAAACCAAATTACTCAATTATAGCAATGTTACAAAATATATATCTAAATTAAGGCATTTTAATTTAACAAACCTTACCTTTTTGCATATTTCTTCTGCATGATATAGTAAATTCCAAATAAATTTTAGAATTAGTCATTTTTGCAAGCTTCTCCAGAAAAAAAAACATGCACACATTACAACTATATATAAGTTACACCACTTCAAAGATAATCTCACATACTTTCTAACAAGACGTCAAACATGGTGCTGTGATTTTCAGTTTTAGAATTATGACAAATTTTCTGAATATTTACATAAATAACTTTTTTTTTATAGAAAGTAAAAACTGGATGGACATTTTTTACTAGAATTCAGGATTATTAAAATAAATTCAGATGGGCTATAAAATTTTAAAGTTTTACATTATATTAAAACATTATTTATTATAATTCAAAACTATTTTTAATTAATAGTAATTTATCATTTTTTAAATATTAGTTTGTAAAAGAAATTGGCCAAATAATTACTTACATATGAGTAAATACACTCATTTCATTTAAATAATGTATTTTTATTTTTCTATCTTTATAAATGTCAATATCAAACTATTAATAATATTGACTTTTTTCAGAACTAACACATAAGGAAGAAAAACTGGTAGGATTAGATTGTCATAGATGATTGAAGGCTATCAATTTTCAGATGGAAAAAAAATCTCAGGTATGATATTTATAGGTCATTTTAAATCATTATTTAGAAAATAATATATTTACTAAGTTATTATAAAAATTTTACTTTCAACTGATACATAGGACAACTTTTATGAGAAAATAAAAAATAAATTTATTTTAAATTATTGATTTTTCTATGACATATGCAGAGAAATTATGCACTTAATATTTTTTGAGATTTTCCTACTTTGATTAGATTGATATTATAATAATAGTTTTTAATGTTGACTTATGAGTTTTAGCACATTTATCTGCTAATTTATTTTAGCAATGAAATTATTTTTTCTTTCTATTCAATTTTAGACATGGACTATCAAAATAGAATGAAGAAATTAATTAATGTAGACATTAAAAAACATTATTTATGCTTTTCAAATTTTCATGTACAGTAAGTATATAAAAGTTAAACAGATTTTTTTTATACCATTTTCATACATATTTTTGATTTCATTTTATATATTTTTTCTGTTTAAAATGCTATATTGATTGAAGTATATTTGTCTAACTGTGGGCTTGGTATAGATTATTTTAAATATATATACTTAATGTATAAAGAATGAATGAATATTATAATGAACAAGATTTTTGAACCAATTATATTTATTCTAGCATATCCCATTGTATATGATTATCATTATCTAAACTAATTATTGCCAATATACTGTCATCTTAGTCTTCTATAATGATATAATTATAAATTTAGTTAGTTCGTTTTTGTTTGAGGTTCTTAAATATCTATATTTAATATTATATGGGCCCCATTGATGATTATTCATTCATAAACATTGTCAAAAGTCCTCTAACACAATATATATATATATATATTGTTTTAACTATAAATTGTAAGGGAGTTTAATATTTATATAAAACTTCAATAATTTTAACAGTCAAGTATTGTAATTTGAATAAAAAATGTAAGATATATGGAACTTTGTGTATATATTAAGAGCTCATTTTTATCAAGACAAGCAATTTGCAATATCAAATTTTTTTTTCAAATTTAAACATGATTATCCATTAATTTAACTCCCTAGAAAAAAAATTCCATTTGAAATTATACAATATAGTCAGTTTATTATCTCTAAAACACACACTAAGTAATTTTCTGTATTGCATTTTAAAATAGTTTATTTATAATATATAGTTATTAACTATTAAGAATTTATAAAAGTTCTGCATATATATAATGTGCCAAATGGCAGATCTCATAACCAATTAATTGCATTTTAATTATATTTTTAATTATAATTTACAAGTTTATTTATTATATATATTTTTTAAATTGATATGATATGGCTTATAAATTAAAAAAAGCAAGAGAAAGTGAATAGATATTGTTCTATGTATGATATACACTTCTTGATCATATATATAGAATCATTTATTATCAATAGTAATATGTTAGTCAAAAAATTTAATACAGAAACAAATGCAAAGATATATGCATAATTTGCTAATGGCCTATAAATCTGTAAAAAATATTTTTCATGAAACAAATATGTCTTTGTTTTAGTTACTGCATTCTTTCATATAAGCTACTTCAAAATAATAGAAGTTAATAAGATAAAATTCTTATGATATTGTGAACAACAGTTATTATTTTACTTCAGAATGTTCATAATTCCTATATCAATCAAGTAAATAAAATACTTAAAAAAATAACTGACAATTTGAACATTTAATTTATGCAATAAATTTCTAAAGATCTTTACTCTTGCCACACTTTTTATATAAGAATATTTATATATTTATGTATTAATTAGGGATTTAAATTAGAACATATTTAACCAATCTAATTCAAACAGTAAATTCAATCAGGTTATAATTATAATATATACATAAAATAAAACTATCAAGATAAGTGTGGAAATTCAGAGTACCAAGCCTCTAGCACATCTAATGAATTATGGTTGTTTGTGAAATACATTGAAAATGAAACAATTGTGATATAAATTTAATATCTTCGGTTACATTTAAATTAATTAAGTTCAGCATTTTTTTATCTATCTATCTATCTATTGTCATATATGTACATACACAAATAGTTTATTTTAATCCATTGACAATATAATGTCATTAATTTAGATATTATTTAAATCTTTTTTTTTTTCTATCAAAGATTATAAGTAAACTGTTAAAATATAATTCTCTATACAATCTGCATACAAAACCATGGGTATTTATATAAAAAATATCTATTATTACTATAAATACAAAAATTAATAAAAAAAAAACAAACAAACAAACAAACAAAAAAAAAGAACAAAAAGCAATTACTGCAGTTCTTTAAATAAATTTGAACAAGAATTCATTGATGGAATATTTAAAATAATTCACTGATAATTAAAAAAAGAAATAGAATTTAACCAGTTTTTAATCAGCGTTTTGTAATGCTTCTAAAATAGCAATTTTGACAATAAATGGTTTTCAGCTGCGAGTTATTTTTGATTGGCTGTAAGCATTAGTAGTGCAGTGGCGCAGCAATGAAAAGCAGGGGTAAAATAAAGTAAAGAAATATTACCAACCACTGCAGGGTAGGCTCCGGGGAGCACCTGGTGATAATGTAGACCTTTCCCTCCGACCTCAAAGAAAGAAAGAAACAAGTAAAAATGGGAAATAAAAATAAATAAATAAATAAAACATAAATTATATAAAATAAACAAAACAAAATAAAGCAAAAAAAATGAAATAAAAGAAGCGCAAACATAATTAAAATGTGGGAAGCAAATGAATCATGCAAAAGAAGCAGTAAATCTGAAGATGCAAACAACTATGAAAAAAATGAGGGAAGGGGAGGAAAAAATAAAATTATGTGTATATATGATTAAATAAACTGTTTGATGTAAAAATTATAAAGAAAAATGCTAAAATCTATATAAATCAATTAATTTACATCCTAACCAGAAGTTGTCTATTTTTTTTTAAAAAAGATTATTCTAATAATCCTTGCTTTATCAAAAGATTTCATAATTCAAATATTCTATTCATATTATGTTATGTATCAATACACAAACAATTAAAAATGCACAATAATTTCAAAAACATTTAGTGAGTTTTTTAAGCCAATCATTTGCAATGTAGGATCATGCAGCAGCTGTTTTTGGTTTGTGAAAAGTGCAATAATATCGTTTTTAAATTTTGTTTTAATTAAGGTAACTTCAAAAAAATAAAAAATAAAACAGAGTCTTTAATATATTTAACTAATATTAATAATAATTACTGCCCAAAAGAGTTTTGTCTAATCAAGAATAAATCTCTATTTCACAAGAAATAAGATATTGGTAGTGAATAGAACCTTAATGTACATATTATTTTTAAACAAATCACAAAAAGTCCTACATTCAATGCATTAATTAGTTTATTGTAAATTGAAAAAAAATATTTAACTGAACTGAAGATGGTGGCTAAATAGTCAAAACTGTAAAATACAGGAATCAAATCAAGTTTTGTGAAGAATATAAAAATATAATTTTTTAGAGATTAATATAAACAATGCAAGAAAAGAAATATATATTTTATTTATATATGATTTTTAGCAAATGTTGACAATTTAAAAAAATATTTAAATTTTTGAAAAACTAATCTTTATATATATACTGTGCACAATTCATTCCGTTGTCATTAAAAAACAAGAACATCATGACTTAAATGAACCTCTCATAATATTCTTTTTATATATATATATATAAATATTACAATTACAAAAAAAAAAAATTTTTTTTTATTTCTTTATCATTAAAATATTTTGAACAATATATTAAAAAAATAATTTAACAAGTTGATAAGAGAAATATCAAACAAAAACACTGATTTTATTAATTTAATAAGAATGCAAATAATAGCAATACAATAAATAATGTAAATTTTATGAGACAATTTTAAAAACATAATTTAATTACTTGCTATCCATTTGACATTTCCATTTCATACATTAACTGGCAATATATACCAGGAATCATTAATCTTTAGCGCATGTACCAAATAGGTACATTAAATATGGTGCACTGACTTCTGATTATATATATATAATAATGTACATGTTTAGCATTTTTATAATCTTCAGATCACTAACTCCAAACATTAAGTCTGATGAAAGGAAAACAAAACTCAGAAGTTTCATGAAAGCAAATATTATTTAAACTTAAAAAAATTTTCAATAGTAGATTATTATATTATGAAAAAAATATTAAATATTTATTCATAATACACTATACTTTTTTTTTATTACAAAAATTGACTAATAGTAGTTCTTGATTTATGCAATTAATATTTTTTGCTTAAATCTAAAAAATTGTAAAACTGTACTGCAGTAATGCATTAAATTATATTTTCTTTTAGGAATTATATTTACAGTGAGCATTATTTGAAATTGTTTTAGAAATCATATATTATATGAAATATCAAATAGTAAATGCATTAAAATTTACACTTTTGTAAGTTCAGTAATAAAATGCTGATTAAGTGAAAGATAAATATTTTTTTCAACTTTTTCTTAAAATTAAAATAAACACATTCATAACATACAAAAGGGCTTACAATCAATATTTTACATGGTGTGTATCATACACACACACTATATATATATATATACACAAGATATGAAAACTGAATACCAGACCAGGGAATTAATATTTACTATAAAGCCATATTGAGTAATCAAGTATTTATATATAGGTTGTTAAACAAATGGCAATTGAATAATGTGTTATTGGACCACTCCTGCATAAACTTAGTTGTGCAAGTCATATACTTTAGTATAAATAGATTTACTAATCTTAGCAAGTAACAAATCAAAATTGTGATATGTATGGGGCCAAACATTAATCTAGCAGCTGTATTTTCATTAGTTATTTTTAGAAGAACAAAACCTAAAAGTTTCAATAACTTAACAATGAGTTTATTACTTATAAATATAAATATATGAATTAGTAGTGAGTTAGTATGTTCAACTAGTGATTTGGCTTCCTGGTTGAACTCCATAATATAATCGGTCTAAATTTGACAGTTCTGTATATAGTTGGACTTTATTACAACACTTTATTAAAAGACCTTTTAATATCGATTCACTTTATTCAAAGTTTAACATTTTAATTCCATAATTTTCTACGTTAATTTTCATTACTGATTTAGATATGAGTCAGACTAGTTGTATTTCACTGCATCTCTTTTCTTCTGCATTGTCTGGTCTGAAATTGCATTTTCTGCACTAGACACATTAAACTGCTTTCATTTTGCTCTACTAGTATCACTAGTCTATTTTTTCCCCACTACATCAGTAATTCTGCAGACATTTTTAACAACTCTGTTAATTTGCATATTGTTAGATAATTATTACTACGCAAATTAGAATATGTAGGTTACTTGCAGTTTGTTTAATTCTATTTCTCTGCATATTACTATGTATGAAAAAAATGTAAAATACTGTAAATTACACATAAAAATATATTGTTTTGAATAAAATTAAATACTGTAGTTAATAAAAAAAGTAAAAAAGTTGGTCTTGTATCAATTTTTTTCAAATTTGGAATTTTTTATTAGTCATATTTTATTTCCTTATTTTTTTTTATGCGAATTTTAAAGTAATTTTACATTGTTGCTTTTATGCGATTTTTAAAAATTACAGTACATATCTTCCATTTTTAAAGGTAAGTTAAGTCTATTTTTGTGCAACTTCTTTTGTGTGTGTTTTCTAAGGAACCTATTTACAGCATAAAATGAGATCCAGATATATATAAATTATATTGCAAAAAATATATTTTTTACCATCAGTTATACTGCTGAATTTGACCTACTTTTTAGGACTAGTTTAAATATATTTCTCAGAAAATAAATTAATTTTTAAAAATGGCTTTAAAATTTTAAAACTATGGTATTTTATTCAAGCTGCAGTTTGCACTGAGAAATTAAATGTGATACTAACAAGCAAAAATTCAGTCTATGTAATTCTACACCTACACACACACACACAAAGAAAAATTGTGGAAGAATCATTAAAACTGGAACAATATTCGTTGAGTTATTTAGTAACAAACAAACTTTCACATTATATAGTAATAAGGACATAGCTTATCATCTTCCTCAAATAACTATATCGACAAAAATAAGTTTGATTTTTATATTTTTGTAAGATAGATCCACAATTCATAAAAATAAACTTACGATTAGGCATGAAAAACAATATATAAAAAACCAAAAAGTATTGTGCAATATATCACTACTCTTAGGGTTATAAATAGAAGCAGAGTATAATGTTTAAAACTGATCATCAGTAATCTTTTTTTTCTGTTTTCCCTTCAGTATTTTATATTTTGGAAATAATGATTACCAATTTACATTGTTCTTAAAATAATAATTCAATTTTCTATTGTAAAGATAGGAGATTTGAACTCAGATTTTCAAGCACCTTTCAACTATCTGTACTACTCATACCACTGATACACATGACCATAAAATGTAGAAAAGATAAATAATCACCAATATATGTATTTCATGCTAAACCAGCACTCATCAGTTGCTCCAGATTATCATCTCCCATATATATATATAATTAGTGCTCAGTTGGAGTGGACTGAAGCCTGTCCATTAAAGTATAAAGATTTGCTATCTTAATATAAACTGAGCACTGATTATATATGTGTGGGAGATGATAATCTGGACCAACTGATGAGTGCTGGTTTAGCACAAAATACATTGGTGATTATTTTAGCACAAAATATGTATACTGGTGATTATTTATCTTTTCCACATGTATGTGGACATGTGTATTAGTAGTATGAGATGGTACGGATAGTTGAAGGGTGCTTGAAAGTCTGAATTGTTTACAATTAAAATTAGGCTCCAGATATGTGAAGAGTGCCTGTATTTCAAATTTTCTATTGTGTAATTGAAATTTTTCTCCCCATTTTTATACTTAGCATTGATATCTAGCAACAAATAATGAACATGTCAATTCATTATTAATTATTCATCTGATTCAAATTGTATTCTATTAAGGAGTAAATCAGAAAAAAAACTTAATTTTACTGTCATTTCAAAATAACATGAAATTAAAAAAAATTTTTTTTTACGGTGATTTCATAATATCAAATGAACTCTAATTCTTAAAAATGATTTACATCTTTGTGAAAGAATTCACCATATAAATTTCTTTACTATAGATTAATCATGATTTTTTTTTATATTTCTTTTAAAAATCATCTTAACTTCATAAGTTTTATAGGGATCTCTAGAGAAACTGACTATACATTATATTTTTTTATTTTTTTACATGTTGAGCAATTATTGTTTCTTATAGAAAACAAGTAATAAAATTTATCTAGAGTAGAACTTCTTGCCTGTTATATAAAAAAGTGAAAACATTTCAACAAAAAATAAATAAATGATATATTCTCCTAAATAAACAATGAGATGTAATTACTCTCAATAAATGACCACTTAAAAAATTACAAAACTTAAGCTTAAATTAATTAAAGAACAAAATTTGCTAGAAATGATGAAAAATTATATCCAAATAAAACAGATACACAATATTTAGAAATAATGCAAAGAACAAAAAAAAAGTAGCTCTAAATTTGAAGGTTTCTAACAAACTATCTTAAAAAAGTGGCAAGTAATACTGAACAATTACTGATGATTTCAAATGTTATTTTTTCATCATCATTCCACGCTGCTTTCATGTAAAAAACATATACACCTGGGTCTTTTTTTACGCGGATTTATTTAACACGATTTTGAAGTTACGCAATTCATGTTTCACCGGAAGTCGAACTCCGATAATGTGCTATTACTTTAAATAATAAATTTCGCGCACTTGCGTTATATTAAAAGTAATAGCACATTATTGGAATTCAACTTTCATCTTAGTAATTTCAATATTTTCAGTGCTTTATAATAGTAAGATTTTATGCAATAATGAAATTAAAATCATGATTTCCACATTTTATGTATACACACATTAAATTCTACAAGATTATAATGTAAATTTGTTCAAACATTGTGCGTGTTAATTTTGCATTTTAAATCACATTCTGTTTTTGCTTTTTAAAAAAGAACGTAATCAATTATTAATCATTTAGTGTCCGCAAGTTTATTTTTAAAAGGTGAGTAATAGCAGTGAAATGAAATTTGATTTTTAAACAGAATTGAAAATTAAAAAATTAAAGACAAAAATAAAAGTTTAGATACACAAGAAAATGTAGAAAAAGATAATGAAACAGAAGTGGAACCTGTTCCTTTCACTTTAAAAATGATTTGAGAAGGTCTTCAACTTTCTCATCAGTTGGCAAATTATTTTCTTACTAATGACACTAATCATGAACGTGCTCTTAAATTCCAACGAGAGCTAAATGGTTGTATGTCTGGATATCACGAGCTTCATAAACAATTAATAAAATCATCTCAAAGATTAATTACTAATTATGTTGTCACTAGAAAACCATTAACACAACAACATGAGAGTGACGTTGGCGCTAGTTGTAGTTCCTCTTGTGAAGAATCTTTACCAGTTTGCAAACGAACCTGTTTATCAGCAAATAGCGTTAATAATTAAAACATGTATAAAAAAAGGTAAATTGCTGTACTGTAAATTATGCATAAAAATATATTATTTTGAATAAAATTAAATATTATTGTTAAAAAAAGTTTGTCTTGTATCAATTTTTTTCAAATTTGAAACTTTTTATTAGTCATATTTTATTTCCTTTTTTTTTTTGCGCGAATTTTAAAGTAATTTTACGTTGGTGCTTTGCTTTTATACGAATTTTGAAAAATCACAGACCGCACCCACCCTTTTCAATGTAAGTTACATCTATTTTTGCACGATTTCGTTTGCGCATGTTTTCTGAGGAACCTATCTATCGCGTAAAACGAGACCCAGGTGTACTTAAGATTTTTATAAATATCTGTTAAAGGAAAACAAACGTTTTTTATTATTAGAAAAAAAAACAATAATAATTCATTAATTGAAATTCTTTTGATAATAAGAAATTAACACTTTTTGCAAATGGATAATTACTTACAGTCAAGAAATAAACTTATTTCAAAACAAATAATGGTTAAAAAAAATTCATTCAACTTTTTTTCTTTCTCTCTTCTTCAATCTCTCTACATATATAGACATAAAAATTTTCTTTCAATTTAAAACATTTAAATTTATTTCAATTAGGAAAAAAAAAACACTAGCAACTACATATCTTTAATCTTCTAGTCAAATTTTAATTAATATCAATTACTATAATTAGTTTTATTGTCTTCTTATACAACCATTCCAATTACAAAAAAATCAAGTCAGATGTGACATGATCTAATTTAATAAGCTTGTATTTACAAATGTTATATATAGAGCTCGCAAAATAAGCTCTTAACAAGTTTTGCAGAATATCCCCAACCCCAGACCGGTTTCTGCTACTGGCATCCTCAGTGAGGTGCTAGGATATTCAAGCATTAGATTAAAAATAATAGGACAAGTCCAGCACTTATCTAATGTATAACTATTAAATAGAAAATCTGAAATTTTAAGACAACCATATGTCTTCCAATCTAGCTATCTAACTTAAATAGCCAGATGGGACTGAACTATGTTCAGATCGCCAAAGTCTTAATGGCAAAAAAAAAAAATCAAAAAAAAAATCAAGTCAGATGTCACATGATCTAATTTAAACAGCTTTGCAGAATATCCCCAATCCCAGACCAGTTTCTACTACTGGTGTCCTCAGTGAGGAGCTAGGGTGTTAGATTAAAAATTCCAGGACAAGCCCAACCCTTTATCTAATGCATAACTATTAAGTAAAAAAATCTGAAATTTTGAAACATTCATGTCTTCCAACCCAGCTATCTAACTTAAATAGCCATATGGAATTGAAGTAAGTTCAGATACACCATTTATTAATAGCAAAAAAATCAAAAAAAAAAAAAATCAAGTCAGATGTCACATGACCTAATTTAATAAACTTGTACCTACAAATGTTATATATAGAGCTCACAAAATAAGCAGAAAACGGTCTGGGATTGAAAATATTCTGCAAAGCTTGTTAAGAGCTTATTTTGCGAGCTCTATATATAACATTTGTAAATACAAGCTCTATTAAATTAGGTCATGTGACATCTGGCTTAGATTTTTTTGTAATTTTATTTTTTGCTATTAAGCTTTTGGCAATTTTATATAGCCAAAGCTATTAATATATGGTGTATCTGAACTTAATTCAGTCCCATATGGCTATTTCAGTTAGATAGCTGGATAGGAAGACATGAATATCTGAAAATTTCAGATTTTCTACTTAATAGTTATACATTAGATAAAGTGCTGGGCTTGTCCTGGTATTTTTAATCTAATGCTTGAATATCCTCTCACTGAGGACACCAATAGCAGAAACCGGTCTGGGACTGGGGATATTCTGCAAAACTTGTTAAGAGCTTATTTTGCAAGCACTATATATAACATTTGTAAATACAAGCTTATTAAATTAGGTCATGTGACATCTGATTTGATTTTTTTAAAATTTTTTGCTATTATGGCTTTGGTTATATGAACTCTATATATAACCATTTCAATCGATAAATAAATAAATTCAGATTTGTTTGATGTGAAAAGATTATGTAAGACAATGAAACCAATTTATGGGTACTTATATATTATTCACAAGCTTGCCAGGTGTTTTTGTTTAAATTATCCATTTTCATGGGTTAATTCTTGCAAACTATCGCACTTAATATTTCATTTTATTTACTTTTTAATACGATTTTAAAAACAGAGGTCATTATACAAAAGTACAACAATTGATTATAATTAAAATAAATATGGATCCACAAACTTAGATCTGTATGTAATATATTTTGAAATGTTCGAATCCAGTACAGCATAATTCCTCAGTTTTATAGCATTTACAACAATACGAATAAACAGCAGATTCCTTGGCAACATTTTCCTTGATTGCTTCCTTACGAATAGATGCTATTCTATTTGCACTACCAGTTACACAGTTACAATAAAGCACCTGCCAGTCTCTCTGCACAAAAAGTCATGGAAGTGCCTCCCCCCCCAAAGACTGTTAGTAAACTTTAAAAATGAAATAAATCTTTACAAGTTTTATTAGTATTTTACGAAACTTAGGACGAATTTAAAATCAGTTTAATATTTGTTAAAAGTTAACAAGTATCATATGTTCAGTAAAATAATTTTGAGAAAAAAAGCAAATACTTCAATAGCCTGAAAAAAGATAATTAAAAAAAAAAAGCCTGGCAAGCTTCTGGTTTATGGATAATATACGTATCCATCTGATAATCATAGCAATTTGAAATTTGCCTAAAACTTAATTGGTGTTGCATAATTAATATATTATACATAGCACGTGTTATAATATCTATTAACATTGAAATATTTTTTCATTCATACTGAATAAGGAAGGGAAGTAAAAAAACATTTTTCTGTTCAAAACTTTATTTTTAATACTAATATGTGCACTTCTCCTGCCATTATTTTAATTCCTTTTTATTATGCATGTGGTTTGATATGATTTATTTATGATTATGAATATTTTGGCAATAATGACATATTTTACAGATGAATTCTCTTATTGAAAAAATTCTTCTTATGAAAAACTTGAAATTTTACTGTTTTCAAAAAAACTATTGGTTCTTAGTTTTGGTGCATTTTTATTTTATATCTTAAGATTACTACACAAAGGGATGCAGGCAAATCAGCAATATGGAAAAATAACTAAGAAATGACTACTAGATCAACAGGAGTTTGCCTTAATTAATTACCTCATTTATTGTATGTTAGCATATTTAATAAATTAAAAAAAAATACTATAATTTTTTCTTTCACTAATTTTGGATGAGTTATATCTAATGATAATGCAATTAATGTTAGTAAGGCTAATTTATCATAAGGATGTGGTGGGAAAATAAATCAAGATGGCAATAAAATTTGACTTTTTATATAAAATTCGTTTTTTTTTTTGGCTAGATTTAAAACTTATATTTCAATTTATTAATTGCTATTTTCCTTTCCAAATGTCATTTCCTTAAAAGAAATTGTAAAATGGCAATAGTCATCACATAGATTTACAGTTATAAGTTGAACTACTTACACATTACCTAGTTAAATGTTTTTAGAAAAAAAATCAAACTTTATATTTTTCTAAATACTTTCAACTGATAGTAATAGCTAACAAATTAGTATACAACACAAGGTTTCAAGTGATATTATTTTCCACCCTTTTTCATTTATTGCTGTCTGACCAGTGATAATCTAGGAATTGAACAGGTAACTTAAATCCATAAATAATAAATTTAAAGTGAAGATCTAACCAACTATGGTACTCAACTAAAGCTTAATTAGAGCATCACTTTAAATTCATTATTTATGAATCTGAAGGTTACCAATTTAATTCTCATCTCAGACTAGCAGTGATCATACCAGCAACATGTGAAGAGGAAAAAAAGCATAGAATTTAAAATATTCTATACTAACCCTGTGTGCATTAATTAACAGTTGAATGTATTTGAAAAAATATAAATAAAATTCAATTTTTTTCTAAAAACAACTAACAATTCAAATAGATTACACAAATAGGTCAACAAATAACTACAAGTAAAATGCCATATCAGAAATTTTCAGACACATTATATAGATTATTTTATTTTTAAGAATTGTTAATTACATACCAGAACTGTTCATTTTTACATTTTGCGACATCTCTCCACCATTTTTGATTGCATTTTTGCTATTTAATCCTGATTTTATCTTAAATTCATAACTTTATTAGTATTTAAAATTTTAGCTCCAAAAAAATCTGCATTTGGCAGTGATTAAAAAAAAATTTGATTTTTCATTGCTGTCTGTTGTTATATAATCCAGCCTTTTTTCTATTATAAAGAGCCGGTAAGCACTGACTATCCACTTCAGTCATTGTTCTCCAGATGTTTCTAACTATCAAAGTCAGAAATCAAATCAAAATGTTTTATGCTTTTGTAATAGATTTGGAACATAAATAAATATATTTCTCATAATTTTTTACAATTTAAATTGTTTTACATTAATTAATCTACCTAAATATCAACTTTGATGTGAAAAATTTTAAACTGTAGAAAAAAAAATAATCAAGGGAAAGTGAAAATGCATGACCGCTATTCAAGACAAGTGAATAATGCTGACTGCTATTTACATATCAATGACATTCATTGTGTAACAGGTCCACTCCTTTATCCCTAGCTTGCTTGAAGTATTCGCATAAGCTTTATGCGAATATGAGCATATATAGCTATATATGCATATGAATTAAAAAACACTCAAATGCAAATCGTATTGTTTTATAGAATGCGATCTTTATATTATCGCTATCCTATGCAGATATGATTACCTTCAATATTATGCAACAGTATATTTATGGATGTCTAAATAAAGACTTTAAGCACCAATCTCACCCGTAAGTAAGAATTATACTGGATATCGAAGATAATCATATCTGCATAGGATATCCTAAAAATCTAAGTGATAATATAAAAATCACATTCTATACAACAGATAATAATGATTCGCATTTGAGTGTTTTTTTATTCACATGTATATATAGCTATATATGCTTATACTCGCATAAGGGCAAATACTTCAAGCAAGATAGGGATAAAGGCATGAACCTGTTACAATGGTGCCACATGTTGGGCACCATTGTAATGTTTTTCACATTTTGATAGATTCTGATAGGCCTTTTTTAGACACTATACAGTGAAAGTTAATCAAGCTATGAAGACGAAAAATATAAATATTTCGTTCATATTTCTAAAAAAAAAACAGCTATATTTCCTGATTAACTGGTCTACTAATTATTATGACAGGAATTGCTGACAAAGTTAGTTTTAATTTATAAGAGAGCACCATAGTCAATAGACTCCTAACTTCTTCGTATCCCATAATTTTATTTTTTTAGAGAGTATTATTCCCGGGGCTTAATCATCAAATATTGGCAAAGGTAAATTATACACTCGAATCCTAATAAACTAACATTAATAAATTTAATAACTATCATTAATAACGCACAATGAATAGTTGATATTAGAAATAAATATTTTTATTCTAACAAATTAAAATATTAAAAACACACTAATTAATTGAAAAAAATACACACACACACTAATCCAGATATGAATCAATTAATTTAAAAGTTTAATAATTAAAGTTCACTTCTTAAGTTTCTTCCGGGAAGTTCTTTGAATGATAACTCTGCAAATGTCTCTATTAGTAGTATATTATACACTTAATTTAGTCACAATCAGGATATAAATAATCTTACCGGTAAGTTTTGTAGTACACATTTTGAAGAGCCCATTGAAGTTAACTAGTTTCACTCTGTTGACATTTTTGTAGGTTCTTGGCCTGTCCTAATGGTAGACTTGATGTTTTTCTGAGTGACCTATATGAAGAAAGGTATCTGAAAACGCATTGGTTCCACCCCGCATGACGATTCACCTCAGCATATGAGTACTGGTAGTCCTACATATGAGTAGTCCAGGATAGGATATTTTCTCTATCCCGTACCTAATGGAAACTACTAGTTAAGGAAAAGACAAAGATCCAGTTTAGTCGCAATTCATTTTTAGACACCTCTGCACATCTATTTCCTTTTGTCCTTTTATCAGCATACAAGATAATAATCTTGTACACTCTTTCTTAAATTTAATTTACAAAGACTTTTTTTTTCAAGTTACAAAGACTTTTTTTTTCAGCATAATTCTGCCATCTTTAATTAGCTTAAAAAAAAAAAGTTTTAATGATTGTAATCTTTTACTTCGGAATTTTTATTTTTATTTGTTTGGATTAGTAATCTGCATGTCTTTTATTCTTTACAATTTTAACTTTTATTTTTAATTACTATGAACAAAAAATTTAACTTTCATTGTACGTTTTTAAAAAAAAAAAATTACATAAACTAAAAAAAAATTTAAAATGCGTCAATTTAAAAGATCTTTAAATTTACTTTTTTTTTCTTAGCTTTTAAATATTTTAAATGCCAATATCTTTGGACCATCTATTTATAAATGGTACAGTTGATAACTAAAAAATAAGACTATTTTTCATTAATATTTATGTATTTTATAATTACTTTTTACACTAAATTGACTAATAATCTGGCTAGATTTAGGTTTTTTTAAAAACATTTAATTTTAAGCAAAGAGAAGACAACAGAAATGAAAAATCAGCAATCATGATTTCTAAGACACAAGAAATCACACAAGAAATCAGTGGCAATCTTACGTAATGATTGGTTGAAATATAATTCTTTTGTTTTACTACAGGCTATTTTTCTTATGTTTTTCTTATATTTTTCTTTAGTTATTAATGTTATTTAAATTTTTTTTCTACATTTAACCTATTTGAATGTAAAATGATTCAGTTTTTAGAAGCTAAATTAAAACAATTCTGATTATTGTTCATCAATATATTTCTGAAAAGAAACGGGCTGGATCTGTAACTGACAAATGAAATCACTCAAATTTTTACTCTATCTGGTCAAGAAAAAAATGCAACACTTGAAAGATTAATGTTTGACATGTTTTAAGCAAACTAATTATGGACAAGGAAAAGAAAAATTATATGAATATTATGAAAGGATATATATAATTCAATCGCCTAGAAAGAACAGTTAAGGGAAAATTTAATAAACTTATCAAGATACTCATATAAGAAAACTTAACATACAAACATATTTCTTTTAAGTAAAATAATAATGTCTAAGCAAAAACAATAGTTTCAAAAATTAAAGATTCTTAAATAATTCTGAATGACAAAAAGATAAAAAAAATCATTCTGGTCAATTAAATGAAACTGTTCTGTGCTCAAATGTTAATGAGTAACTGATCATATGATTAAAAAAAAAATCAATAAAGTACAAAAGATGCAAAATAAATTAATATCATCAGGACTGTTTAAAACTAAAATAATTACTAAGACAAAACTATAATTATTACTACTAAGTTTAAAATTTCATTCCAATTAATATGACAGCCTATTATATATGGTACCATTTGATTTTCAAATCTTCATATAAAATATCTAAATCCACGAATAAGAGCTTGAGAGCGCCTAAATGCGCATTTAACTGAGATACACCTATATTACTTTTAAATATATTAAATTTATTAAGTGCTAGCAGATAATATAATAATAACATGAAAGGCTAAAACCTTCAACAGAAGCGCCTTAAAAATGCTTATGTGACAGTCAATCAAATGTAATAATGACTGCAAGTGGAATTCTCAATTCAAGAACACAAGCCAGAACTACGAGAAAAAGATGGGAACCACCATCTTCTCTGCTTAAATTTATATATAAGTAAGTCAGACTCAGGCATTCCAAACTAAGAGCGTGAAGCTTAAAACACCTTCACATCTAATTCACTAAATATTATATATAAATAAACAATGCGAAATCTTTCAATTTACAATGAAGCAATTTTCAAATCTAATGAAATGATAGTAACAAATATAAATATATTAAATTTATTAAGTGCTAACAGATAATATAATAATAACGCGAAAGGCTAAAATCTTCAACAGAAGCGCCTTAAAAATGCTTATGTGACAGCCAATCAGATGTAATAATGACTGCAGTTATTATATTATCTGCTAGCGCTTAATAAATTTAAT
This sequence comes from Epiperipatus broadwayi, assembly GCA_028023455.1. Classification (NCBI taxonomy): domain Eukaryota; kingdom Metazoa; phylum Onychophora; class Udeonychophora; order Euonychophora; family Peripatidae; genus Epiperipatus; species Epiperipatus broadwayi. The sequence continues at coordinate 2,490,855 of JAQFVV010000013.1, forward strand.
ATATTTACATTTGTTATTATCATTTCATTAGATTTGAAAATTGCTTCGTTGTAAATCGAAAGATTTCGTGTTGTTTATATATAATATTTAGTGAATTAGATGTGGTGTTTTAAGGTTCATGCTTTTAGTTCGGAATGCTTGAATCTGACTTATTTATATATAAATTTAAGTAGAGAAGAAGGTGGTTCCCATCTTTTTCTCGTAGTTCTGGCTTGTGTTCTTGAATTGAGAGTTCCAGGTGCAGTCATTATTATATCTGATTGGCTGTCACATAAGCATTTTTAAGGCGCTGCTGTCGAAGGTTTTAGCCTTTCACATTATTACTATATTACTTTTAAAATCTGCACATATGAATATCAAAACAACAAAAATATAAAATAAGTTATGAAAAAGACAGTACAACGGGTCTCATTTTATGCAGTTTATTTAATGCAATTTTGAAGTTATGCAGTTCATGTTTCTTCTTAATATCTTTGTATGCGGTTTTCTTTTATGCGATAAAAATTATTAGATCAGAAGTCGAGCTCCGATAATGCGCTATTACTTTAAATATTCTAAATTTCGTGCACTCACACGTCATATTTAAAGTAATAGCGCATTATTGAAGTTCGACTTCTCTCTAATAATTTCAATATTTTCAGTACTTTATAATAGTACTGTAATAGATTTTATGCAATAAAGAATTTCATAATTCACTTAAAATCAGGATTTCCCTATTTTATATACTCACATTAAATTTTACAAGATTATAATGTAAATCTGTTCAAACATTATAGATGCCTATATTATGCATGTTTTTTTTTTTGCATTTTAAATCACATTCTATTTTTGCTTTTTAAAAGAGTACATAATCAATTAATCATTTAGTGGCAAGTTTATTTTTAAAAGTTGAGTTATAGCAGTGGGCACAATTAAATTTGACAAAATCTGATTTTTAATTATAATTAACAATTTAAAAATTATGTAATGTGATTTGAAATTAATGGGACGCAAAACAATGAAATTTAATTTTTAAACGGAATTGAAAATTAAAGACAAAAATAAGAATTTAATTTTTAATTGTTAGTTTTAATTAAATTTTGTCCGACAGTGGTGAGTTGGTGTCTTTTTATTATCATAAATCTAAGTTCTTATTTTAAACTTTTAGTTTATTCTAACGGAGAAGAAAAAAACACCCAAGAAAATGAATTTCTTTGGAAACAAAAATTTCAATTTTAGATTGCTTAGCGCAATTGGAAGGATCAACAGTGATTGGGTAAACATTTAGTTTAGGCGAGTCCACTATAAGAGCAATTAAAAAAATCAAGTTGGCACTAGTTGTATTTCCTCGTGACAAATCTGATGTCTTACTAGTTTACTAACGAACTTACTTATCGTCAAATAGCGATAATAATTAAAATACTGTACATGTATGAAAAATACTGTAAATTACGCATAAAAATATATTGGTTTGAATAAAATTAAATACTGTAGTTAATAAATAAGTAAAAAAAGTTTGTATTGTATCAATTTTTTTCAAATTTGAAATTTTTTGTTAATCATATTTTATTTCCTTATTTTTTTTTTTGTGCGAATTTTAAAGTAATTTTACATTGTTGCTTTGCTTTTGTGCGTTTTTTTAAAATTGCAGTAATCTATCCCCCATTTTTCAAGGTAAGTTAAGTCTATCTTTGTGCAATTTCTTTTGTGCACATTTTCTGAGGAATATATCTACCACATAAAACGAGACCCAGGTGTATATTGATAAAACAAGAGAATGCACTTACATAAAGGATGCAGAAAAAAAAAATAATTGATTGAAATAATTTATAACAACGAAATAATACAGTGAGGCAATTCAAAGTTACAAATTTCTAATTTTGTTTAATATTTTTTTCAAACTGTGGATTAGTGAAACGTTGGGGCGGATGATGCTATGTTCATAAATAATTAAAATTGAAGTTTTCTTTCTTTTTATCAGATAAAATCTGGAATGATTACAATACTAAAAAAATATTTTTTGAACTTAATACATCCAATTTTTGTTTGTTATTGTATTATTGATCTTCTATATACTCTTTTTCTTTCTTTCTTTATATCTAATTGATTAATTTAATAATAATTTATTTATTTATATCATTTTGGGATGGTGAGTAGAAAAATTAATCTAATAAATTCACTTGAGTAACAAAAAGGTTATGTTACATTTTTACAACTATATATAAATATCACACTATTTGTGTGCATGAATTCATATTTTCTCCTGCCCATTTTCCTAAGTTACATAAAATGCAGATTTGTTTAATATTACCTATATAGTTGCTACTATATTCCATTGAAAACAATCCCTAATAATTCCATTTTTTCTGTTCCTCAAGATGTGGTGATGGTCTTTTAAGTGCAAGCTTGTGACATCCATTCATATAGATGTCATCTCTGTTTTTAACTTTTCTAATCAATGACCCCCCCCTATCAAATTATTATCTCCCACAACAAGCAATATGGGGTTAATTTTTTTTTGAATAACTGAATCATTGATTCTTTTTTGCTATCCAGAAAATTCTAAGCAATATTCTTTAGCATTATAAATAAAAACTATTTTTTCTTTAATTTATATGGAAAGCCCAACTCTCACAGCCATACATTAAAACTGTGTAGATTAATGCTATAAATTTTAGACCTAGAAATATAAAATTGTCAATTATTTATTGTTTTTTCATTTTAAGTTCTTTTATCTTTCAACAAGCACAAACACCTTTTTTTTTTGATATTTAAAAGTATTTTAGTTAATTAATTTTAGAATACAGTATTTAATGTCACAAATTATTAAACTTTCAATCAATTCTAAACCTACTTCTACTGCTTCCATATATTCACTGCATAGATTAATTAAACATAAAAAAAATTCTATTTTTTTCAAGTAATGTATTACCCTGGAAAATTTATCAACATTAGACTTATTCAAGATAATCAATTCTTTTTTCCTTTTTTCATTTCTCAAAAATACCATCCATTAAACAAAACTTTAACTCTACATATACTAAGATCTAGTTGATAAAGATATTATTGCTAATGAAAAACAATGACAAACAACTAATAAAACAAACTAACAGTCTCAACAGTGATCAATTTAATTCTACAAAATTATTACGAATAATAAACATTACATACAGAAATAAGACATAAAATGGGAACTTGTTTCAATCATACTGATCACTTATAGAATAACTAGCTATATAAACCAAGAGAAGTAAAAAATTATTTAGCCATATTTATTTGAAAATTTAATGTTAATTTGTTTTAGAAGCAATTAGTAGCAATGAGACAGTTTCAATAACAACAACAACAACAAAAAAAAAAGATATCTGCACTCAAGTAGCTGTTATTCAAAAATTCACAAAACAGATATTCCTAATTTAATCAAATCACTGAAAATACAAAAACAAAAATAAAAAAGCTATATCTGCCATAGGTTTTATTAAAGGAAAAAAAAAGAAGCACTAAAGAATGATGAGAGATTCCCATTTAATAGACCATCAATTATTCTTAAATTTAAAAAAAAAAAAATCAATATTTTAAAATTTTCTGATTCTTTAAAATTTTTCTTCTCTTTCAAATGTAAATTGTAGACTGTTAAATTTAAATAGATATCCCATATAAAAATGCACCATCACATTATGTTTGCAAAGACAGATGTCTAATGTGTTAACACATAAATTTCTTCAATTAAATTTTTTGTTAATTTTTGTCTCAAGAAATTAAGAATGTTTCTACAGATCAGGCAAATAATGCAGTTTATGCAAAACAATATAAGAGAATAAAACTAATTTACAGATTCACTTTGTAAACTTGAAATTTGACATAAAACACAAAAATCAAGATATTTTATCCTTTTGAGAAATCACTCATTACCAAGTTTAATAAACAATATCAGATAGTTTCACTAGTATCATCTTATATATTCATTTGATTCTGTAATATTACATATTAAAGAAATGTACTTAATAGAATAATTCTATTAAAACTCCACGAAAATTAACAAATGTAAAATATTTACAAAAGTTTTCATTAAGAATTTTCATATAAACCTGTAAAAAAAATCACATATATATATACCATGTTTCCCTGAAAATACGACTGGGTCTTATATTAATTTTTGCTTCAAAAGACACTGTAGGTGTTATTTTCAGGGGATATCTTATTTTTTCATGTATATAAATGTATACTTATTCAAATACAAACATGGTTATTTATTCAAATACTTCTCTTTACAGAAAGCTGCATGATTCTTACCCAGGAGCTCCCCACAATTCCTTTCTTATACTCACTGGAATAGCTTTCTTTTTGCACTCATTTTACTTGATGATCAGCATATTATATAGTTTATATTTACCATTTAAAACAAGTTTTAATTGAAGACTTGTGAGATAGTAGTAGTAATAAAAATGATTACAGTTAATGAAGTATGGTTTATCCACACAAAAGCAACAAAAAAAATGCAAGCACAAAAATTCAGAAAATGTTTCTGAATTTCACATGCTACCTGCATTATAACACATAACATATATGGCACAATATGTCCATTCATTATTAAATGAGCACATTGTAAACATTTTCCAAATTATTTGCCATAGTCCTGCTTGGGTATTCTTTTAAAAACTTTTCTTTAGGAGAAAAATTGATGATTTAAATTCTGTTATTTTAATTATCTTTTTGGAAGAAAAAACAAGTTTTAAGAAATCAAACTAATTTTTCTTTTATCTTGAATATTTAAAAGTTACCACAATGAAACTCTAAAATTAAATCAAGCATTCTACATCTAAGTATTAAGTATAGATAAAATAAGTACCTAAAAATATATAAATGAAATTATAGATTGTCAGATAAACTGACTTGTGGTACATAAATTGTTTCTCTATACAGGTAGAATTATGTTTGTTGAAAATGATAGATGGAAAAATACAAAAAAATAACATAATTTATACATTTAAACATTAATGTCAATAATATTGTTTATTTGTACAGTCATTACTTTATAATTCAACTTGTCCATAATGTTTTTCAACAGGCTGACAATTTTAACTATGGTTTATATTTGAGGTAGGACTTATATTATGAGCAACCTGAAAAACACAGTACTTTCTTATTTAATTTTTACTAAAAATAAATAGCAATACACAACTGCATTTTAATGACATATGAGGACATTAAAGTTAAAATGTGGCTCTAAAATAAGCAATGGCAAATTACTGTCAAAGATAATCAAGGCTTATTGCTTGGTGAGTGTTCTATTATTTCATTATTCCAACCGCCTTAAGTAAATAGAAAACTTATGTGTAACACCTAAGCATGAACAAATAATAAAGTGTCCTCTGTATTAACTTTAACTGACTAAATTACAATCAAATTAAAGCTGTCTCTGAATATTTTTATTATTATCCATTATTGCATTATATGATCTTATAAAGGGATAACAATATAATACTAGCTAATTTGAACTAAATTTTTAATCAATTGCAATAATTCTTAATATCCGAAATATATTTCTGCCAGTCATTTTCTTTCTATCTCAAAATATATTGAAGATTCTGATCAAAACAATATATATGCTCAACAATGAATCAAAATCCAATGACTCTGTGGATCAAACTTCATATTTCAACACTTCTAAATATTGGACCAGATTAAATCAGAATATTACTGTGATCTATATTTTATTGCATTATGCTGACATATCCAGATCTTCAATGATTAAGAAATCAATCTCTAAGACATTTTATAACTTCAGCTAAAAAAATCATGCATCTCATGATTTCCCTCCATATAAGATGGGATTCAATGAATTCACATTATAAGAGATAACTTTTTTTTTTACTATTATAACAATGCCCCCCCCCCTCCCGGATACTTGTACAAATTTTAAAATTTCATCTCCAAAATATGAACAGCATTTAAACAAATCAATATACGGTGACTTCTGCTGCCTTTATGAATTTGTTATCATGGCACCTTTATTAAGTCTTTTAGTGGATTAGATACAAGTACAATGAAGCCATGAATTACTCAGCATTCATCTATACTGACTTCAATTAAATGCTATTTATAAATAAAAAAAAATGTAAGTAGAAAAAAAATGTAAGCAAACATACAAAAAAAATAAATGAATCCTATTTTTGGCAGTAGCAATTTTTTTCTTGATAAATATAATGTTCTCAAATACGGATTTTTTTAGTCATGTTTTCATAATTTATGTAATATTCATTAGCATGTACATATTTTTTTTTTTCAAAAAGTTTTATATATAGTATGTATTAGCATACCATTAGTAAAATGTATTGTAATACAATGAGTATAACAATCATCGCATAAGCTACCAACAATCTCAACATGTAGTCAAGGCAACATCCTTTGGTGGTACTACCTTCATTCTATGGTCTATTATTTTTATGTAGATACTAGCTATTCACCAAAGAATTTTAAGGAGATTGCCATAGCTACAGATTGAGATTGTGATAGCTTAAAGTTTGATTGTTACCATCTACGTTTATAAACCTATTAAATAAAACCTAGAATAATTGGCTTTATTGTCATAATAATGAACAATAAATTAAAAAGAAAAATCATAACATGCTTTTATTGTTAAATGAAAAACAAAATTATTGTAGTATAAAAAATCATTTTCTGAAACTGGCCTTATGTTTCAAAAGAGAACATCAATCAGAGAAGTTATAAAAAGACAGAAGCAGATTTGTACCATTGTTGCTTGTGCCACTGAAACAATTAAAGTTTTAACTAAAAATCTTAAATCTATGTTTAAATGGTATGTGTTCTAAAAATATTCAATTTGACAATCTTGTATTACATCAGAAAGCCTTAAGACTTTATGAAGAATTTAGCTGAGAATCGAATCGCACAATTCCAAGATGTTCATAGAAAACAGGTAATGCTTGTATAGATTTCAAAACTATTAGTTTTAAAAATATTAAAATAACAGTGGAGCTGCATCTTCTGATGCCATTACTACATTTTCATTACAATTTTTAAAAATTATTAAAAAAAATAAAGAGCCTAAATAGGTATTCAATTGTGATAACACCGAATTATAAATGTTTGGATACACATTCAGTGCTATGAATATGTTGCCAAGAGGGTATCGAAAGCACAATTCAATTAAAATCATGTAAATACTAAATTTTTTTTTTTATCATATAATCCCAGTGCTAGAAAATCAATATACAGATTGTAAATATATATGTAAATGTGCTTTCTCAATTTATTATTAATAATATTATTATTTTGGAAAATTTTTGTTTGTATTAATTTACATATGTGTACAGTATACATAAATGCATCTGTTACATACACATGTGTATGTGTAGAAAAGTACTATACTGTCCACTAAATAGTACAATAAACAATACTTATTGTATTACAACCAGGGTTTGTAATAAAAAGTGAGCTATTATTTGCTACATATGTTATATGTGAGGAGGTTGAAACAATATAGCATAGTTTCGGTTTCATTATATACATGCTGCTCACTAGTTCATACTAACACATTGTATCCAGTTCAAATGACACCATTTCATAAAAAAAACTTTTTCCAACTTCACTTGGAAAATCTAAGAATTATTTTTATGTGTCCACTTATAAATATGATAAAGTCCTTTATTATAGATAAAGGATCACCATTCATTCTTCCCTCGATATCACAATACCAATTAGCTCCTCACTCATATATCCAAGATGATTACAGATGGTATAAGACAAATGAGGGAAGTTGTACATTGTAATTGTTTTTGTTTCAGTTCTGAAAATCAAGCTCTCCAACTTATTCATTGCCATATATATTTCCTTTTATGATTAGATATCTCTTAAATTCTTCTGCCATAATTCTATCCCTCAAGCTTTTCTACTTCATTACCTTTTCTTTTTGAAATAAATAATCTGGTGAACATGCCAATTAATCATATTACTTAGAAGAATGATTTAATTATCTTTCAAAAAATTGTTTAATCTCATTTTACCCCAAATTTGAAAAGTTCTTTACTAATTTCTTTCTTATTTTTAATACAAATAAATCATATATAATGAATCATTGTTAGTGTAAAACAAATTCTCTTTCTTAAAATTCTCCCTTCCCATGCAATATAGTGAGACAAATAAAATGGATTTTAATCTTACTCAAGTGAAAAGATAATAAATTTCTGCTAAAAGACTAAACCCTCTCTATTCATGCAAAGTCTCTTTCTTAAATATTCTGCTATTTCTCAAAAATCAACTTTCATTAAAGATATCTTCTTTTTTTTTTTAAAAAAAAAAAACCCACTGTAAAGTAAAATTTATATAGGCAGAAAAACATGGCAATCATCTTAAGAAAAACGTAAAAACATTTTAAAAGAGAGCAGTCCCTCATTGCATTGTATCCTACTCTGAGATATAAATCATTCACATAAATCATATTAATAGTCCACTCCCATTTAGAAATAAATTCATAAAAGACCTATTCAATTATCTCCTCAGATATTGAAAGATATTTGAATTGGATAACAATTCTAAGGCTGATAACTTAATAATATAATTGAATCTATTTTCACTTGAAGTTCATACCTTGGTATTAGAAAACAAATATTTTGATTTCTTAAACAGAATTCTGCCTACTAATGACCCACATCATTTGTAAAAAAAAAAAAAAGACTAATGTAAATATTGATACCTGTTTTTTTGAGTACAAAAGAGAAAAACTATGGAATACTTTATATTAGGATTATTCTTTCTTGTAATTCTACAGTAACTTAATATCTTACTTGTACATATTAAAAAAAAAAGACTCTATGTAAGTTATTAATAGTATACTAGGAAGAAAAGGAATGAGTGATGAAAAATACACTAACTTCTCTCTAAATATGCTCATTATAACATAAGTAGGAATTTTACCTTTGACTGTTATATAAACCCACGTTTATTTATCCTTTTTACTTTCTGGCTATAAGATGTCATTTCATTTTCAATCCACCATCTCAGAAACTTTAATGATTGTTTTTAAATAAATTTAATGAAATAAAAATGAGAGATCAGAGATCAGCCACTGTTTAACATATTAACAGCTCTTTTGGAACCTGGTCTCATTTTCAGCAACTCTAATTACTAAACCTACCTTATGAACTTGTAAATCTTTTGCCATCCCCCTCCCCTTGTTTCTTTTATTAACATAAAAGTAACTATTTTGTATTAATTATTATATTCCGGAAAAAAGATAACAAATTTTCATATTTCATTTATTTAATTATGTAAACAGCTAATCAATTATCAATGTAATTTTATATTCCAGTAAGTAAAAAAAAAAAAACTTTTACAAAGATGACCTTTTTAATTTTTTTATCTTCTAGTAGATGAAACAAAAAAAAAAAAGTTGCTAATCTTGTGTTTAATATATATAATAAATTGAAAATGGCAGATGAAGTAAAGAAAGTTACAATAAGAATTACAATTGTTAAACAGACCTTTAATAATGCTAAGTCTTTTATTGAAGCAGTTAAGCCTTTTATTAAGTAGTTAAACAACTTAGAAAAGAAACCAAGTATTTAAAAGCTTTTAAAATGTGAATTCTAAAGAAAAGTGAAAAGATAAAACTGATTGGAAAAAGATTAAAAATATGGAGAAGATGAGAGCTAATATTAGGTATACATTTATTAAAATATATATATAGCATACTCTGGAAAAGAAATCACCAAATCGCAGATGTACTAAAACCAAATGAGAAAAAGAACAATGAAAGTAAACTGTTATAAGCATTAAAAAAGTAAAGCAGAAGCCGAAGTAAGTAAACTTCAGGATAATTTACTGATATTATTGATATCCCCACACAAAGGCAAAACTCTCCATACAGTAGTGTCATTCAGTGGATGCAGGAAGGTTTGGGCACAAAATCCCTACCTAGTGGCTACTTATCCAACATCCCCAGACTAGTTTCTAGCTTGTGGCTTTCATCAGTAAGAAGTTTTGAATATGAGAACACTGAACGTAGATCTTAGAATCTAATGCAATCCTCCAGCAGTTATCATTTATCTTATTAGCTAACTATAAAGCTTTGAGTCTAAAATGAAAACAATAATGTTTTCAACTCATGCAAATAAACTTGTATAGTCATATAGATCTGAACTCAGCTCATCTCCATACTTTTTGGTCTCTGTTTTTTTAATAACCACAGTCATCATAATCCTATTGGTCAGGATTAGTATTACACAACTAAATATCACATGATCACCATTCTTCAGGCTTACACAAGCTGTATACATAGAGGTAAAACTCTCCATACAGTAGTGCCACTCAGTGCAAGCCAGAATAATTAATGGATGCAGGAAGGTTTGTGCATAAAATCTATATCTAATGCCTATTCATCCAATATCCCAGACAAGTTTCTAGCTTGTGGCTTTCATCAATGAGGAGCCTTGGATTTGAGAGCACTGCACCTAGATCTTAGGATCTAAGGCAACCCTCCAGCAGCCATCTTTTACCTTATTAGCTAACTATAAAGCTTTAAGTCCAAAATGAAAACAGATTAATGTTTTAAAGTCAAGCAGCATCTATATGATATTTAGTCATTTAATATCAATCCTGCCCAATAGGATTATGGTGACTGTAGTTATTAAATAACCGAAGATACCACAAAGACACCAAAAAGTATGGATGCTGAACTAAGTTCAGATCTACAGGACTTTACAAGCTAATGAGTTTGAGTTGAAAACATTATTGTCTTTTCATTTTTCAAAGCTTTATAGTTAATAATAAGGTAAAAGGTGGCTGCTGGAGAGTTGCATTAGATCCTTAGACGTAGGTGCAGTGTTCTCAAATCCAAGGCTCCTCACTGATGAAAGCCAAAACTAGAAATCAGTCTGGGGGGTATTGGGATGAGTATGCACTAGATAGGAATTTTATGACAATATCTTTTTGCATCCATTGATTACACTGACTTGCACTGAGAGGCACTATTGTAAGGAGAATTTTGCTTCTGTGTAAACAGATTATGTAAACATAAAGAATGGTGATCATGTGATATTTAATGGTTTAATTATTGATATTCATTATATTGGAACCAGACTGTGATTTAATTGTATAGTGCATGCACACACACATATATATCCTATCAATAGAGTATTTCTTTTAAAAAAATATGATAAGGATCTATTATTTAAAATTAAGGCCGTTTCATTTTTTAAAATCAGTTATCATTTTCAAAATACTAATTAGAAGGTAATGTTTCATTTGGTTTAGATTATACGACTCAGATGCAAGAGTAATTTATAATGATAAACTCTATTTGTCCACAGCTTCACATCATTTAATAAACATGTTATAATATAAAGTATGTTATCCATCTACAGTGACTTGGATTAGCTAACCAATAGGGTAGTATAAACAGGGTCAATATTCTCAACATTCTCGTATCACAGTTTATTCTAGCATCTTTGAATTTGGACTTAAATCACAAAATGTGATTTTTATATTGCATCTGCAGTATTAAATTTGTTTTACAAATATTTAGTCACTGTTTTACTAACATTTAAAAAAACAACAAAAAACTACATATATTTATAAATGCAATATTTAGTACCTTTTTACTTCTATGGGCATTCACATTACAATTTATTATTTTGATCTTGAGATAAAGTTGCCAATTTTTAAATGTTTTAACAAGCACTTATATCTTTTCCTCTCCCTCTCTTTTTTTTAGTATAACTACTTCAAAATAATATTTTTTAGTCATATATGTGTTCAATAACATAATTATTATAATAAATAGCTATTAAACTTACAAATATATATATATCAACTGCTAAAAAAAAACAACAACAATCAATGGAATATTAAGTACAGGATTACTTAAAGCATGCAGTTTTGGAAACATCTTCAGCTACTAGACCATACAACATCATCAGAAATTAACATAATCTTATGAATATAAAATAGATCTCAATAATTTTACTTGAAACACATAAGATGTTACTTCATTCAACTAACTAAACTTACAATTTCAGATTTAGTTAAATAAATGGTCATTTCAGCACCTATACTGCATATGTTTAAAAAGAAATAATAAAACATCTTTGCTTAAACATTAATTTAATGTTTTTTTCTTCAAATTTTTATTAAATATTTATCATATGATAAGTAGGTTGGAAGATTAAATAACACTTGAGCACCAAGTGACCATAGCAGTTCTATTTATTTAACTAGATATATTCCTCATCCTCATTTCCTAGTTGAAAATTAATCTATCACTTTTCCAACAGATTAAAATGCTTAAAGTATTTTAAATTATGAAGGAATAGTTTCTTAAAACAGAAATAAATTTAGGTAAAGAAGGTTTTAAAAATTTCATTGTTGGAATAAAGATCTTTCCCCCCTCTGTCCTCTACATATTTATAATGAGTAGAATATAAAACTTACCAACCTAGACAAATGTTAGTTGGTGAGAATGGTTTTTTTTTTTGCCCATTATTCATTCCATAGTTATAATTTTATCAATACCATTTACTGATCACAAATTGGATAGCAAGATAAAGTATTTATGAATTAGTTTTTAAAAAAGTTTCTAGGCTTTCATAGAATTTTTTAACTGCCTGAAAAAATTTCTAAATTTCACCTGAATTCAAAAACCAAATTATAGAAAAAATAGATGGATATACTAATATTAGGCTATGAGTATATATGTAATAATATATGCAAATTCATCTAATAATTAGACTTCGATAAAACACAAGTAAAAAGTATTTGTTCTGATCATCACTATAAGTGTATCTAACAAAGTTATTTTAATACTGTATTAATTACTAATGAGATTTTAAAAAATAATATAATTTATCTAGTGGTAAATGATGTATATATAGCATTTTAAACAATTTTTTTAAGTTCTGGTTTCTGATAACTAATGGAAACAACTGAATAACAACCTTATTTATCAATAATGTCGATCTAATTATTATTATAGTATTTCTTTAATGTTGACCTATATATTAAGCGATTATCTTAAACATATAACTGTAGGGGGGTGGGAACTTATTATAAGTTCAGAATAGCAATCTACAACAAATATACATGCCAACATTTTTACATTGTTTTATAAATAGCGGAACCAATCAATAATGAAACATGAGACATAAATTTATATTTATTCAATTGGTTCATATAATTTTCCAAAATAGAATCACTTACATTAATGATTGAATATAAAATTTTGAAATTTTTATATTATAAAACTTTCAAGATAATTGTATAATAAATAAATAATACATTAAAGACAATATTTAAAAAAAAAAAATGTAACTGTTATCTTTTTCAAGGGTCATTAGTATCAAAAATGCATTAAGTTTGTATTTAGTGTTTTCAATGTTTTCCCCAAATATAATATATAAAAATTGCCTTTAATAAATTATATTTCTAAGATGGAATTATCAGAATTTTTTATAGATTAAAATAAATAAATATACACAAATAAAAAATAAAATAAAATAAATAAATAAAATAGAGCAATAATTTTTTTTTTTTTGTTAAAAACTAATTAAGTTAATTATTTCAAAATTTAGATGTTTCTAAACCTCTACTTATATTACCAAATTAAATAAAAATTGTATATGTGAATGTATTATTATTCTATCAAAATTGAAGATAGAAATAGTTACATAAAATAAAAGCACACACAAATTTATATATATACATCTTTTTAGTTAAATAAATTTATAAAAATATATCTAATCACAGGAATTTTTATGATAATATAGTAAAAAGGTTGTTTTGTTTTAATAAATTAATTCTAACTAAAAAGAAAAATAAATTCAATTTTACAAATATATATAAAAAAATAAAATAATAGTACACTTGCTTGCATAAGAAGGGTCCCCGCTTCTGTCTGCTGACACAGAACCTTTAAGGAAAAAGACAAAATCTCAAATGACGGAACTGATTGCAAATGGTTCTTCATATATTTATATAATATATATTAAATTTCTATTGCAATTAGAAAACTAGAGATTTTAATATTATTATGTAATAGTTATTTTCAGACAAAAGTAATTCTGATTGAAAAATAACTTTTGACCTTTAAATTTGATTAGAATGCGGTTGAAAGCACTGGTGATAGCATGCATGTTAATGGTTTAATAGAACAGCAGAGAAAGATTGCAAAAAAAAAATGAAAAATTCACATGATGATAAATCATCTACTACTTCAAATAAAAAAATTATATATCATAATATACATTTCTAAAATATTAAATTACTGTATATGTTATGTTTGCGTGTGTAATCAATTTTCATTATAAAGCTTTAATTATCAGTTTCTTTATATTTTTATAAACATTATACCATTATATCCCTTTTTTTAAGAATATCATTTTTTTAAAGTAGAGATTTCTCTCACTCGAAAAACTATCTATTCAAATAATCTTTGATGACCAATCAACTTTTATCAAGTATATTTACTTAGCAAACAGGAATTTATTATTAGCTTAAATAATGCTTCTTTAGAATCTGAATAAACAATCTGTTCAATAAAATATATTCAAACTAGAAAGCTGATTACATTATTGTAACCAGATAATTAAAGGTCTTAGAGAGATGTAAGTCACAACAGCAGAATTAGGTAATTGACATATTGTAGGTCAGTTTTAATATTATTATTTTTTTTCTTTTACAGATTCATCTATCACAATACTATTTAAAATGATTTATAAATAAAAATGGTTACCATGAAAAAAATTTAAATATAATTTAAACTAAACCAAACATGTACTACAAAGTTATTCCATAATAATGGATAATCTATTGAATAAGTTTTTTATACATTTCTTTTTTCAAATCTATATCAAAATAAACTGATCATTATATGATTTGAAATATTTAAAAAAAAAAAAATCTTGCAGTGATATTCAACCTTACAATCTAACTTTCGATGAATATTACTTTTACATTATGATTGAAAATACAAGTGTGTGTGTATTATTTTTTGTAACTTTATTCTACAGACAAATATTTCTATTTCATTTGATTTTTGAATATATTTATTTTTTAATAAAATAAATCTTTGTCTAGAGTATAAATAAGCCTGTTGACATTAAAAAACCATTGAACACTCCATTCCTGTTATATTTGAATATATTCTTGTCTACACAAAATAATTTTTTTTAAAATCAAATTTATCGATTGATCAGAAAGTGAAGTGATTTTGAAGTAACAAAATTATAAGATGAGCTTCTAACAGCTTTTATTTCAATGAAGTAAGATCTCCATTTCCCTCTCTTTTTAATTGGAAATTAATCTAAAAATGTTTTGCCCACCATCAGTTATTAAAGTATTAGGATGAGAAAAATAATACATAAATTTAATAAAAAAAATCATATAACCAAAAAAAATCAGCAAAAAATATTTTATTAATTATAAGAATTTATTTTTCTTCTCAATTTTATCACTTCTGGTGCTTGAATTTTCTATGAATTTTCCTGAAAATTTCCAAGCAACATTCAAGTAATAATAATTGTCAGAAATTTTTAAAAATGCTGAAATAAATGGCCTGAAATTGTAGATATAAAAAAACACAGCCATTTGCATGATATTATTAAATTTCAAAGTTACTTCAGATATTAAGAGAATAATTAATTCTATATACACCAGAGTCTTGTTTTATGCGGATTTATTTAATGCAATTTTGAAGTTATGCGATTTATAATTTTTCTTAATATCCTTGTACGCGGTTTTCTTTTATGCAATAAAAATTATTAGATCAGAAGTCAAGCTCCGATAATGCGCTATTACTTTAAATATAAATTTTGCGCACTCATGTCACATTTAAAGTAATAGCGCATTATCGGAGTTCGACTTCCATCTAATAATTTCAATGTTTTTAGCACTTTATAATAGTACTGCAATAGATTTTATGTAATAAAGAAGTTCATAATTCACTTAAAATCAGAATTTCCCCATTTTATATACACACATTAAATTTTACAAGACTATAATGTAAATCTGTTCAAATGTTAGAGATGAAAAATACTATGTTTGTTGTTGTTTTTGCATTTTAAATCACGTTCTATTTTTGCTTTTTATAAAAAGAATACGTAATTAATTAATCATTTAGTGTCTTCAAGTTTATTTTTAAAAGGCGAGTAACCGATGGAAACAATTAAAATCTGATTTTTAATTGTAATTAACAATTTAAGAATTACGTAACGAGGTGATATGAAACGAAATTTGATTTTTAAACGGGATTGAAAATTAAAAATTAAAGACAAAAATAATTTAATTTTTAATTGTTAGTTTTAATGAGTCAGTGTCTTTTTATTATCGTAAGTCTAAATTCTTATTTTCATTTTAAACTTTTAGTTTACTCTAAAGGAGAAGGAAAAAAACACCCAAGAAAATGAATTTCTTTGGAAACAAAAATTTCAATTTTAGATCGCTTAGCACAATGGGAAGGATCAATAGCGATTGGAAAACATTTTAGTTGTATTTCCTCTTGACTTCGTTTAAGGAGAATCTACAGTACCTCACATCATGACGAATCTGATTTCTCAAATAGCAATAATAATTAAAATACCGTACATGTATGAAAAAAATGTAAATTACGCATAAAAATATATTGTTTTGAATAAAATTAAATACTGTAGTTAATAAAAAAAGTAAAAAAGGTTGTTTTGAAATTTTTTATTAGTCATATTTTATTTTCTTATTTTTTTTATGCGAATTTTAAAGTAATTTTACGTTGTTGCTTTGCTTTTATGCGATTTTTGGAAAATTACAGTACGCACCCCCCCATTTTTCAAGGTAAGTTAAGTCTATTTTTGTGCAATTTTTTTTGTGTGCGTTTTCTGAGGAACCTATCTACCGCATAAAAGGAGACCCAGGTGTATTTACAGTTTTTTTTTTTAAAAAGGCATTGTATTATTATTTGATTTCCCATAATTATTAAGTTTAACTAGATTAGTTCAATAGTTATTTTAATAGACATTAATAAATTCTATAAATATGAGACAACAAAACTATATATTATTAATTTCATAGTTTTATTTCAATTTTTAATTATTCTACTTAACATATTATGAATTCAATTATAAATAATAACTATTTAAGAAAAGTTCAATAACTGATAATTTTTTTTTTATAAATTGACTAACTGATATTACTTTACTAATCAAGCTATTTTTATAAACACGGTTTTGAATTTTAAGTTCAGCATATCTGTTGATTCAAAAAATGTTTTAGGTCAAGGAAAAGTTGTCTAAACAATAAAAAATAAAACTATTTACATACTTTATACATTATTTCCATGAAACTCACAAAATTGATAAAAATTTCAGATGTATTACAAAATAAAATTATGTAAAAACAAACTTAAATTCTAAAAAGATATGTTTTTAAATTACTATATTATATACTAAAAAGATATGTTTGTACAATATAAGTCTAAAAAACAAACAAACTGACCTTCAAAAATCAAATATCCTAAAATATACAGATCAAAAAGTGATGCATATCAACATTTTCCACTTTGTTATATAAAATACTGTAATATAATATATTGTACTAATAATTATTATTCCAGCCAAATCTCTAAGGCATTTACTTGAATATATATACACCTGGGTCTCTTTTTACGCGGACTTATTTAACACGATTTTGAAGTTGCGCGATTCGTGTTTCACCGGAAGTCGATTTCCGATAATGCACTATTACTTTAAATAATAAATTTCGCGCACTTACATTATATTGAAAGTAATAGCATATTATTGGAATTCGACTTTCATCTTAGTAATTTCAATATTTTCAGTGCTTTATGATAGTAAGATTTTATGCAATAATGAAATTAAAATCATGATTTCCATATTTTATGTATACACATATTAAATTTTACAAGATTACAATGTAAATTTGTTCAAACATCATGCGTGTTAATTTTGCATTTTAAATCACATTCTGTTTTTGCTTTTTAAAAAAGAACGTAATCAATTATTATTTTCTTATTAATGACACTAATCATTAACATGCTCTTAAATTCCAACGAGAGCTAAATGGTTGTATATCTGGATATCGCGAGCTTGTAAACAATTAATAAAATCATCATCTCAAAGATTAATTACGTTGTCATCAGAAAATCATAATAATTAAAATGTGTATAAAAAAATGTAAATTACTGTACTCTAAATTATGCATAAAAATATATTATTTTGAATAAAATTAAATATTATAATTAAAAAAAGTTTGTCTTGTATCAATTTTTTTCAAATTTGAAATTTTTTATTAGTCATATTTTATTTCCTTATTATTTTTTTGCACGAATTTTAAAGTAATTTTACGTTGGTGCTTTGCTTTTACGTGAATTTTGAAAAATCACGACCGCACCCCCCCCCGTTTTCAATGTAAGTTACGTCTATTTTGGCGCGATTTCGTTTGCACGTGTTTTCTGAGAAACCTATCTATCGCGTAAAATGAGACCCAGGTGTAATAAAAACTTTATTTCACAATAATGCCTTCATATATTCTACAAAAACAAATTAGTCTAATTTCTTTACTGTATCTATTCATAATCTTATAATTACGGCATATAACATTCTGGATTATTTTTAATTCTTACTCTTAACAATGTTTAAAGGATACTATAATAAAATCTATTTTGAAAACATATTTACAAAGCTGAAGTAAATGAATATATATACCTGCTCTCAGGATTTGAGTTTTTTATCATGTAAAAATAAAAATTAAATAGAAAAATGTTTAAAATATTCTTACACAAATCTCCATACTATTTACAAAAAATTAAAACTTATTTGACAATTAAATTCAGTTAAATTGAAAGAAATGCTCCACTTTTCTAATACAGGCTGCTTCTTTAAATCAAAATGTCATGAATATTTATGGTAACTAATATTTTATAAATGAATGTATTACTATATATGTAATAAATAGATGATAAAAAATAATTCAAGTTTATTATTTCAAATAAATAATTAATATAAAAGTCATTTTTAAATGCATTCATTTTAATAAAGCATAGAAAGTAAGACTAAAAAAATTTCATAGTCAAATGTTTACTGAAAAATTTTAGAGATCTATCATGATAATAATATAAATACAGTAATTTGGCAAAAATAAAGGTTACTATTTCTACGCTACATATAACACTTTTTTGTTGCGCTTTTCTAAACCAATTCAATCATAGGTTCAATATTAAATCTATAACTGCATAATCCATTATGAAAAAAAAAAAAATTTACAATAATACAATAAAAACAACAATAGGTCACAAATAAAGAATGCAAAAAAAAAGTGAGCAGTAAACAAATTATACAGGAAGAAATAATGCTGCCTTAAAAAATCCATTAGAGAAAATGGCAATATATAACTAAACAACATATACATTTAAATGCACTACTACTAATTTTGTGTAGTAATAATATAAATACTTTTTACAGGGAGAGCAAAAATTTCAAAAAGTATTTATTAATTAAATCCTTTCTATGTGCAATTTAGTGCAGCAGTAGAGTGTCTGACTGACACTCAATTTAGTGCAGCAGTAGAGTGTCTGACTGACACTCAAGACCCATGGATAACTCCTCACTTTCCTGCATAAACTTCCTAAGAACTCATGAGCAATAAACCATTGGATTACTTATTTTCTCCTTAAATGCACTTGCTTTTTGAAGAAAGTGTCAAAAATGCATGTAAGAATTTAATTAATAACTTTTATTTATTTATTTTTTACTTACACCTCAGTGTAAAAGATATTTATATTAATGCACAAGATTGTACAGTATAAATATAGTTTAAATTACAGTGTATTTTATATTCAGTACGTGTATATCAAAATTTATATGTGTATGTTGACAAGTTTGTTTATAAAAATAAATAAATACATGTGCATAATATTTTAACAGAAATATTCCAAAGATATTACAAATTTTATTATTATAGTATTTCCTTTCTCTCTCACAACAGTTCAGTATCTGTATTTTATGGTATCCTTAGTTTTTTAATAACTATAGACATTTCCAAACTTTGGCCAGGATTGGTATAAAAAACAGTATCATATGGCCCCAACTGCTATTCAAAAATATTTTCTGTCTCTTACTACAATCATGCCATTTAAGCTTTAGTAATCAATAGATGCCAGATGATAGTGCTTAATAAATCCCTATCCAATATTGTTCTAATATAGGTATTAATAGCTAAGATTAAAAGCATTAACATTTACAATTAGGGCTAGTTATTTGATACTAAAACAAAGACAAGATGGCTTGAGAAAAAATTGCATTAGATCCAAAAGCTCCAAAGTCACAGTCTAGAAACTAGTTTAATAGATAGGATAGCACAGAATAGGGTTTATTAAGCACAATCATCTGGCATCTATTGTTTATTAAAACTTACACCAAGTGGCACAACTATATTGAGAAAAAAAAAAGCTATTGAATGGCATTGTGTTAAGCTGGGATCATGTGATATCTTATTGGTTATATTTTATCACTGTGAAAACTACAATTTCTGAAGTCAACAAAATAGATGGATTCAAACTGTTATCTAAAAATTTTGTAAAAAATATTTTGAAAAAAATAAATAAATTAAAAGTGAATACTAAAAGGGAACAAAAGAATTTTATGCCATAAAACAATAAAACTGATGCCCAATTTTATTTAAAGACAAAGCTGTTCCTTTAAATTAATGGAATGAAAACTTCTTAATTTTGAAGGGGAAGAGGATTTTTATTGGCATTATTAAACAATGATATATTTTTTTGTTTCTTAATAGCATTGATAATATAATTGCTGCAATATATATATATATTTTAAGAAATCTAAATCTCAATTATAAATGGAATTCAAACTCATACTCTGAAATAGTATCAGGTTCTAAATCAATTACTTAATAGCAATATATGTATAATCTTAGCTTATTAAAAAAACAATAAAAAGCTTCCTAAAATGGTGTACATATAACCAACCAATACCATTTTCATATCACACAAACAAATTATAAAGTTTGAATTTCTGGAACATGCACTAGCTTATTAAAAAAGACTGCAGATATGATAAAGTTAATTAAATTATTTACAATAAATAAAAATGAACATTCACACTGGGGATCAGATTTGAATATGTAGTATTTAGGTTTTTTAAAAAAAAAAAAAAATGACAGTATATAATACTTTGTGTTAAATTTTATATAAGTGATCACCAATATAATTAGAAGGATATAGTAAATGATTATTTAATAAGTGCATAAGATGGAAAAAGAAGAAACAAAGACATGCCTAGAAAAAAAAATCATTCTACATAAATAACATGATCAAACAACAAATAAATGATTATATAATGTCATCAACAAAATATAGGAAATGTAACGAATCAACTGAATTCACACAATAACATATAAAAAAAAATACCCAAAAACATAATCCAAGAGAACTAATTGTTAGTTTTCTTTAGACTAAAAAATAAATAAATTACCAAATTAATCAAAATCAAATGCTTTTGAAGCTTGTATACAATAAATGAATATAACTAATTATCATTCATTCATATAATAGTACCATTCAATTGACCAAGCTGATAAACATATAACTTCAACTGGGAATTGATCCAGAAATTTTTAGTATCACTGCACTAATTAAAATGGAACAAAAACACCACAGAAAAGTATAAAATGTTTTTGATATTTACAGAAATACTGCTATAATTAAATACTAAAAAAAAAGTTTTCTATCACGATAATTATTGCATTTTTACCATCTACTGGTTTTTATCTATTTAAATTTTTTTCTTCTTTTTTTATCATCCTACCTATTTTTCAAAATGATGATTGCAGTCAAAAGTGATGTTATGTGGGATAAGTGTGGGTCTATCTGATAAAGAAAAAACTCAGATTTCTATTCAAATGAAATTTTGATTGGGTATATATATGACTCCCTACATATTCCTAAAAAAATGTCAAATTAATTTACAATACTGCCCAAAAAATATTTAAATTTATTTAATTTGAGTCTGAGACTTGGACACTTAATAGAAGAGCAATACAGAGACTTCAGACCACTCAAAGAAGTATGAAGAGATGTATGTTGGGAGTAGCAAGAAGAGATCGAAAACGCAATGTATGGGTAAGACAACAAACAGGTGTTAGTGACCTTATTGAAAAAATTAAAAGATTGAAATGGAGTTGGGCTGGACATATTTCTAGAAGAGATGATAATAGATGGACAATTGAAATTTTAAACTGGATTCCAAGAGATTGTAAAAGACCCAGAAAGAGACCACATGTGAGATGGATGGATGAAATAAGGAAATGTGCAGGGGTGTTGTGGAGAAGAGAAGCTAAAGATCGGAGAAGATGGATTAAACTTGGAGAGATCTTCATCCTGCAGTGGATTGACAATGGTTGATGATGATGATGATGACTATATTCAAGAATTTTTTAATAATATGTAAATTTTTACACAAGACAAAAATAAATAATAGTCTAAAGTCACATTTGCTTCATACGTATCTACTATAATTAATTCCATATACAGTATATTTTTAATTTATTTTCCATTTCACTTACTTGTGTCTATATCTTATAAAAGTAAATTGTAATAGTCATTTGTTTTAATGTATGTTTTTGCTTTTTGTTGAATTTCTTTTATTTTATGTTTAAAAGCCATCCTCTGTTAACCATTTGTAAATACAATACATACATATTCTTTAAATTTAATTCACTAAAACATCAAATATTCTCATATAAGTAACTAGAAGGCACTTAAATAATCTTATTCATAAGTTATAATTACATAACTAAATTAAACCCTCAACTTATGTATTTGTGTGTGTGTGCTTATAGTGTAAAAGAAAATTCAGACTGTGATTTTCATAAAGTAAAAATATATATACTTTATTTTACAAATCCATGGCAATAATAAAAAAATATAAAAACTAACTAAAAAAGATACAAATAAAAAACAAAATACAATTCCTCAATGAAGCAATTGTTTTAATATTTTACCCACAGAATTGGTTTTCATCAGAAAATATAGTTTTATTTTACAAATATATATATAGTAATAGTAAAATCTATTAAAGAAATGAATTATATTCTATCTAGAAAATAATTACATATTTGTTTATTGTCAATATCATATTTAATAACTATGTCTATAAACTTAAATCTGCTTTATATAAACAAGCTAGAAATCTACTCTAATTTGTGATTAACTATAGTTAAAGGCTCTATACATATGACAAAGGCTTCTCCTGAAACAGATCAAGTAAAAGTAGTATTACAATAAGATTACAACTCAGACTTTAGCTAAATATAAACATCTAATATATTATTTTCACAATGAGCTAATAACAAATGCTTACATTCGTATTACAAGTTGTAGTTCTTTGATGTAATAATTATACATAGGTTGAGCTTTCTTCTAGCTGCAACTACAGTCTTAAACTGCAATAATTGCTAAACATCATTAAAAATATTATTACATATAATGTTAATACTATTATAATTAAAAAATTATAATAAAAATGTAAAAAGATTTCTGGGTTAATATACTTAATAAAAACTTTGTAAGCAAAGCTCTTATGTTATGTATATATATTATTAAGTTTCTTCAGAATGATGTTAAGCATTAATATTTATAGGAATAACTTTACTATGTCCAATCATCAGATTCCGGTCTTCACATCACATTAACTTCCTTATTTCATAGAACCATCTTATGTGTGCTCTCTTTTTAGGTTCTTTATAAACCTCTTGGGATCCAACTTCAACTTCATTTCAATCTCTCAAATTCTTCCAATGTTGTGATACTTATTTGTTGTCTCATAAATGTATTTTATTTTTGATGTTTTCTCCTAACATACATTTCTATATAATTTGAGTGGTCTGAAGTCTCTGTAGTGCTCTTCTGTTAAAGTCTAAGCCCAGATCCATAAGTAAAAACTGATAAAATGACCATATTAAGCACCATTCTTCTCAAACATAGACATATTTTCTTTTAATATTAAATTATTTTTGCCAAACATATAGCATCCAAGTTTAACTCTATGATTAATTTTATCCATTATGTTTACATTTATATTAATAATCTGACCAAGATGTTTGTAATTATTACCTTCTTCAAATTTATGATTATTAATCTTTATTTTTAACTTCTAAAAAAAAAAAAAATCCATAGAATATTACTTTCGATTCTAGCATTTATTTTTAGTTTACTTTCATCTGATAACACTTGAAACATTTTCAAAAGCTTTGAAGCATTATTTCAAAAACAATCACACCATCTGCAAAATTTAAATGATTTTCATTTACTACTTCTTTGTTCTCCATATTAATTCACAAAATAATTCTTGTAAAAAAGTTAAGGAGATATGGAATCACCGTATATACAAAGTTTTCAATAGTATTCTTAGTATTACAATGAAGTCTAATCACTATCATTGTATTATGATATTCTTCTGAATATGTCAATATCCTAGATTGATATCTAGATGATTCAATGCTTTAATCATTTTACAAATACTTATATAATTATGTTTTTTCATAGTCTACAAATTCAAAGCACAATAGCAATTTATATTGCTTAATCTTTTCTATAATTTCTCTCAACATCTGGATATGAGCCACTGTGCTAAAACTAATTTGAAATCTAATTTTGTTCTTTGGGTTGATTAGAATCCAAAATTCACTTTTGACAAGTTCTATAGAAATGATAAAGATCGGTAGGTTTGTAATTCTAATATTTCCTTTATATCCATTTTTAAATATCAATATATTCTTCTCATCATGCACCTTATGATTTAGATATTTGAAATATAGCTTTACGAACAATTTCATTTTTTTTTTTTTTTACTGTTTCTTTCAAAATATCAATAATAATTCTTTCATTTCCTAAAGCTTTTAACTTTGTATCACTTTTTCATTTAAAATATTTGCAATTCTAAAGATGTAATATCTGGAAAAATAAAAATATATACAGAAAAGGTAGTTTTTTAAAATAATATTTAGCTTTCAATATATATTTACTATATGAATATGATATAGTAAAAATATATTGAAAGCATGCTAAGCAGTAATAAAGCTAAATATTATTAAACAACTACCTTTTTTGTGTGTATTTTCATTTTACCAGATATTACATTGGCTCAGAAAAGAAAAAAATTAGTAACAATTGAATTCAAAAGATGTAGTAACTGTAGGAAATATTTTATTATTGTGCAATTCTTTATAGAATTCTTGCACACATTTCATAATGCCATATTTCTTTTTAATAATAGTTTCATATTTCTTATTGCTGAAAAAACTTC
Organism: Epiperipatus broadwayi; assembly: GCA_028023455.1. Classification (NCBI taxonomy): domain Eukaryota; kingdom Metazoa; phylum Onychophora; class Udeonychophora; order Euonychophora; family Peripatidae; genus Epiperipatus; species Epiperipatus broadwayi. The sequence goes on from JAQFVV010000013.1 coordinate 2,516,156, forward strand.
CGTCCAATACTAAGTTATAAATTCAAGACATTTATTCTCTTCTATGGTTTTTCTTGCTAATTCACAGTTATATTTTCTTATATTATTATTAATTTTTATAAAATTCTAGATATTAAATTCTTTTTAATGGATCACATTATTTCATCTCAGAAAAAAATTTATTTGAATTACTGCTTTTTTGTCCAGCTGTTTTTCGTGTACTTTCTTATTAGAGTATTAGTAATTTTCTTATTCATTTCAGTCAGGTCTAAACTATCTTCAAAATCTGTTAATATTTTAAAATGATTTGCAAGTTTTATGTTAAATTCATTGAAGTTTTTTGGAAGTTAAAAATATCAACTGTTAATACTTGTGTTAATAAGTTGAACTATTTCCATCATCTATTAATCAAATGCTGAATGTCTAAAAAATTTAAAATTATTTAAATTCTTCAAATACAAACAAATGTTAGTAATAACAAACAGACAACACACAGTAAATTAGTACGTTTCAAGTGGTATTATTTTCTGCTCTTGTTCAAGCTTGATTGTTGGCCTGACGAGTGACAATTTATCATAGGCGTCAAGCTTATACCTTTAGATTATTGAATATTGAATTTTAAGGCAACTGAGCTATTCTGTCAAAGGCAACAATCAGTAAAAAATTCATATACTTATTTGAGAGTTGGTTCAAATTCTTCTGATGCCTCCAATTTTTTTTTAAATACATTTTTCTAAGAGAGAAGTTAATTAGAGGCTTCCAGACATTATAAATTGTCACATTTGATTGCCTTATAGAATTATTTGCCATTATCATGTGAGAAAACTTTTTTTCTAGACATTCAACATTTAATGATAGATGATGGAAATAACACATCCAATATACTATTATCACATACTTCCAGGCAAACTGTTAATACTGTTCTTCATAATAATTTTCACATCTCTAGTTTTGTATAACACATAGGTCACATATCAATTGATGATCACTTCATGTGTTGAATCTATTAATAACATTATAATCTTGAGGTACATATTTTCTGTCTGCTATACTTTCATTTTAGATGCTTCCTTGATCATTTCAGTTTAGCATTTTTCTCAAAGATAGAATTCACAATACACTGTTTTTATTTTTCTGTGAATTCCTTTGTCCCCTTTCATTTCTATCATTGCAACCAAATTTATCAACAGCATTTCATCTCTCAATCATTTATTGTTTGGTCTGATCAAAACCATTTTGTACATCCACACAAAAAATTCCTCTACTACTTCATCATAATAAAAACTTCCTTGGAATACAATGCTGAATAATCTGCATTTGGTACCTTCCATTAATTTGAATAACTAACCTTGTTACTATGTCCGATATACCACCAATTTTCACAATGTTGTTAGTTTACTTTTTATTTACAATGAATATCACTCCAATTGTCCAATACTTATGCATTTTGGTAATATACATGCCCAATGCACATCTCTTCATCTTTTCTTATAATTTCCTAAAAACTAACAAGGTCCCATTTAACACAAGACAGTTCTCCCAATTCATGCAATCTTCTTTCACTAGAATGTGATTAGCAATTGTTGTAGCAGTAAGAGTCAGCATGTGCAATCAAAGAATTCTTAACCACTCTGTTTTAGAGATTTATAATCTCCTGGAAATAAGGCCATAATTTAGATATGGCTGTCATGATTATAAATATTTATTAAAAAAAAAAATCATTCACATACAAATTCATTACTGATATTTCAGTTAAGAACAACCAGGCAATTGAAAAAAAAAGATCAGATCTTTCTTAATCTTGACCTCAGGGGTAAAAAGCCAATTAAGTCACGATGCTGATGGATACATGTTGTGAGAAGCCGCCCATGTTTATTTCCCATATAAGTAATCACATAATAATAACAGCTGCAACAACAAGAATATAAGGAATGCACATTAAGAATTTGCCCTATTTAGATCTTTTAAGCCTCAAAGAGGAAGCATCACCTTTTAACATTTCATATTTTTTCATGAGCCTCATAGTTACAATGATGAAGTATACATATCTCATTCTCTTATTTTCATTATTAATCTTTTTGAATATTATATAACATTTTAATAATTGAGTTAAATTAACATATAATATGACCAAAACAAGAAAAGTTCAATCTGTTCAAATGGGTTTCAAAATGAAACTTCTGATCTAATCTACCTTTCATTTTCCATACTGTCCACAATATTTTCAAAAATCTTTGCTAGCATTACAGCTCAAAAGCATTAGTCTTTTTTTATATCTTTCTTTTTAGTCACAGAAAATATCATGCTTCTTTTTTTTTTAAAAATGTCTTTATACCTAAAGATAATTTTTTTAAGCATTACATTGAAATTTTGTCAAGTGACAGCCAATTGATGACTGACTAAAGTGAAAAAATTGTGTTATGACTTTAGAATTAGTTTTATATTCAACTGCTGTCTTTTATTATAGCCTTTGTTTTTATATTTAGCAGCAATCTTTACTTTTCACTCTAATAACTTTTATAATAAGTAGTTTTAGATTGACTCAGTATGGTATCTATTATTCTATGATTGTTGTTATATGAAATAATAAATTTTAACTCTTACAGGTAAATTGATTAGCCAATATGTTTAAATTTTGTTAAGCAATATTTGATTTATTATATATGAATGTTTAGAACAGAGCTGTCCAAAACATGGCCCATGGTAGAGATGTGCAATCTGCATAGAGATTTTGATTTTTTTGAATGAAAAAATAAAATTTATTTGAACGAATTGCTTATTAGATAATTTAACTACATAAGTGATTGATAATCTTGATGCCAATATTATCAGGTGTCTTTACATCATTGTAGACCCACTTATTTTTCAAATGTGTTAAAGAAGTAACCTTGCACGGCTTTGATACGACACACATGCTTTGAGCATTCACAGCAAATGTGTGCACAATGAGGGCAGAATTAGTTCTGGTCAGTTATGTTCATCTGTAACCATGATAAGACTCTCCAATCGAAATGGCTGATAATTTTTTTCTAAATGCAATCCTTGGATTACATAAGATTGGATCAGCATTGGTATAAGTGATAGTTTTTAGTCATGTTCAATTCTGCCTTGGTTAATTCACTGTAATATTTAAATGCTTAATATTTAAAAAAGACTGTATAATGATTATTTCATGTTATAAAAACTAATTGATCTTAAATTGGGTATATATAAGAAAAATCTTTGTATATTACATTAGTATACAATCCGTGGACTCTGTAGCAGCTGAGCAGTGCTGTAAACTATAAAATAATTGCTTGTAAGCTAAATAGCTGGTTATTTTATTATGATGTCAAACTCAGTAAGAATGTTACTAGTAAGGTGATTGGCTGGTTATGCTTAAATTTTGTAAAGTAGTAATTAATTTATTATACATGGAATAAATGAATATTTCTTACAATAAATATTGCACATAACCTTACAGCAATAAAAATAAATTTCTGATATTTAACTTTATTTGCTAGTGCAGAGATAGTATGTAATTTAGACAGCAAGGATTTTTCATCCTAACACATGCACTGTACCATTTTATAACATCTTAATGATGTGTTGATGAATATTGAGGAAACCCTCAAACTAAGACACAAGATAGAGACTTTCTAAAATCTCTATCTTGTATCTTAGTTTGAGAGTTTCATCAATACTCAACAAGACATAGTTAAAAACAGTACAGCCCACATGTTAGGATGAAAAATCCTTACTGTCTAAAATTCTGATAAATAAATTTAACATTAAATTAGAAATTAACTGTCGTACACATAAAATCCATTTTTTTTTTTTTAAAAAAAAAACACAAACTTTTACTGCTTTGTGCTATTTCTTTAATTAGTTTTTAATAATACTATTCCCCATTCTATCTTGGAAATTTATAACAATAAAATGATGATAGACTATCAATCCAAAATCCTAGGTTTAAGCCTTTTTTTTTGGATTTGTAAAATTTTTCAGATTCCAGTAATAACTCCCTTCTCCCTCTCGTTATACTCTGCTGAAAATTTAAATAAACGCTAACTTCATTAAAAACAACAACATATTAAAGTGTAGAAAATGATATATTTGGCATTTTAAACACTAAATCAAAACTATATTTTGTAATTCGTCTGGATAATATAAATTTTTGAATTATATGTGTTTAGATTAATGAGAGCTATCTCTGAATTTATGCTGATAGTAAACAAATCTTACCTGTGATTTTCAATTTACCTTATTAATACTCGAGAGTCATAATAAGATTTAAAAAAGCAGTGCTCTGTATTCATTAGTTCAAGAATCCTAGTTTCTTCACTGATACATTGAAAAATCAATGTCATTGGGCAAATTGTAACTATCAGATGTTTTCAGAACAGCAAAAATGTATATCAGGCAATTTTTGTAAAGTCATACTTAAGAGTATGACTATTTTACTAGTAGATCATCTTATTTTAGCTGTCATCAAATACTGATTCAATTTACACAGCGTTTACATATTTATATTAAAATAATTGGAGTACGACTTGAAAATTTATTCTGAAATCCAGATAATCATCCAACTATTGATTGGTATTAGCGCGTCATATGTTTTTACAGATTTTACAGGGAGGGAGAAAGAAACTATTTGGCATTTGATTAACATTATGAGTCCAGATTTTTCCTTTATTGTTTTTTTGCTCAACAGTTGACCCTTTAAAGGTTATTTTACCATTTATCTGTATTCAAAATATTCCTAATAAAATATCAGTTATAAACTTCTAATCACTCAGCATCTTTGCAAGAAACAGGCAAATTCAGTAAAGATTAATGAAAAACATATCAGGTTCAACATAAATAAATGAGAAAATTGTGCATTTAAAAAAAATAAAAGCCAATGGCAATTTAAAAGCTATCTGAGAGATGTTTGTTTTAATAAAAGAATGCTGGTAAAAATAAATATATGAATAATATCTGCTTTCAATTGTACTTTTTTTTTTTTTTGTTAAAAGCTTTATTAATAACAAACTACATATAAATATTTACATATTTACAGTAGAATAAATTTGTTACATAGACAAAATTATGATGAAACTGCAACCATAATAGTATAGGTAAGATAACTTGTTTAACTCTAATGAAGTGCGATTCAAAATTGAAGAGTGCCATGTTCTAAAATTATATAATCATGATAATTAAACTGAAAGAGTCGAGATGTTTATTTTCAAGAATGAAATCTGATGAGAATGTTGATGGAAATAAAGGTTTAAATTATGAAAGAGCACAACTGAGATAGATTGTTAATTGCCAGTTTTGGGTTTATGATGTTTCCAAGTAAAAATTTGAGAGAATAAAGACATGAGTTAAATCATTCTTTGCTATTTTTTTTTTAATGCATTATATTTTTTTGTCAAATATTATGGAACAGCGCATGAGTCACATAGTCCTTAGTAATGAATAATTGCAGATTCATTAAAAAGTTGAAAGTATTTTATATATATTTAGTAATTGCTTGAGGTTGACTGTGTGCTTATGAAACATAAAGAGGTGTAAATGAGCAGTATGGGCAGATTTGAGAAAGGTGCAGCATTTCTTCTGGATGTTTATTGCACAAAACAAATGTAGGTTTAAGATTTAGCTTAAATTAAATCCTTAAGAAATATTTTGTTTGGAATTGTACTCTGTAATAAATAAAAAGAAATTTCAATCATGATGGAGAAGAACAAAGGTTTTGGAACTTGGTTAGAGTTTTAGCAACTGAGTTGTTCACAGATGTCTGGATAGATAAGCTATTTTATGTAAATCTTTAAATAATATACCAATGAGAGATTTGATGTTATACTGATCTAATAGATCAGCATGTTCAATGGCATGATCTTGAAAAATGATCATTTAGCATATGAAATTAAAATCAATGATATAGGAAGAGGAATGGCTTTAATAAATTGTATTAGTAAGTGTTGCAATATACGTTTTAGCTCTAATATATATTGCAAAAGATTGGGCATATTAAATCGAGTCCTCCTTTGCATATGGAAAAGCAAAAAGTTCAGATAGAGAGAAGATGTAAAGATGAACCCCAGATGTATGACTTTTTTACAGACAAAAGTTTGTCAGAGATCTTGTTAAAATATCGCATCATGGGCTATTAGTAGGCAAGTATTCCACTAAGAATAACATTCACTATACAAAATTTCATAATGGACAAAATGTGTTCATAATGAGATTATTTAAATGATATATCAGTTGCATTTTAGATAGAATAATTGGGATGCCAAGAAAGAATGAAGGATTAACTCTTGTAGATAGTTGCCATAAAGATGACTTGTAAACTTGGTATTGTGGAACCAGTTGAAGTTAGAAATTTACTTCAAATATTCAGAAAGATGGAAATGTTTTGAAAGTCTCTGAAGATTATCAATACATGTTTTATTTCATTAATCAGAGGATCTATATAATTTGCAAATAGCAATGAGGCAAGTGGTGAAGCCTGTGAAATGCCACAATTAGGTTTGAAAGATACTTAAAATGCATCTAGACTATTCCATATTCACACATCATAGATACTTAAAATGCTTACTTGGAAATGTAATTATTTTCTAAATAATATATAAATTTTGTATTTTTAAATAAACATATTATTATAAAAGTGATTTAGGCATCAATTAGGCAGGATGAATATAACTATCATTAAATGGCCCAAACAAATTTTTACATTACTTTACTCAAGCTAGAAATTGAACTAGGAATCTTTAACTCTTCAATTTCTAATCTATCACAACACTTTTATTTTAAAACATTTCAAAATAATATCATATTTATTAAATATGATTTTTTAAACTTCATAATAATTAAGTTATATGTGTATTTACTATTATTACTTGTGAATAAAATATAAATACAATTTTCTAATTTATAATTGTGCATCTAATTAAAAATAATTCATATTTTCCAAACTTGCTTCTAATCATAACTTCTGTTTAGTAAGGGAGAAAAACCAAAAATGTTTAATTGAAAAAGATTACTTGAATGCTAAAAGTTTCTATCATGGAAAACATCATATATCTACTTGTGGTGAGCTAATGGTACTTTTGTAACTAATATAAAAAATATGAAGTATTATTGACCAAAGTATGCAAAAAAATATGAAAATTAATTTCAATGAAGAGAAATCAAATATATTAGTTCATGGAAAAAGATAAAACTGAAAGTAAAAAATGGAATTTTGTCTTGAAGTAAATTAATAAAAATACAAATATTTTAGGCCTCTTATTAAATGGCATAAAGGAATTAAATAGATATATTTATTCTCTTACACAATATAAGATGGATAAAATGATTTAGATAAATATCATATCAAAATTTAATATTTATAAATAAATCACTATGTATAGACAAGGAATTCAAAAAGAAATAAATGTGTATTAGATAATAATGAAGAACATTAAAAATGTTTGGAGACCTATAATTTATAATGAAAAAATATATTTAATTTGATTATGCTGTGAGAACAACAAATATGATGATTTATATGTAATGTTAACAGATAAAATATTTATTTTGATGTATTTATAAAAGAAATGGTGGGCAAAAAATATATTACATGCACATAATAATGAAAGGTCAGAAAAGAGTAAAATTGATTATTGAGAAAAAAGTAGAAGTATGAAAAATAAATTAAAAAAAAACAAGTTGCATAAGAATAAAAACATATAAAACATGTAAGATTGTACAATAATATTAGAAGAAACTTTTGTTATTTGATATAAGCATAAGATCTTTAGTTATCAAAAAAAAAAAAAAAAAAGAGCAAAAAATGGAATAAGAATTTGATCTATAATTATGTTTATGTGGATATGATAGGGAGATTAACTGAACATCTACAAAAAGTGTTATGAAAATTAGAAGAAACTAACGGTAAAGAGAGAATCTGATTTTATGTAGATATGATAGGGAGACTAACTGAACATTAACAAAAAGTGTATGAAAATTAGAAAAAAACTAATGGTGAAGAGAGCAAAGCATGTAGAGACTATTTAGTTTCTTGTTTTAGTCTTTATGACAAAAAGGAAAGAGTATGAGGATAAGGTATTGAAAAGAGCAAAACTGCTTATATTAAATGTCAGTCAGTTCTGGGAAAATGAATTGATAACTAATAGATTGAAAAGAGTAAAAGTAGATATTTTTTTTGTTAATTTAATATATAGCCTGTATAAATAATTATATACATATATACTTTCAAATTATTCAAATATTTTTTATGCTTTTTGCATGTGATATATTCATTATTTTTCTATGATAGGTTTTTGGAGCTGCCTTTGCTCTATTGTAGTCTATTTAAAGACTTTTTAACCAAGGACTTACAATATATACACATACATTATTCATGTGGTTTATACGAATGTTTGAAATTCATGGATTGGTTTTTATACTCATCGAAAATATTTCTTAATTACTTGTCTTTCCCTATTTTTTTATGAGCAGTTGTGATAATGGTAACATGTTCCACTTATAGTATCCAATTTTCTTATATATATATAATGAAAGGTCTTTGGTTAGCATAGATACTTGCTGTGCATATGTTTGGGATTCTAATGAAGATGTATTTTGGGAAATAATTTAAGTTTGATTAATGTTTATTTAATTATTTTTTGCTAGAAGATAAGTAATAAAATCTTATTTGCTGAATAATGCCTTCTTCATTGCTTATCTATGAAGGAATGCTGGAAAGACTTTATCATAAAATGGATTGCTTAAGAATATTTTGCTCTACATGTAATGATTGTAAATTTTCTTTTTATAATTGTTTTATAAAAACCACAAGATATGTAATATTGCTATTTTGGATAATTTGAAAATGATGTTTAGTTAAATACATAGTTTATAATTGATTTTTCAATTCTAAAATCATTAAAATATCATCAAAGCTTATGTTAATTTTTTATATTATTTTAGTATTTATTTATATGAAATATATACAGATATTAGTTATAAATAAAAATAGATATTAATATATTTCATGTTGATTATATTTAGTAGATAAAAAAATTTCTTGTGGGACTATATCAATTTTGCTATAGCAGTTTCTCTAGTCTTTATATTATTCAAGCAAACATTAATAGGGACATACTCAAGAGATTAAAAAAAACTGGATTACTGTATTTATCTTTACCAGACGAAATAGTAGTTGTACTGAAAATCCACAAAATATGATATTACCTTCTTTCTATACAATGTTTTTATTGTGTATGCAATATATAAATACTTACGAAAAGTTATCTGAATCTTTTATAATGTAACTTGGATTAAAATATATCAAAGAATAATCAATTAAAAATTTATAAAATAATTTAATCATAGAAATAAAATTTGATGGACTGCTTGTTCATTCATAGAATTTTATTATTTAATTGATAATATATATCTTTATATGAAATTATGTTTTTTTTGTTAACTTATGAATGCTTATTATATATGAACATACACATAAATATGTTCCATATAGATTCATCACAAAATTTCCAAGTAATAGTTCCTTAACTCATGTAATAAAAATGCATCAATCCTCTTATCCAATAAGTGAACATGCATAATGTTTGTAAAGCATTATAAATTGCCAGAGATATAAACAATTATCACATTTGAAATTTTATGACAGGAATGATGGTCATTGTTGAAAGTGAATGAAATTCCACAAATATTTAAAATTTTTAATACCCCTGGATCTCTTTTTACGCGGACTTATTTAACACAATTTTGAAGTTACGCGATTCATGTTTCACCGGCAGTCGAACTCCGATAATGCGCTATTACTTTAAATAATAAATTTTACGCACTTACGTTATATTGAAAATAATAGCACATTATTGGAATTCGACTTTCATCTTAGTAATTTCAATATTTTCAGTGCTTTATAATAGTAAGATTTTATGCAATAATGAAATTAAAATCATGATTTCCACATTTTATGTATACACACATTAAATTTTACAAGATTATAATGTAAATTTGTTCAAACATTGTGCGTGTTAATTTTGCATTTTAAATCACATTCTGTTTTTGCTTTTTAAAAAAGAACGTAATCAATTATTAATCATTTAGTGTCCACAAGTTTATTTTTAAAAGGTGAGTAATAGCAGTGGGCACAATTAAATTTGACAATTAAAAATTAAAATCTGATTTTTAATTGTAATTAACAATTTAAAAATTACTTACAGCGACTTGAAATTAATGTGATGTGAAAATTGATTTTTAAATGGAATTGAAAATTAAAAATTTAAAGACAAAAATAAGAATTTAATTTTTAGTTGTTAGTTTCATAAACAATTAATAAAATCATCGTCTCAAAGATTATCCAAACATTTATTACAAAATAGAGTACTCTAAAATTTAATTATTATAATTAATTTAATAAATATAAGAAATATGCTTATATGCAAATTTAGAGAAACTTGTTATTTCTATAAATTAAATACGGCTTAGTGCTTTTGAAAACTTATAGTGTTCTCATATTCATAGCAAGATGAATTTAATAATACAATTTGTGAAATTATATTCAGGAAATTATAGAAAATACATATTGTATTTAAGAAAATGTAATACAAACATAATATAAATGTTCTATAACAGTATTTATTAATTTTAATATCTCTTGGATATATATTTGCAATATAAATTAAAAGATTCCTAATAATATTTCAATAATCCTATTAATTAGTCTGCAGGTAAATTTACAAACTATCATATTAAAAGAACTTGTTAGTCAGTTTATCCCATTACATCTATTTCATAAAATAAATGCTAACTAAAACACAATTAGATTATAAAGTGAAAACTGACGTAGTCTTTAAATCAACTGTTAAATATTCAATAATACAGCAAGTCGGCCTAAGATAAAATTGAAAACAATTATATATTACAACACTTTAAATAAAAATTAATATTAATTAATAGCCTACTATATTAGAAATCAAATGTGCATAGTGCTAAATTAAAAATAATATAAATTATAATAACATTTAAATAGTCCTGCCAAACAATTAACCAGTTATCTTATAAACTATATGGTATCACAATAAAAAAAATAGCCTAAATTAGCCAATTCCAGTTATCAATATATATGTTTCATAAAAAACACTAATTTTCATCTGCTAAGAACCTACTAATGAGTTGCTTCTCTTATAATACATACACTTCTTTAGATTTTAAAATATGAAATAATCATAATACAGTTTTTAATTATTAAATACTTAACATTACAATTATATGTATTCCATACAATATGAAGCACTTATAAACAAAAAATTAAAAAATCAGCTTTATAATATATTAATATAAGCAGCAAAATAAATTCATTGAAAAAGATTATTTTAAAAATTTACCACAGTTTTATCCCTGTTAGCAAATGACCTTTATGCAAGGATTCACCATAGTGATCATCATCAATTTGTATTCACTATTTTGATTTATAATCGATTATTTGTTACTTAAATATTCTAATTAATATAAAATATATTTCAACCATTTAATATAATTTATATAACTGAATATATTATATGCATATTTAACTCAATTAGTGTTTCTATAAAAATGAAATTGATTAAATTCCCACCTGATTTGAATATATTTCAGTGTTTATTAAATATATATAAATGTCGAGTGTAGCTTTTGATGAACAACTTATATTCAAACAAAAGTGTTTAAAATTTTTGTTTAGCTTATTTAGATGTTAATATGCTGATAAAAGTTCTTACCATTATATCTATAGTTTCTGTAGCAGTTTCATTATAAGTATAAGAATTAGAAAAATATGTTAATATGGGTAAGGCGTATCTGTTGAAGGTTTTAGCTTTCACGTTATTACAATATTATCTGTTTATGCTTAATAAATTTGATATATTTAGAAATATGTTATGAATAATTTTATTTGAAAATATTGTAATATTTTTCTTCATTCTAAAATCGATAAATATCAATATTTTTTCTTGATAAGTACATTTTATTTAAATATATTCTAAAACACATACATATGTATGAGAGAAGATTTTATTTGAATAATCAAATTAACACATGCATATGTTTAAAAATGGGATTTAAAAGTATTTACATTAGCAATAATGAATTAGTTATAATGAAATAATAATAACAGAAGTGAGTATGGATGTTTGTTTTGGTTTGGTTTATTTTCTTAACATTTTAAGCTTTATGTTTTAAAATAGATTTTGTTTTGCTTAAAATAATAATAATAATAATAATAATAATGATGATGTTATTTAGTGGAAGAAGAGAAAAGGAATATATTATTAAAAAATGAAATTTTTTGCTTATAAAATATAATTTATTTTAAAGAAAAATTATTTTATTTTAGAATTTTAAAACAATTATTATGGAAAGTTTTTTTAGAAAGATTTTTAAAACATTTTAATGCATGATCTCAAAGCATTTGATGGTTGCTATGGTTATATTTCTTACCTTATTATTTAAGTGATGACTCAAAATAAAGTCATAAAAAATATCTTCAATTTCTTGAAAATACTTTATTCTTTTCAAACAGTTTTATCTTATTATATATGGTGGTAAAAAATAATGAAAAAGTAAACCCAACCTTTTATCTGAAGCCTTGCAGTATCACAAGTTATCTGTTAAGCACCATCAGACAAAAAGGCAAAGTAGTAGATTTCAAAAAATCTACATAGAGTGTTTATTATTATGTATTTTATTTCTTAAAAAAAAAAAACAGATTCCTATCATTGGGACCAGAAGAATACATATTATGATTTTTTTTTGTTCAAGGATAAGCATTTTTTTGCTAATAGTATGCATGATATGAAATTCTTACTAAAGAAGTGCAAAAAGATTGAAGGAAGTATGAAAAGAGAAACATTGAACTTGAATAAGTAATGGAATATAGATATTTAAATATTTTGATAAATGGAAAAATTATACAAATAGTTGGGAATTAAAAGTTAAAAAGAAAAACAAAAAAATTAAATAAAAATATATTTCTCATATAATAAATGAGAAAAGAGATGATGATATATGCTTCAATCTTGGGAAATGATGTGTTTTGTATTGGAAAGGGGAATCAAGACTGTTTAGATCACATACCAAAAAAAAAAGTAGATAGATATTCATTGGTAAATTATGACAGCAAATGCAGTTATTCAAAGTGAAATATAGTGGACTTCTTTTTGAATGTGAAAATTAAATACAAATGTTTGGAGAGTTGCAATGAAAATATATTAATAGAAATAGTGTTTGATTGGATTATATGAAGGGGATAATGAATACATTGGACAAGGAAGGGTTTTACGATACAATTAATAATTTATTTCAATTTATTTATATAAAAAATGAAATAAATTTGTAATATTACAAGTACATAATTATAAAGATTTAATTAAGAGGATAGATAAGTTGGTTACAAAAAAAAAACTATATGGAATATAAATATATATAAAAATACTTTGGAATTATATAACAATAAAAATTAAGTTATTCCAAATACATGATAACAACAAAGGAAGTTTATTGTTCTTTGATTAGTATGCTAAATATGTTAAAAAAAATTTGTATTTAGTAAAAATATTAATACAATTTATTTAAAACAAAAACTATATGTTTGCAGAGAAAGTTTCCATGTTTCTTTAATCACTTTGGGAAAAAGATGACATATCAAATAGAAAAATCAGTTGATAGATAGTATAATGTATATCAGTGTTCTTCAACCCTTGGTCCACGGCCCGGCACCGGGCCGCGGAACTTTTCTGCAGGTCCACGTGCTAGATGGGGCAGTAAAAAGTTTGTACTAATAAATATAAGAGTTTAAACTTTTAATTAATATAGTCAATTTTTATTTATTTTTTCATCTCATTTTTACCCAATTTAAAAAAAAAACAGAACAAAAACAAAATCTAATCAATCATTCATAAATTAATTTGTTTTTCTAGTTATCACAGATGCTTATGGGGGGGGGGGGGTAGAATTAAATTTTTTATTACTTTTCTAAAAAAATTAAAAAAAAAAAGTTTTTTATTATATAAACTTCATATATATATATATAAAACTTTATCTTATATATTTAACATTGTTGTTTTGATCAGTTATAACAATTATGCTTATCTTTAAGAAAATTTATCTATAGACTTCTGCCGGTCTGCGAAATGTTATCCTTATTTTTGCTGGTCCGCGGAACCTTATCCTTATTTTTACCGGTCCGCAGATGTGAAAAGGTTGAAGACCACTGATGTATATAATGTACTTTTTATAAGCTTTTTTAGTATTTTCTTTATAATTATACATATTTTAAAAACAAAAAAATTAAGCTAATAAATATTGAAGTGATGTAAATAATCATACTACATTTAAAAAAAAAAAAAAATCATAAAAATTTATTTGAAGTACATTAAATTTATTACTTTTTATTAGTCCAATTTATAAATATTTATTCACTTTTTTGTTTTTATTGATCTCAACTATAAATAAGTAGTCTTGCATTGGTGGTCAAGAGGTCAGCGCGACTGCCTTGCACTTGCAGGCAGTTGCCCGGATTGCGGGTTCGTGTCCGGTCGATGCTATGACACTTAAAAAAAAAAAAAAAAACTACAAATAAGTAACTTTAATATTTTAATAAAATAATTACAAAGTTAATCAATTTGTAGTTGTTTTCCAAAAATTGAATATTGTAAAATTATTAATATTTCATAGATGTCAAAAGTCAAAATCGTGAGTTGCTCTTGAAAAATTGGGCATAACTTTATGATAGATGCTCTATAGCGATGTTATGTACTACAGTAAAATTGCACACACAAAAGTGACATCTAAAGTAATAAAACTGAATTAGCAAATTATTTTTAAAAATTTAACAGTAATAAAAGATTAAATACATTTTTAAGTTCTCAGAAATTTGTATAAAATGTTTTTAGTTTACCATTAAAAATTTTATGACTTGTGAAAAGTGTATGTGGGGGAGGTTTATTTATAACACAATACTGTTGCATATATTTATTTCAGCAAGATCTTCACAATTTTGACAAGTGAAACATTCTTAATATAACATTACTTGTATAAAATATAAAAATAATTATATAATTTCTGTAAAAAAACAAACAAATTAATTCTTACCCTCAAAAGGGATAAAAGAATGATAAAAAAACAACTAAGTTTAGATCATTGATGCAACCAGCAAGTTTGAAAAATATACAAAGTAAATTAAAATGGAATTTCATAAAAAGAACATAATTAACCAATGCCTAAAAATTAACAATAAAATTCCTAAATCAATATTAGTATTTTAATTTAATCACAATATTATAGGAGTATGGCGGATTTGTGTATAAAATATGTGAAAATATCTTTATATCTAAGAAGCATTATTTATATATTTTTAAATAAATGGAAATAAATATATTTATTACTAAATGAAAAGGTTAATATATTCCACATTGTTGTTAAAATATATAAATAAACATTTCAAATAGTTTTTTAATAATTATAAATGTATTCAATCCGTATCTTGCTTGGAATATTACTTCATTTATTTTAATTTTTAAACATAATATTTTTAAAATACTTTATCTATTATTAGAATTTTCTTTAAAAAATTAATTGCTGACAATTTTTTATTGTTTTTTAAAAAAGAAATATTCACATAAAATTTAAAAATAGAACAGACTGTTTTCATTTTAATAAAAAGAAATAGTACATTTCAAAAAATTAAATATATATATATTTTTAAAAAAAGGTTAGGTTCAATAGCAAAGAAATATATATATTATTCTTACAAATATATAAACAGAAGATTCTAAATAACTAATTACATATCAACTTCATTAATACATTATTATATCCTTCATTTTGGAAAGCAATATGAATTTTAAAAATAATATACATAAAAATAAAAGCTTCATGCTAGGATCACAGTTATTATATAAGAGAATAGTATATACAAGCGCTTTAAAACACTGATTGAAGAAGCTGTTAATAGCAAACAATCAAAATGAGTTAATTCAGGATAAGTGCTTTTGAGATGTTATCCCTCATAATCATAGCCAAAATAGTGATAGTTGTTGAGATATTATTAAATGGTAATATATGCAAATGTATTTGTAAATTAATCACCTTGTCCATTTTCTGGAGATAGTGAAGCATGTGTCGCGTCTACTAATTACGTTATTATCATTGATGATAAAATACGCCTCTTTTATCTTCTTTTAGCTGTTGTTAGTTTCAGCGCACACCATTTTGAGGTTGGAGGGTTCGAACCTGACTGCCCTGCTCCTCATGTTCGAGGAATATTGAAATGTTGTCATTGTTCTTTTGCACTCTCCTGCATGCATACATATGCTGAGTGGCTCTATTAATGACAGTGGCCATAGTTTCCCCATAATATGTGGCGCTGCATCTGGTCTGAGGGCATGAAATTCTATTTACAACCTAGGGTGTTTGGGATGGGTCAATCTTGTCCTTTGCACTAGTGATTAATCTGTTTGTGTTGGGAGGAGTGCGAAAACCAATTTTAAATTCGTTAGATAAAGTTTTAACGAGTGCAAAATTCTGCATGATATGACAGCTTTAGAAAATTTTGAATATAATGAAAAATGGTAAATTATATAATATATATCTAAGTTTACATAAGGAGAGAAAAAAAGGATTTGCTTGAATACAAATTATATAAAAGATGTAACAAACTATATTAAAATTCTACAAAAGATTAAATGGAGAAATGGTAAATATTTTTAAAATAAGTTGAAAAAAGTTTTAATAGTTCAAGCAATAACAATCTCATCTTTGAATTGTTAAAACAATAACATTACATAATGAAGACACTTCTCGCATGAGATAGTCATGTGATGTTAGACATAATGAAAAATTAGAATTGAAATATATAGATAAGATTAGTAGTAGAATAATTAGAAACATCATCTGATACATTCTGCATATTAGCAGTAAAAATATTATTCACCTCACTCAATGATGCCTTAAATAAAATTAAGAAAGTTTTTTTTTTTTCTTTCCTTTTATATTGAACTATTTCCATCATCTAATATATGTATTCAATGTCTTTCAAAAAATTTAACTTTATTTAAATATTCCAAATACATTCAACTGTTAGTAGTAGCATATCAAACAAGTTGTTAGTATATGCACAACGTTTCAAGAGGTATTAGTCTCCCCTCTTCTTCAGGTGTCGCTGGCCTGACCAGTGACAGTATTAGCATGGGATTCAAACCTGGATCCTTAGATTGAGTTTTGAATTTTAAGGTAATGCTCTAACCAACTGATCCATCCTGCCAAAGGCAAAAGTCTGTAGTAATTTCATATACTTATCTATGAGTTTCCTCCTGATTTCTCCACTTTTTCCTAAGAGCAAAGTTGATTAATGATTTTCATACATTATGTATAGTCATGATGGGTTGGCTTATGGGATTTTTTTGTCATTTGTCATGTGAGCAGCTTCTTTAAATTTTCTTCTTTGTACCTTTTCTTCTCTAATATTTTTGTATTTTCCCAATTGAACATATGTTCATAGAAACAAACATGTTCTGCTACCTTAGACACATCTGTTTTCTCTCTTCTAATCATCAGTTTGGGTTCTTGAAAGCGCTTTTCAATGGGCCGACTGGTCTTACCAATACATGATATTTCATAGATGCAGTTTTTTCTTTTCATCATTTCAAGTTTAGGCTTTGTAGATGTTAGAATTCCTTGTAGGGTGGTATGGCTTGGAAAGCTGTTCTGATGTTATACTTATTGCAGATTTTCCTTAATTTGTCTGCTATTTTTGTAATGTATGGGTACACTACAGTACTAATAATTGTCTTTTCTATTGCTTTGTCTATTTAAAGTTTTCTTAATAACAGCTGATGGATATTCATTTTTCATAAGAGTTTGTCCTATATAGATCTTTTCTTTTTCCAAATCACTGGTTTCTGAACAAACTTCTTTTGCTCTGTTCCATAGTGATAGTATAACTCCATGCTTTGTGTTTCTGGTGTGATTGGATATATAGGCTAGGTATTTTCCTGTATGTGTAGGTTTATGGAAAACTGTAGTTTTGATTTTGCCATGAGGAAGTCTTGTCACAAGAACATTTAAGAATGCCAATTTTTGTTCTTGTTCTGATTCTATTGTGAATTTAATTGAAGGGGATATATTGTTGATGTGTTTCCTGAAAGTTTGTAGCAGTGCTTTACCATGTGGCCATACAACAAGGTGAATATGGAGTAGTTTTAATGGCTAAGGCTTTAAGTTCTTCCATGTAAATATTGTTAATCAGGGGAGACAATGGTGAGCCCATAGCCATTCCTTGATTTTGTTGGAAGAATTCTGTGTTATATTGAAAGTAGGTTATTTTTATGCAGAATGTTAATAGTTCCATTATACTATCAACAGGAAGAGCTGTTCTGGTTTGTAAACTATTATCACCATTTAATCTTTTCCTTACAATAGATAATGCTTCACATGGTACAGTCGTAAATAAACTTTCCACATCAAAGTCAGTTCTTTCAATTTTCATGTTCTTGATTAATTCTACAAAAAGCACATCAACTTTCCAAAAAAAAAAAAGACTACTATATTTTTAAAAAATTGACAAAAGAATATTTTGAGCTCTAAAACTTAATAATGTTATAATAAAATTTTCATATACATCTGGGTTTATTTTACTTAGTGAGGACACTGGTTCTCTTAAACTAATTGTGAAGCATGATCATATAAAAAGCAAGGAATTATAAGGGTTTTCTATGGGGGGAAATTTAGCTTGTTCCTACAGATAAAAATTATACAATTTAACCTAGTATATATAATAATTTTTAAAAAACCTTTAATGTACAACATATATGCATGTGTAAACTGTACTGTGTGTGTATTATTGTAGGTACACACTTAAAATATGTATGTATGTAAGATAATGTAACTTAAATCTATGTAAAAAAAAAAAAACCCCTTGGCTTAAAAGTTCTTTTTTATAATCGATTCATTCAGCACTCATCATCATCCAGTTTTCTGAGTCATCAGTCCACTCATTTAAGGATCTATCATTGTCTTTTAAATCCTTTGATGATGTTGATTTTTTTGGAAGAGGTACACCTGGTATTGATGGCTGAGGATCTCTGGAGAAAAAGTTTAGAATGAATGAATAAATGGTTAACTTGCGTCTTTGATTTTCTTTTCTTATAACATATTAAATCAGTAATGACTGGAAGGTTGCTATTCTTCCACATGTGCCTTACTATTACTTTCAGACAGCCAATAGCTGTTAAAACAGCGGACTGAGAAGCGATCAGGCCTAGACACATGACAGAGTTTTTTGACAGGAAAAGAATGATACCAATCTTCTCTTTTACTTAGTTATTGGCTGTCTGAAAGTAATAGTAAGGCGCATGTGGAAGAATAGCAACCTTCCAATCATTACTGATTTAATAACAACATGCGATTTAAACAGAATATTATTTACATACATTTCTAATAACTTATATTAATATCTAGAAAATTGCAGTGTAGTAAATCTAAGATTTCGCGCTGTAATATCATAAATTAATAACTCAGTGAGTAATAAATGTATATGTTTATATATTCATACTTTCAAGCCAAGATGCTTAAGACTAGCTTATATATATATATATAAAAGTTAAGTAAAAGAGAAGATTGGTATCATTCTTTTCTTGTCAAAAAATCTGTCATGTGTCTAGGCCTGATCACTTCTCAGACCGCTGTTTTAACAGCTATTGGCTGTCTAAAAGTAATAGTAAGGCGCATGTGGAAGAATAGCAACCTTCCAGTCATTACTGATTTAATAACAACATGCAATTTAAACAGAATATTATTGCTGCATAAATTCTATATCTTGTATGGGTCAGAGGGTATTCATTTATTATTTAACACTCGCAAAAAGCGTTTGCACAATTTGGTTTGAAAAAGCCGGTATGAATGTGATTACAATTGTATACAGACACTATAAAAAATAAATGCTGATTTACAACATATTGTAAGTTAGGGTCAAATTCTTCGAAAAATGCTGTTCAAGGTTCTATGACACAAAATCAGTTTCTTCAGTGTTTTGATGCCCAGGTTCATCTCTATGATTTTCTTTTCTTCAACTGTTTACATTAATTACTTGTTAATTAATCTTCCACATGCGATTGCAAAAGTTCTTCAATGTTGTTATCATCAATTTCTTATTAGCAATTTTATACATAGTGTCAACAAAATGCTGCACTAGTTGTGAAGTTAAGACACTTCGAAGATTGTGATGATTCTTTGATCTTTAAGTTGAAGAAGTGATCTGGTATTCAGTGGTATTAGTTGCTGCTATAATTCCAGTTGAAAATGTATGTAGCTGTAAACTTTTTTTAAAAAAATTCAATATAACTAGAAAAAAAATTTCGGTTTCACTATACAAACATACAGAAAAATGGACCCGGAAAGGGAGAGTAAGCTTGCAGTTGACATTTTTTTTTTGTGTTCTTCTGTAAAATTGTTAATCAGCCACACTAAAAAAAAATCTATATTGAAGTTTCATTTTTTTAAATTCATCATCATCAACAACCATTATCAATCCACTGCAGGATGAAGGTCTCTCCAAGTTCAACCCATCTTCTGCGATCTTTAGCTTCTTTTCTCCACATCATCCCTGCACACTTTCTTATTTCATCCATCCATCTCATATGTGGTCTCTATCTGGGTCTTTTACAATCTATTGGAATCCAGTTTAAGATTTCAACTGACTCTCTATTATCATCTCTTCTAACAATATGTCCAGCCCAACTCCACTTCAGTCTTTTAATTTTTTCAATGAAGTCAGTAACACCTGTTTGTCCTCTTACCTATATATTGTGTTTTCAATCTCTTCTTGTTATTCCTAACATGCACCTCTCCATACTTTTTTCAGTGGCCTGAAGTCTCTGTATTGCTCTTCTATTAAGTGTCCAGGTCTCAGATCCATAAGTAAGAACTGATAAAACACATTAAAAACCTTCCTTTTCAAACACATAGGCGTATTTCCTTTTAGTATCAAGTTATTTCTATCAAAAGCACTCCAACCAAGTTTAATTCTATGACTAATTTCATCCATTATGTTTTCATCTGTATTAATAATTCATAGTCTTATATATATTATTACATTATTTATGTATTTAGATTTAAAAAAGCAATATTTAATAATATCCCACTTAACTGTACTATTGTGATCATAAAAGCGTTATTTATCAATAATGTAGATATAGCTAAA
Source organism: Epiperipatus broadwayi (assembly GCA_028023455.1). Taxonomy (NCBI): domain Eukaryota; kingdom Metazoa; phylum Onychophora; class Udeonychophora; order Euonychophora; family Peripatidae; genus Epiperipatus; species Epiperipatus broadwayi. Next base: position 2,537,349 of record JAQFVV010000013.1, read on the forward strand.
TTATAGAATTGTACATTACCAAAACCTAATCATGTTATTAACTTTGAAAAAAATAAAAACATTTGATATATTAAAAAATAAAATAAAAATGTATCTAATACATTCTTGTGTTTGCATATTGTTAATTTATGTACTATGCAGATTTAAATAAACACCATTTTATATACAAATAAGATAGCAGTAGTTTTTTAAATTCATGAGCAATGTCACATTTTTTTTAAGGATGGTAGACATTTTCTTGAAATGACCTAGTAATTTTTCAAATAATAAAGTAATGGCAAAAAAAATGGGTGATTTAACATGTTTAACTGGAAACTCCTGCCTATTTTGAATGGAACCTAGTGAGTCTAACATTAAACATTACACTATATTTGAACATTTTATTTTTGCAATTAAACCTTTTTTCTTTATAATACATTGATTATCTTAACATTATTTATTACAAATGGAAGTTTTTAAGTATTTGACATTTTAAAAATATGAAAATAAATTTTTAAACAGAGTTCTTATCCTATAACAATAGAACTTAGCATCTTTGGATACATTTATCTATTCAAAAAGTTACTAGAATAAAATATTAAGATAGTCATTGAACAATTTTTCCTATTCAAAATATTATTAGAACAAAATATTAAATAGTTCAATTCTATGTTATTAAACTAAAATAAATTAAGAGTTAGTCATCATCAAAAAAAATAAAAAAAATTAAAACTAATATTATTTTATTATTAAAATTTTAAAAAATAATGACCATTTGGCAAGTAGAAAACTGTTTCTGCTACTGCTGCAACAAATTTTTTAAGAGTTGCCTATTTAAAAATAAATGTTTTCAAAGACAATCTTCTATTAGTGATATTGCATCATAATCTTTAATTTGAAACAAATTATTAAAAATTACAATTTTCTTTAAAAGTCAGTTATTTTCCTTCCTGCTAAAATATTCAGCCAATCAGAAATTCTTAATTTCTATTGACTTCTAGACTACTTCCCTCATAGCGGGGTCATGTTAATAGGGTATTTGTCATTTTGTCAACTAATATGGTAAAAATTGCAGGTGTGGAAAAAGGGAAGCTGCAAACCACTGTAAACTGGACTACAAGATTATAGATAGGCTTAAAACAATGCATAGAAGATATGGCAATCATAGCACCATCATTATTCCTAATACTAGTAATCTGCATGAAGATGATACTTCTCAAATCATTAAATAAAAATTAAAAGCACAAAACTTCTTCAATTTATTTGCATTGCATTTTCATCATAGAAAATTTATTATTAAATAAATAATGCATGAAATTATCTCTCTTCATTCTTTTTTTATATCAAAAATTCATTGAAGATAATAGCAGTTTTGATTTGACTGAAATTAGCATTTGTAAAGGTTTTAATTTAAAATTGATCGACTGAATTTTTAGTATTGAATTCCTTTGGGTAAGTTGCCATAGAACATAAAAATCACACAATACACAGTAACAGTAATTTAGGATAACTTAAATAAGACTAAAAACAAATATATATTTTATAATGTGCTAATAATACATTAAAATTTGGTAGTTGTGATTATAGTTCTATGATTATGCTTAATTAAATGTTAAAATATTTTATAATATTTGGAGTAAAGAAGACAACCAAGTTAGTAAAACATAAATTATTATTAGATTATAAATGTAATATTACTGCTCAGTGAATATTTTATAATTTACATAAATCATTGTATATACTTTCTTGCAAATTTAATATACTACATGTTATTTATTTGATGGCACATATTTATTAGTTAGTCAAATCATTATAACTTAAATATCTGTTGCATACTCTCAGAGAAATATTAAAGTGACTAAACCATAAATAATTAAACAAAAAAAAAAAAACATTTACAAGTGAGCATTTTAAAGGGAACTTGTGTCTCCTTCTCATCTAAAAGCTCATTCATTTTTCACCAAGTCCTAGCAAAACTCCTAATATAATGTAGTTTACGGTTTCAATTATATTAGTTGTCTATCTTATAAACAGAATATTGCTGCCAAACATTCAAAGTAAAACAATACATTCATATTGCATTTGCTACAAATATAAAAAATATTTTATAAAAAATGTTTCTATTTAAATGCATTATAAATTTAAAAAAAAAATTTTTTTTTTCTTCAACTACAATTGTGGTTATATTTAACTTGAACTAAAAGTATGGGATGTCCACAAATTAATTGATTTCCCCATACTTTTATTTCAAATTAAATATAACAATTAAAATTATATTGAAGAAAGAAATTATTTTTTGGTTTTAGTTCATTATTTGTCAAATTAAATAAAAACATTTTTTATAAAACTTTTATATACATATTTGCTTTAAAGTATTTGGATATTTTGCAACAGACTTTTTGTAACTGCTTATTTGAAAGGAAATTCTCTCGTATTTAAATTAAATATATTATCTTAAGGACATTTTTATTCTATCTGCATAAATCTCAATTAAATCTATTTATTTATTTTTCTATATTCTCTTCCCTGTATTATTAAAATATATATAAAACTACAGAAATATTATTTTCCATAAACTACAAATATTAGATATTTTGAATATTTTTAAATATAATTTAATAAATATCTCAGAAGTTATATTATGCTGGCACTTTAGATATCTATGTAAAAAAAATTCCATCACATTTTAAAAAGTGAACTAATTTTGCCTGTTTTCATTCATATGTAGTTTCTTGTCATTTGCCTGTCAATTGACAACAAGTATGTTTCAAAATAAAGTATGCATAATGAATATATTCAGATATATATCTAAAAAAGAATCCTGTATCAATTATAAATAATTGTTATTTATGTAATTTATTTTTTCTAAATTTTATTATTTCTTAACTTCATGTCATCAAAAATATACATTTTTAAAAGTTAAACAGAAAAATAATTTCATATATTTGGTGCTACATATCTCTGCAACTAGATCTATTCTAAAACAAACATATCAATTCAAATATTTCAGCATGCATGACAGTTAACATTTTGCAAGACTTTTTTATGACAAAAATTTGTTATTTTTTAAAAATAATTTATATTTTATTTTAACAAGAGATTTCCAATAATATATATATATTATTTCAATCAATTTTAAAATTTTAGATATGAAATATTACAGCATTGTCAGATGCAAAATTATAATTTACCTATAATTCAAATATGACCTCCCCCCTTTCTGTAGCTCTCTCATAAAAAAAAAAAAAGATTAGAGATACTGCTTATGCTAAATAAAATAATTGACCACTTTTTTTACCTTATCGTTTTTTAAATATCTGATTAAGTTTATAAAATGATACTACATTTCAGAAATGAAATTTTCAATTTATAAATAAGCTCCTAAAATTGTTACACCCCATAGAAAGCTACTAATTGAAAGTTTATATGGAAAAAATAAAAGTTTTCTAAAATTATATTTATATTTGCATCCAGTCATAATAAGATAAATGTACACTTTAAATCAGTGAAAATGGACTCGTCCAGAGTTTTAAGTTAATAGTATGGCGATTCTCAGTCGCTACTAGAGCTGGGTAAATGTCCAGTATAAGTAACTTCTGCCCGTCAGGTTCGTAGCCGTGATTTCACTGTTAGATGCTAAATTGAACTACTGGTTATGCTGGGATTGCACTTTAGCAGTATTTCGCAGTAACACTCAGCATTTACCACTGGTGGTAATTTGAAATGAGCGCACGTTAAATTGTTGTAAAAGTCTCATTGTTTTAAAAAATATATACATTGTATAAATGTAAGTGATATATAAATGTAATGTAAATTTAATTGGTAATTTTTATTAATTTCAGTTTTAGAAGCACCATTTTCCAGAAAAATTTGTCAAATGAAAAAGTTTTTTTTTTTTGCGGTGACGTAAATGTGTCATATATATTTAAATATGCAATTTTTAGTCTACGTTTGCTCCAATTCATACTATTTTTTTCAGCCCATAGTGAAATGAGTAGAGCAAGCAAAAAAAAAAATTCATCAGTATTTGAAGGAATATTTAAAATTTGGTCTCATACCCACTGTCAATGAGGAACAGTCACCTTTTATGCCAACAATGTTTGACTAAGAGATCAATGAAACAAGGTCGTCTTGAAGCACGGAACATAATGCTCATATTAATTCAGATTTGAATTACTTTCAAACTTTAAAAAAAAAGAGTAACACTAAAGTCTCTATTTACTGCTCATAATGCAACTGTCAATCGTACTTTTGAGGCTAGTTATCAAATTTCATTGCTCATCGTAAATCTGGGAAAAGTCATACTATAGGAGAAAATTTAATCAAACCATCAATATCAGCATTTCTTAAAACAGTTCTGGAAAAAGATGATAAAAGACGTGAAAGCTATGCCACTAAGTAACAATATTGTTAGAAGAAGAATAGACAAAATGAGTGAGGATATTGAAATACAACTTGTTGAAAAGATGAAAACAAAAAAATTCTCGATGCAAATGGATGAATCAACTTTGAGAGGCAGTGAGGCTGTATTTATAAATTATGTAAGATATATTGATAAAGGTGATTTTGCTGAAGAAATGTTGTTCTGTGAATCATTAGAAAGCACTACTACCTCCAAAGATACATATATAGTAAGCTAAAAAATTATTTAGATGTCAATAATATACCAATGAAAAATGTAACATCTTGTGCTGCAGATGGTGCTCCTAATATGATGGGGAAGAAAAATGGTTGCTCAAAATTGATGAAAGATGAGAATTCAGAAATGTTTCTTGTACATTGTGTTATTCACAGGGAAAACCTGGCAGCTAAAAACATTTCTCCTAATCTAAATGAAGTGCTAAATTTAGTCATAAAGTGTATCAATGTTATTAAAGCTAGTGTCAAATGTGAACGTCTCTTTAAGTTATTTTGTGAAGAACAAAATGAAGATCATGTGAAACTTATACTTCACACTGAATTAAGATGGTCCTCGAAAGGAAACTGCTTGAAAAGATTTATGGAACTATTTGATACTCTAAAACCTGAAATGAAAAATCTGTTAATGATCGATGGTAAGGCATTTGTGAGTTATTTAGCTGATATCTTTGAAAAACTAAATATATTAAATAAACAACTTCAAGGAACAAATAAAACTCTTGTCGATGCAAAAGCGAAGATATTTGATTTTATTAGTTTTATTGAATTATGTCAAACATATATTTATAACAAAAATTTTGAAAACTTTCATTGGCTGATTTAAAAAAAAGATTTTCAGATTTGAAACAAATTGATATTCCAATTTAGATGATGCAGCCAATGTTAATGGATTTGTCTGACATTTCAAATATACAGTATCAAGAAGAACTCACAGAAATGCAAAATGATGAGTCATTTAAAACGTTATTTGATATAAAAGGAGCAATAGCATGGCTTTGTGAGGAAACCGAAATCAAATATCCAAATGCAACCAAATGTGCAAGAGAATTATTGTTGCCATTTCCATCTTCATATTTAGCTGATGAATTGTTGCTAAAAAAAAAGAAATAGGCTGGATATAAAAAATGGGGAGATTTGAGACTGAAGTTAACTAAATTGTAACCTGACATAAAATATCTTTGCAGCAAGCATCAAGTGCAAGGATCCCACTAAATGTATATAATAAATAATTACTAGTAATTAAAATAACATACAAAAATCTTTTATTAAAATTATTTTGTACTTGAGTTTCAGTTCTCCATTATATGTTTTGAAAATTTACTTACTGTGTTGTTTGCTCAATAATTTCCTAGTTATTTCATCCTAAAACCTATCATTCAAGTTTTTTTTATGAACATTTCAATTTTTGAATATTACAAATTATATATATGTCGGGGGAGGGGGGGCATAAGAATTTTGGAAAGACTTTGGTGGGGCACAGCACAAAAAAGGTTGGAAAACACTGCTTTAAATAAAATTAAAAGTTTGTTAAAATAATTTTTTTTCTTCAATTTTAACATCCTATAAATAACACACATATATTTAAAAAAATAAAAATATATTCTTAAATAATTGTTTTTAATATAATAATTTAGCATGAATGATTATAAGAAAAATATATTTCTATGCATTCATAAATTAAGACAAGACTGATATTTTTAGTGACCAACATCATATGTCACACTTTATAATTCTTTAAAATTAATTTGCATACTCTACAAATAGCATACTTTAAAAGAAAAATTGGTTTTAATTTTTAAATTCAAATAAAAATTTATAGTTAAATATTGTTCAATGATTTTTCAATTACAATGGAGCCACAAAATATGCTGTATATGCTATCTAAAGAAAAATGTAAACAAACAAACAAAAAAACTTTTAAATTTCCCAAATTTTACAATAGCAGGCAGCCCTTGTTCCTTCTCTGAGCATTGTACATGTTAATATATATTAATAAAATTTCTTTGGTTTACATTGAAAGACAAATTTGATGTGCTGTATTTTGTTTATAAAATATTTTCTGAGTATAATGCTAAAACTTACAAAATTTTAGAACATAAAAGGTTGAAACTGTTTTAAAAATGTCAAAATAATTAGCGAGATTCTAATTTCCTGATAACAAAATCACTATTGTGTTTCTATAAAAGTTATTGAAAAAAAAAAAAAGAATATTGCAAAGAGCTTGCTTAATAATTATAAAAGTGACTTATCATTTTATTTGAAAAATAAATTTAGGATAGTTAGTTTTTCTTTCTTATTCTTATTGTTTCAGTAAAAATATGACCCCTCAATTTATTATTAATAACTATATTATTATTTTTAACATTTTGTTTACACTATAATCTTGATTTATACACAGTAGCAAATTTCTCCATACAATATTGCCACTTAGTGCATTAAAATCCATATTTAATGCTTATTTACCCAATATTCGCAGACTAATTGCTAGCTTATGGGTTTCATCAATGAGGAGACTTGAATCTGAGATAGTGGTTTAATTTCGATTTATACTACTATTATAGTTCATGGCCAATACTACATAATATTAAACTGGTTAATTACAGTACTTCACCCTAATAGTTTATTTCAAATCAATACAAATTTTATATATATTTGACATATCATTTCAAGAACTTTCAAATAATAGTGGCAATTTTATCATATGCTTGAATACACAACTTTATTAATTTGGAAATTTTTCAAGATTCTCCTATATTCAATTTAATATTGGAGAAGAAACTACATGATCATTCTCATAAGCAATTCATAGTTAAAAATTTTAATTTTTCTATATTTTTTTTCTTTTAGTGTGGATATGTAAATTTATAAAAGCTTAAATGAATTCTTATTTTTTAAAGTTATTCTACAGTAGATAAAATTATTATATTTAAAGAAAAAAGAAATTAAACAAATATTGTATTTATAACTAATTTTGTTGACATACTATGCAAAAAATTATCTATACATATGTGTGTGTGTATATAATATGCACACACACAGTTAATAATATATAAACTTTCAAATTATATTTTATGGCATTTTTAATAAATATTTGAAAAATTAGTATATAGTTTAATATTTATTTAATTTAATTTAATAGAGAAAAATGGCATTCATTATATGCATATCATTTAAAAATATACAGGTGTTAAATATTATGTATACATTTTTTATCATCAGCATTAATCATCATATTATTTTAATTTTATGTTTATAAAATGTCTATTTTAAAATTTATCTATTAAAAATTTGTTATAAACCACTAACTTAAATTTTTTTTATTTTTATATAATTACTATATTTTCTCAGCTTTATTATATTTTACAGTATGTAATTTTAGGGGAACACATATAAACTGTCATTATAAAAATTGTATCCACACAAATACTTAAAAATTCAATATAGCATCTGTGGTATTCAATAAGTTGGGCAGGAGTATATAAAAACATAATAGTTTATACTCAAATGATTTATTTGAAAAAAAAAAACAGCAAACGCATGCTTAAAATAAATTTCTAATATTTCATTAATTCCTTATTGACATGTATTAACAACAGTCAGTATTTTTTATGCAATTACTAAATACAACCTTTATTAAATATACCTATTAATATTAATATGGACTGGACTACAAAAATAATTATAATAAATTTTTTAATTCTTTTTAAAATTAAATTATGTTAGTTACAGATAAAATTCTTTAATAGCTTTATAAAAATTAAATTATTATTATCAAACTTGTCAAACTAGCAATAACATCTGTATACTATTTCTATATATAAAAAACATAAATGAAAAATTATTAAGTTGAAAAATATGTTTTTTGTTTTTTTTTTAAAAAAAAACTGTATATGATTTTATGATGATAGTTACAATAATGAAAATTTGTAAAAAAAAAAAAAAAAAGAGAGCAAAAAAGATCGTGAGGCTGATTAAAAAAATAAAATCATAAATTATATTAATTCCCTAAATTAAAATGAACTAATTCAATATTTTTTGCATCCTCTGCTATATAAGTTGCCCTCACCTTGCTATACGTAATATTATTAGCAGTGCACATAATATTAGCATTAAGAATTTAAAATTACTCACCACTCCTGGAATTTGACCAGGTAGCATAGGCTGCAATTGCATTTGTTGCATGACAATATTTTTAAGAGCTAAATGATTTCGTCCATTGATCAGCAACTGATCTTTTAAGTGCTGTGGAGGGTGAAAGTATTTACAAGGTGGTTTCTCCCTGTTGCATCGACCCTGTAATAATAATAAAAAAAAGTACTCATTAACAACAATTCAAAAGACGTGTTACATAAATAATATAAAAAATGATAAAATGAAAGTTATCTACTCTAGTGAGATCAACAGTAAGATTGAGAAATCAATAATTACTAGATGAATTTAAATCCTCATTTCTGGGCTAGTAACTAACTTTTTGCCTTTATCGATAAAACTTGAGATTTAAAACTTTGAATTCTAAGACTCATTATACTAAAGACAAAAGTTAGAAACTGATTTGGAAATATAAATGCACTACTATATGATAATCAATGTTGCTAAAATAGAACGGTGCTCTTATTTTATCATGTATTGTGTAAATTAGAGAATTAAATATTTGTTAGTTATTAAATAGCATAAAAAAATTGGTTCACAGAAAAATCCTAAAAATTAATAAATATTTCTCATTTTTAAAAAGACAAAAGAATATACAGTACTACTAGAAAACAAAAACAATAAATATTGATTATAGTTATGAATTTGTGATTCTATATAAATTCATATAAATCAGTAAAGGGATAGATATTTAAAAATCATATTTTCTAATAAACAAATCCGATTAATAAAAAAAAAATATATATTTTTTTTCTCTTCACATTACTATGTAATAATTATACTCTTTCCTAATTTGTAATTTATTATAAAATATAATTATTTCTTACGGCTAAGCGCTTTCAGAGATTTCTTCTCCATATTCATAGCCTTCAATTACAACTAAGAATTTAATTTCACCATATGCATCAAGCATATTAACTCTTACATATTTATTAATGGTGAAAGAAATTTGAAATTATAAAATACTATAGAAAAAAATAATATCTTTAATCATTTTGTATTGGACATCATATTATAAAGTAATTTATTGCATAGCCCTAAGAAATTAGAAGATTATTTCATATCTATAATATAAGTCACAAATGTTTTACATGAAGACAAACTGTTGAGTGATGAGATTTCTGTCAATAACATAGATAACATTAAATTAATTACAACAGACATCACTTATAGAAAACAATATAATTAATGAATGTATTGTACTCAGGTGTATATGGAAATGCAGATTCCTAATATGACAATAGATCCAATGGTATTTTTTTGAACTCAAGTGCTTTTTGTTCTGGTGCAGTGCATATACCAAACTCAAAAGATTATTACTAATTATAGCATGTGTGATTAAAAATATAAAAAAATTAAGTACAGCATAAATAAAACAGGTTCTAAAATATATCCACAAAAATATTCTATTAGTTGAAAAATTTTTTAGAGAATAAAAAAGATGCATTTTTTAAAAAAAAAAAGATTTAGTTTTGCTGAAAGTAAATGTTATTCATAAATTCAAGCATATTTTGTTTTATGTTTCAATAATATACTTTATTGTATAAAAATAGATTACATGAATTTACAAGGGTTTTTTGCCAGTAGTTACAAAGACATGACTGGTCTAACAAATGTGTTATCAATTAGAAAAAACTTACAGCATTGTTCAAATAGGTTTACAAATTATTAGTTACTGGGTACATTTTAATATAGTTGATTACAGTACAAGTAAAAGAGATAAGATTAAGTAGAAAAATTTTACAGTGTGGAAATATTTATATTAGCAATTATACATTTATTATTATTTGTAATGATTTCTTTCTTTTTATTTATCCTTTATTGTTTGTCAAAAATTACATTTGTTGAAAATACATGGTTTAAAACTATATAGCTTTAGAACAAACAGATAGATATTATTGTTACAGTTCAAATACCCTTTTTTTTTCTCTTCTCGCCATGACTGGTTGTGATTTCTATGCAATGTCTTAAATAAATATGCTTAGAGATTCTACCATCAATCAGCTGAGTAAATAATTATTATAATAAAGTTTTTTTTTTTATTAAAATTATTAGTAGAAAATTATTATTAGAATTTGATAGAATCATTATTGGCAATGCCATATACCAGATCAAAATGATATATGAAGATAAAAATCAATAATGATATTTATATTTAAAGGAAAAAAAAATTAATATACTCATTGAATCTTTATTCAATTTGATATAGAATCTGCACAAACTTATCCAGATTAATTTGGGACATTATCTTATATTTAACATTAGCCAGATATTCATTTACTAATATAATAATTCTCCAGTTTTTTATGAAGCTGAATATTTCAACTGGATTCAAACAGGTGAAAACAATCATTCCAAGGCTTTTAAAATCTTATTTAATAAAAGTTAATTTGCAATATATGTTTGAAGAAAACTCTTTAAAAAATTTGATGATGATAAATAAGATAAAATGATTAATGTATAAATCAATCATTAAAGAAAAAATGTTAACAGAAAATTTTTTTTACATAAAACTCCTAATTAATATTTCAATCTTTGAAAACTTTTTCTAAGTAAAGCCTACTCAAATTTAAATGAGACAAGTCACTTCAATAACATTTTTTTTTTCAATGCAATGAACAATCTATCTTTTTAACATCAGCATTATTTTAAAATTAGTTATTCCTTTTTACTTCTCATGTAAACAAAAAATAATTGGTGGTTATTTTTACAAACAGTAAACAATCAGTTGTTGATTTACATAATTCATGTAACTTACTTTCAAAGAATAATTTCAGTTTTTGTTTATTTCTCTTCCAGATCAAACACAATCATACAGAAAGCACATGCATTTTCAAGACATTTTTCAATACAGATTTAATCATAATACAATTCAAACTAATTTTAAAAACAAATATTTATTTTTTAAGAAAATAGTTAATATTCATTCTAAATTACATTTTTAATTCCTAGGTTAAATAATTAATTTTGGTTTGGCAGAAAATCAGCTATTTGCTGAACCACATTTTTTGCTAAATTAATTTATGTATGCATTTTTTTTTTTAATTATTTGGCAATAAAGACTAGATGCCGATACTATTCAGAACTAATATATACATAGCAAGGTTTTAACATTATGCAGCAATTGGATTTTCGTTTTCAATAGATTTATATAATATATTATTCAAAAATATTTTAATTATTATATATATATGCACATTTTAATGTCTGCCTAAAATGTATTTGTGAGTCAAAACATTTCTTTGCCAGTAAAAAAATGTTTACACAATAGAATGCTTCAATTATTTCAATGATTTATAATATTAATTTTTTAAATGTTAATACAAGCATAAATGTTAAGTATTTGTTTTAATAGAAATGTTTATGCACACAAAAATTGTCATATATAATTTCAATGAACATAAGATTGACTGAACTCTATTTGAAATTTAGATATATAAAATACAATATATCAATCTATAACTAAAAGCAAAAATCACACAAACAGAAATCAAAATAACAGAACATGAAAAAATATAAAACCCACTAACTTAGAAAATTTAAGGACTATGTAAGAAGAACAGAAGAAGAAATATGCTGGTCATACAGGTATGACAATGAGTTTTGAAATCTCATATTTAAATGAAAAAGTAGGATTTACAATTAAACTATGAAAAATAAAAAAGACCCAGGAAAAATATTTAAGAACTTTTAATTTTTACTTAAAAAGAACATAACTTTTTACAAGTTTTTAAATATTTTTACTTGTAACTTTTTTCTGTCTAAAAGTTTCTCCATATATATATGTGTATAAAAGAAAATTTAACCGTTAGTCATTATTACACACTCGTAGAAGCATTGTTATATATATGGAGAGTTGCACTAGTGGAAGTGTACTCTCTAACAGCTAGACATAGCAGTCTGGATATTGCGAGCTTCTTAAACAATTAGTAAAATTGTTGTCTCAAAGTTTAATCACCGATTATATATATGATAGAAAACCATTAACACAGCACAATACATCACATCACTGACGAATCTGATTTTTTATCAGTTCACAAATGAACCACATATTGTCAAATAGTGATAATGATTAAAATATGTATGATAAATGTAAAATTAAATACTGTAGTTAATAAAAAAAGTTTGTCTTGTATCAATTTTTTTCAAATGTTTGAAATTTTTTATTAGTCATACTTTATTTCCTTATTTTTTTTATGTGAATTTTAAAGTAATTTTTCTTTGTTGCTTTGCTTTTATGCAATTTCTGAAAATTATGGAACGTATCCCCCATTTTTCAAGGTAAGTTAAGTCTATTTTTGTGCGATTTTTTTTAATATGGATTTTTTGCAGAACCTATCTACCACATAAAATGAGACCCAGGTGTACTATAAAACAATGCCAAATAGATGACAAAATATTAATACATTTATAGCTTCTTTATTAATAAAAACATTTCAAAAAAAGAAAAGAAAAAACAATATATCACACACCATATGCTCAGAAGGGAGCATACTAATGACAATGATCCTCTAACCTAGAACTTTTAGCTTATTAAGTCTATCATTCTACCAATGTATTACACCATATGAGACAAAAAATGATAAAATTATAGATATTTCAGAGTTTTTTTTTTAAATCAGAAAATTTAAAGTGAAAATTTTAATGTTACTGTAAACAATATTTCTATTTATACAAGTTTTTTTTTTTTTTGTAACCAAACTTATTGTATTTAAATATTATATTCAAAATATGGTATTTTCTGATTTTCCCCCATTCCAACCATTTGAGAACACTTATTTCCAATAGTCTGAGATAATGATACAGTTGCAGGGACTAATGTTTAATAAAAGTAAATAAACCATATAGTTGTGACTTGCGATTTTTAAAATTTATTGTATAAAAATACAGCAAACTGATACAATATGGCGAATCAGAATGCATTTCACAAATACGTGATTACTTGCTGGCTAAAATCAAAAGCTGCATTGATTGTCTTTTTATGCTCAAGATGATGAGAAATTTGTGATCTATTGGCCATAGAACGCGGGGCAGTTGAATTTTTCCAAAGAAACCGTATCATGCCCTCTCAAAAAGTCTGTGCAAATGGCCATGATATAAAATTGTACTTTGCCCAAAACCTGGAATGGTGATGTAGCGCTAAGTGAAGACACGTAGTTTGAAGGCTCTAAAATAACGTTTCTAACAGCCGTCCAAATTATTTATTATTGGAGTAGAGATACCATGATAATTGAATGTATAAAACATGAAGGGGATTTGTGCAAAGACGCTATCTTTTCTTGGAAGTTATCTAAAAGAAGAGTGCAAAGGAAGTTTATTGATTCGACCATCGTGCAAAATTGAAGCACCTGGAAAAATTGTAGAAGTTGATGAAAATCTCTTTACAATATGAAAAAACCAATAAGGGAGAATTAGTACTGCAACAGTGGTTTATACAGGGAAACCAAAGAGTGTTTTATTATCACTGTTACATGTCGGACAGCATCCATTCTACTTGATGCCACTCAACAAAATATAGCACATGGATCAACAATTTATTCTGACTGTTGGAAGGCCTATAAAACTGATGAATTAAGAAATGCAGGATTTGAACATTCTAAAGTTAATCATAGATATAATTTTGTGGAGCTTTCTACTGGGGCACATATTCAAAACATAAAAAGACTTTGGGAGCTAGTTCAATGGCGCAATAAAAGATAGAGAGGAACTGCTTACAAACCCATGGATTCCTATTTAGCTGAGTACCATGAAGGAAGATTTATCTGTTACAATTTTAGAAGCCATTAGCAAAGTGTAACTATTTTTTTTATTACTTTCATTTTTTTTTTTTTTTACTTTAATTAAACATTAGAATACAAAATTGTTTTAGTTTTTTTTATTTTCACTTTTATTAAATACTTCCAATTATGCTACATACTACCAATTTGTTAGTAATTACGTATTTCATTGTTTTTTTATTCTTTGATTAAATACCAAATTATTATTTATTTCAGTACATTAGTTAGTACTTATGTTTTTGTTTTTGACTTTAATTAAATGTTAGTCCCTGCAACTGTATAATTATCTACGACCATTGGAAATAAGTGCCCTCAAGTGGTGGCATGGGGAAAAATCAGAAAGTACTCAAAATATTGATATTTATTAAGGATTAGATCAGTAGTTTTAATTATTGATTTAGATTTTATAAGTGCATTGGTATAAATTAGGATGCGGCCGCTTGATTGCATTGTTTCTCTGCAAAAGCACAGAAATATGCCATTTATGTGGCCCAACTTACAGCCTATAGAACAGTTCTGTTCATATTAGCCATTAGCAGGCATAGATGGTGCACAGTACTTTGCATCACTATGGAAATAGCGCACACTTCATAGATCGTTACCGTAGGATGTGAGAATGTATGGAATTCAACCGGCCATAAGTGTTTTTATGTGCATTCGAATTAAGGATCTTACATATTATCTGATGTATTATTACATACTAATAAATGTAAGTCCATCACTGCACTTCCCTACACACCTTGGAAGGTGAAAACAATTACAAAAGAGTAGGTCATTGAAGCATTTCACGTCACGTGAAAAGGCACATTTGCAGGAGAACAGCTATGAGAGTAATAGAATGGCTGCCGTCTATTGTTTTGTAAATCATAATCTTGGTTCGCTCAGACTAGAGCATGTATTGGCCAATCCTTTGGATCGGCAAAACCATAGGAGCCCCCCCCCCGCACATTCCAGCATTACATGCTGAAATGTATAACGTAATTAAAAATGTAATTTATAAAATAATGTTTGTTAGTAAATTTTTTTAAAATATTTTGAAAAACCGGCGGAGAACAGAAAGCAAAAAATTATCGGCCTGGTAATGTTACATTTCATTATTTTTGCAAGCAATAATGCCATCAAGTGGCTGCATTACCCCAAGTATACAACCACCATAAATTATATAATATATGATAGAACATGAATTTTCTATGCAAAGAATCAATAAGAAAAAAATAATTGTTTCCATATAGGATGAACCAAAAAATATTGCTATAATTTCAAAATTATTTTTAAAAAATGTTTCATGATTATAATCATATACATTTTTTTATTATTTTCAATCAGTTTTTATTGACTTATAACCATAAAATCACATATACATAGATTTATAAATTTTATTATTTTTCTGAACCAAAGCATACTATAAGAAAATGATTAGTACAAGTGACATTATATTTTGAACATTCGTGTCACAATTTTCTAACGTACCCCTACATTTCACACTTTATTCATATATGAATTTTTTGCAAAAATAAAGTGCTAAATTCTTCTGCAAATAAAAAGCTCATTACAAATAGAGTCATAAATATATTAAATAAAATTTGTTTTATTTTATGGTACAGATTAGAAAATGAAAAGGCAGTACACTACCTAAAATTTGCTAAAAAAATTCCCACCAAGTTAATGCATCTTAAATATATGATATCAAAAATGGAAACAAACAATTTTATTGTAGTTTTTTCATATAATTTATAATTAAATAATATATGATTATATAACAGCAATAACTTATGTATATGTATTTATAGTAAAAATACATAAAAGCTCTTTTTTGGTAAATATTTTTAAGTCTTCCTCAATGTAATTTTAATCTATTCTAATTTTTAATTTACATTACATACATTAAAATAATTGGTCAATTAAATATGAATGGAAAATTATATATCTTTACACAGTGTATATTTTATATACTTACTATGTATTATATAATTAATACATTATTTACTTTTTTATGTATGAAATATTTAGATTGCTTCATCATAATTTTATTATTGATTCTGATTATTTTTACATTTAAAAAAAGATAGATATTGCTACATATGTAACACAAATTAGAGATTAAAATAGATAATTACATCAAGGAAGGTATAAAAATATTTGTCAAAAAAACATTTTATGTATTATTGTATATATATTTTTTATATAACGAGCATGCCAATAGCTCTTAATAAGCCTTTCAGAATATCTCTATCTTCAGATTGGTTTCTAGCTCTGGCTTTCATAAGTGAGGTGCTAGGATAATCAAGCATTAGATTTAAAATACCAAGTCAAGCCCAGCACTTTATCTAATATTTAACTATTAAGTATAGAAAATCTGAAATTTTCAGACATCCATGTCTTTAAATCTAACTATTTAACTTAAATAGCTATATGGGACCGAACTAAGTTCAGATACACATACATTAATAACTTTAGCAATATAAAATTGCGAAAGCCCTAACAGCAATAACAATAATTGCAAAGAAATCAAATCATATCACATGATTTAATTTAATAAGATTGTATTACAATGTTATATAAACTTCTTCTTTTTCTATCTTTTCAAATGTATTATCAAATTTATAAAGTCAAAAAACTTCACATAAATATATATGTTGTTTTTTCTCTGTTTTATAGAACCTTGATAAAGTCCATAATATTATTGAAAAAATGGACGAAACGTTGGATATTTATATTTTATTTATGTAGTTTATATAATGTATATCAATAAAATTTTTTGAAAAGAAAGTCTCTCCGATATATTTATGTGAAGTTTTTTGACTTTATTACAATGTTATATAATGAGCGTGCCAATAGCTCTTAACAAGGTTTTCAGAATATCCTTATTCTCAGACTGGTTTCTACCTCTGGCTTATTACATTAAATCACATGATATATGACTTGATTTCCTTACAATTATTGCTCTTAAAGCTAGATTTGAAGACATATAGATGTTTGAAAATTTCAGATTTTCTACTTAATAGTTAAACATTAGATAAAGTGTTGGGGTTTGACCTGGTATTTTAAATTTAATGCTTAAATATCCTAGAGTCTCATTGATGAAAGTCAGAGCTAGAAACTGGTCTAAGGAAGAGATATTCTGAAAAGCTTGTTAAGAGCTATTGGCACGCTCATTATATAACATTTGTAATACAAGCTCATTAAATTATCACATGATATATTACTTGATTTCCTTGCAATTATATATGTATGATAATTGCTACTATATAATGTTATTTTGTATTACTTATTTATAAATTATAATTAATGTGATAAAAAGCATAACACTTGTAATACAATAAAAGCATTTACATGTTTTTGATTATTTAAGGTGTCTGCATATAACTGTTATTAATGATGAACACAGAATTCAAAATGCCTAATTTATCTCTCCACTTCTTACAATAGTAATTTAAATACCAATTTTAAAGACTATCTACTAATTTCTTAAAACTTCTTTATAATAAATGTTACTGACAATAAAATATTATTATAAAACTTTATTCCATTTTTAAAAAATTCAAACTCCATACCTTACAAACACAACAGATTAAAGAGAAATAAATATAATAATAAACCAAATTGAGCCATTTCATTTTATCAGAACTGCACATCAATGACAATTTTAATTATAATTAGCTTTTCCTTAATCTAGCTAAACAAATATAAAAAAAATAATACAATAATAAAATTCATTTTTTATTAGATTTGATCTTGGAATAAAAAAAAAATCTCAATTCAAGATTTTCTAAATCAGCAATGATTGGAGATTGGACTAAGACTAAAGATCCTATTTACTATTGTTGATCATTCATCATTATAAAAAAAAAAAATCGGACACTTTTCCATAGTATTTTTGGATTAACATTTTTTTTGTTCAATATTTAATAAAAACAGTTAAATATAATATAAAATAACAATTCGTGTCAATTATTAATACAGAGAATCTTTAATATAAATAAATACAGTTTATTCAACTTTTTATGTTCACCAAAATAATACTGGCCATATATGTAGTCCAAAGGATTTTACAATATTAATGCATGAAACAAATGATAAAAAACGCAAGATTAAAGAATCATATACAAAATTCATCTTGTGCTATAAATTCGAAATTAACCAGCTTTCCGATTAGTTGTTCCTGGCCAATACAATGAAAAGAAAATATAATTTTTTACACTGCCTTGATAAGGACTCCTAAGAGTTGAAAGCGCTTGGAAATATTATTTAGTTATTATTTTATTTATTTATATTAAAGATACTCTGTATTAACAATTGACACGAATTGTTATTTTATATATTTACAGAAGTATTATTTATTTATTTAAAAAACAGTTACTATTTTTTTTTTTTTCAGTTTCAAACAATTCTTATATTTTCATATTTTGTGCGACATTTATTTGGTTTCATGACTCCATATGAATGCACTTCCTCCTCAATTAACCAAATAAAAAACATTTATCAAGAAAAAAAATACATATTTTCTTACAGGGGAATATAATTTAAAATTAATTATTTTTTCATTATTATTAAATAGTCAGAAAATTAAAAATTACAATCTATCATGCAACTAATTTAAAATCTGATAATTCTTGCTAATCCTGCCTAATCTTTCGTCTTTAAGTAAATGTGCGATCATGGAATTAAATACCCCTTCCTTCTTTATAATAAAAATAAAAAATCAATGTGTAGCATCTTTAAATATACATATTTATCTAAAGCAATTTTCATAATTTAGATTGGCATATATATATAGACATCTCTGAAACTTTTTTTTAGCTTTTAGACTTGACCCCCCCCCCCAAAGGAAAATAAGTTTTTATTTGTAGATTTAACTCCTATACGAACCGACGTCTTCTAACTGAGCTTTTACTTCACTTTATTGAACAAACCATTCCTTTTCTTCATCTATATAATTTTAAATATTGCAGTGAATTATTTCAATTTATCTATTTTTAAACCTATCGTTCACAATCACAAAGAACAGGAACAATATTATCTCTTTCAATTTTATAATCATTCTCCAATTTTAAAATATTTTTTCAGAAAGTAGCATGTGCTGACATCTTGAGGTAACTATTTATAAAATAAAAATACATTCAGTGTTCTTAAATAGTTAAAATATATATTCTAAAAATAATAATTTTGGATTGGTGGAAAGGGAATAAATTGTTTATGCATTACCACATCAACAACTATATTCTTATTTACATGTAGAGAAGAAATTTTTTTTTTGAATAGATGAGATTTCTTAGCTAAACATTTTTTTTTTAAAAGTATCTGTAAGTATTACAATGTTTTATTATCCATTTATTTATTTAGTGTATGGTTTTTCTAAGATAGTTTAACTATTAACCCCCCCCCCCAAAAAAAAAAAGATGATTTGTATTTGTATAAATATTCTGCCTTCAAATATATAGAATGGTTAACACACCTGGAAATCTGGAGAGCTGTAAATTTTTCAAAAAGTTGAAAATTATAAATGTATTTATTTTTTTTTTAATCAAAAAATGTCATTTAGTTTTTCAAATAAAAAAATATTATATATATGCTTAACTAATAAATTTTACTTCTCCACTTTTTTAAAAGTATATGTACTGAGTAATGTTCAAGTAACAGCCTGCTGGTGAGCAAAGTATTTTTCAGTTCCCAAATGAACAAAATTAAAATCTTTGTGATCCTTGAGATAAAACTTATTTGCTAAAATAACAATGTTCCAAAATAAAAGATTACAAAACTATTCAAAATCTCTCCAAAACAATGAAAGAGCCAACACCCACAGAGGAGAAAATGGATTTGGCTGTTTAATGTGGCAGATTATAACAATTACTAGAAAAATGAAATTTGACTGAACTAAAATAAAATGTTTTTAACAAAAATTGCTATAGCCAATTACAAGTATTAACTTTATAATTTATCGATAAACAAATACAAAAACTTGATTGAAAGTAATTTTTCTACCAAAGCAAAACTTCTTAATATTGCCAAAGTTATGATGTATGAAATGATTGAATTATTACTTTTCTTGTTGAAAACATAACTGTTAATAAGTAGCAGTTTAATGAGAAATATTACAAAAAAAATAATAATTACAAATTAATAACAATATCACCTTTATTATATATATAACATCCTATGAATGATTTTATTTTCTCAGGTATTAATTACTGGGGAACACATCAGATCACTAGTAAAAAAAAATCAGTATACTACAGAAATAATGATAATTAAAAGAATGGATGTGGAGATATCATTAAAGTTGATGATATAGCTCAAAAATTGAGATGCTGGAATAAATTATGTTAAGAGGGTGGCAAGCCATAACAATTATCATTGATGACCACTAATAATCTCAACCTGCCTTTACACAGAAAACTTTCATACATATTAGTAAGACATTACATCAATACTTAATAGTTAAACACAAAAAAAAAAAAGATTGATTTTAGAATAATGAATAGACTTAATAAAGACAGTAAAAAAAAAAAGTCAATTTCCAGACTTAGGGCTACAAAAGAAAGAGCTTGGATTTAAACTACTGTGATTCAAAAGTATTACAATCAATTAAGATGTCAGTAATCATCAGTTTAATTAAAAAAAGTTATAGCATAATTATTATCATTAATTATAAAATTTATGTTAAAGAAAGAGTCCACATCTTTCTCATTTTTGTTAGAAGATAGTAAAGAACATAGCTTTTCAAAAAAAATGGTTAATCAATCTTTTCAATGCTTGTCCAATTTAATTTTTCTTAGCAAACATTTATTACCTCCATAAAATCCTTATTTTATATTAAAGCATAAAGCAAGTTATTCATTACTTTCAATAACATTTTAAACACAATTGTCAAGACTCATTATGATAAATGAACGTATAACTCCAATTGTATACTATCTATATAAAAAAATTTGCAGTAAATAATTCTAATTTTGATACATGTCATTCAGATATAGCAAAAAATATTGAATTAACATGAACCTGAGGAAAAAAAAAATCAGTTTCTAATAGCTGATGAGATCCATTTAAGAGTCTTTAAAAGCAGCAGTTTTTTAATATACTTTTTTAAAATAATTTTTAAAAATATATAAATATATGTATGTTTAAAAATATATAAAACACAGCACTATTTCTTTTTAATTTGTTATTAGGAGAGCAAATTCAACATAAACGATGTCTGTATATGCTTTCACCTACACTGACATTTATATTATTTAATAGAAACTTTACATAAGGCAAATATTTCAGAAATATATGTAAAATTTAAAAATAAACAAAATTCACCAAAAAAATATATACTCACAAATATACAAAAATAAACCATTATATTATTTAACCTTTGTTTTATACAATGAATTTTTGAAATGAAGTATTTATATAGAGAGAAAGGATAATCAATCATAAAATGTTTTATAAAAAAATAAAACCATAAAAGTTTTTGTTTAATTTTAGTTCTGTGATTTTCTTTTTTAAAAAATAGCTGATTAAATAAGTTGATATGTTGATGTTGGGGGGGGGGGGGGTATAATAAATTAAGCAGAGTTAACCTTGTATCTCTGTAATGACAAAGAATTATTCCAGAGTTGCCTAGAAATCTAATTATTGGTTATATATGTTTTATTTCAATTATGGTTTTCTGTAATTTGCTAGAAAGTGCTTAACTTATGTAAAAATATTTTTATAAATGCAGTTAAATAAATTATCAGCCACATTTCATTTACACAAACTTTAACCGTTTACATTTTTCTATTTTTTTTTTTAAATATATAATTTCAATAAATTTTTGCATGCATTGATATTTTTAAATGATCTAATCCTGCATATTTAAAATAGAATTCCATTTTTGGCTATTTTTAGTATAAACTAAAAATCCTAATTATAAATTCTAATAATTATAAATTAGTTTCAGTATCATCACCATGTGGATTCATTGTTGACTAAAGCCAGTGTCTCTATAGTTTTTAATTTAAATTCAAATTAAGACATACATTTGTGTGAATTTTAATTACTAAAATCTAAAATGGCAATCCAATTTAAATTTTCAGCAAACCAACCGACTTACTTTTTCCTTTTCATCACATGGGAAGAAAAACAAAAAATCTAAATAATTACAAAATGTTTTTCCAAATCACGAAGGCTATTATTATCCATCTTATATGAATAGAATGGATTTTAATGACATCAGAGCAAGCAATGATGGGTTAATAGAGAAACTTAAAAATGTGCATTATATATAAAACACACCCATATATATATGTATGAGAAAAGACATTACAACTAAAAAAATTACAGACATTCAAATGCTATACAATGATAAATGATGGAACTTTAGCAAGGATATTTTAATCATATTAAGATCTCCGCCCAAAAGAACAAAGAACTTGGTAAAGTTTCAGCCCCTGGTGTATCAATGTACACAGCTATAATAAAGTTGACTTATAGCAATCTCTTACTGTGTGGCATCCATTATTGTTGTTGCATGCTTTTGTGCTAACACAAGAATGTTAGAGTTTGAATTAGAGTAATAAACAAATGTTAAATTTCTTGTTAAACTAGGCAAGAATGGAAATAAAATCATGACATGTTTTCCAAGTTTATGGGAATAATGCCATGAAGAAAATGGCAGTATATAAATAGATTAAATAATTTTCAATGATGAAAAAAAGCATCACTGATAAAAAAAAGTCTTGAGCAGAACTGTTATTGAAAACATTGCAAAAAAAATAGTAGAATTCTACGTTAAAATCATTGGCTGATTGTGAGAAGGATAGCAGACTAAGTAAACATTGATCTTATCATGAGAAAGGTGTATGTAAAAATGCATCAGGTCACACAGCACTGTCTATGAAGAAGTTTTTATCAGTAAACAACTAAATTAGAATATTCTCCATTCTTACCTGATCTGATCTCCAATGACTTTTTCCTTACCTGAAGATGAAAATATTGAAAGCCAGATATTTTGATGACATTCAGGATATCAAAGGTAATATATGATAGCTCCGATAGCCATTCTAAATTAAAAAAAAATTGTGCATAGCTTTCCAAGGTGAATAATTTGAAGGTGATTGTACAGATATTCAACACTAAAGTAAATAGCATTTTTTTTTTCTAGGATGAGTTATCAAACTTAATTGTCAGATATCATAAAACAGAATTTTTACAAACATTAGATATTAAAGAAAAATACAATTTTAATCATCAAATGTAAAATACATATGGTAGAAACAATTATTTAAAAAATAAATTAATAAACATTTGAAATAATATGATAAAGGCACTATGCATACTATTTAGAAAACTGTAAAAAAATTAACTCTATGATATAGACAGTGTAGTAAGAAAGTACACTATACTGCCTACCAACATCACTTTAGTACAATGTATTACTGACACAAAGAGCAACCACTCTTTCTCCCAAACCAATCATCTTACTACAAGGGTATTTATTAGTTTGAGAAATCCTTTCAAAAAAAGACTTCATCAATGTCCAGATCAAAATGGCAGATTTGTAGTCAGTAAAAGCACACAATATAAAAGTAAACAATTCTAAAAAATAATGTGTAGGATACAGTGCATGTTCAAGATTAAACATTGTGTATATTTAGATAGAATAAAACGTATAAAAATCACATTCAACCCATTTAAAAAAATTCTGCCAATCTCCTTGGGTTAATATAGAATCAGAAATTGGTTATAGATTATTCATCAGTGTGAAATGTTATAAAGACAACAATAAAATGATGTAGACCAATGCAGCAGTGGCTTGTACATTTTTAATAATGTTTGCTTAAAAAAATGTAAATATTTATTGCAAGGGTTACAAATTAGCAACCAGCTCATTAAAAATAAAAATATATTTATTGAAAATGTTATTGAATCTTTCTTTATCCTCATGAGATAACAAAATTCTGCTGTTTCACAGGTTAAACTGGATGAAACACCTGAAGATGTCATGTTATCATTATAGCTAACTGAAACTTCCAAATTTATTTATGAAAAATCTATATTTCAGTTACAAGTTTGGTATTCTCTTGTATTGCAAAATAAAAAAAACCAAGACATTTGTGCGGTAGTAAAAGTAAATGTAGATAAAAGAACTAATTTCAATGGATGCCATTAATTAATATTAAGAGCAAAAGAATCTAATAAAGTAATCAACTTAATAAATATAATATTTAATAAATAAACAATATATATATATTTATATGTAATTTAAGATGATAGGATATAAATTTTCTAACAGTTTTTTTTTTTTTTTACAAACACTAGCAATTGTTTTGTGATAATATTTATCACATTTTAAATTTTATCTATGAGATTTTAAAAAACATATTGTTTTTCAAATTATTTTTTATTTCTGAAGTATATATATATACTATTTACTCAGATTAGTTTATTGAAAAAGCTATATATGATGGGAAAAAAGACCTTTTTTTAAATAGAAAATATAAAAAAGTACACATTTATTGCAAATTTTACTGGCATACTGTAATTTGGAATACATATATTTTAAACAAACTGTTACATATGAATGCTAGAATTTGTAGAAGGGGTGATATTAAATAAAAGTTATGAAAATAAGTATTGAAATAAACACAAAATCCATATATGAAAAAAATATTAAATAAAAAATGAGAAATTTGTAAATTTCATACGTACTACACTTTGTCTTTATAGCAGTAATCATTCTCTTATACAATTGTCAGCCATGTTGAGAGAGCTTATATTTGCAATTACCTTGTTATTGCATATTTAAAAATTAAAATTTCATTTACAATAACAACAAAGATTAAAATTAATGATAATAGCAATTCTGCCAAGCCTTAAAAAAAAAAAAAGCCATAATGTATCACTTATGTGATAAAATGAAAATAATTAATTTAGTTTTAAACATAAAAACAACTTAGAATTAAAACTGGTCAGATAACCAATAAGAATGAATCATCAATTTCTAAAATAATAAAAAAATTCCTGAAAGTTTTACTTGTGGTCTTAAAACTACTTAAGTCGCATTCATAATATGTGATAACTATTAATGAATGTAACAAATATTACATTTGTGAATAAAAAATATTAACTGAAATGTCTTGTTAAATTTATTGTACCATCCAAATGTGTTGAGTTTATACGAAGACATCAGCAAAAAGACTAATATAGTAAATAGTAATAGCAAAAAGTAATTGATCATCAAAAATGTTGAGTTTATGTGAAGATTTTAGCAAAAAAAAAATATAATAATCAGTTTGTGCTTTAAAAAAACATTCCAGGGATTGTATTTTCTGTATTTCATTTTTATAAATTTTCATTTCATGGTGAAGAAAAATAATATTACTGAGTAGGAAGGTGTTTTTTTTTTTTTTAAAAAAAAAGTATAATACTATCACTTTCATAATTCTAATATTCTACATTTTTTATTAATAATTTTAGTTGATATCTTAATGTATATATATTTTCAATTAAATTATGTCATAAATGTGTGTGTACAATGTTAAAATCATTTGTATTGAACACATATATGATTAAAAAATATATAGTTAAAATTAAATATAATTAATTTAAAACACAATTTTAATATTGAAATTTGATTATTAACCAAGTTTTTTCAGTATTCAACCTAATGATATCAATATTGCCATCTTATTATTTTAAATGTAAGTTGTTTATTAAAATATGATAATTATTAATAATAATATTTTAACAGAAAATATCCATGTAATAAAATTTGCAATACAAAATTAGTAATAAATGAAATAATTTAGCAAATATAAATAAAACTAGCTGTTACTAATTATGTATTGCTTACTTTACATTATTAATATTAGCAGATCTTTGTACATGGAAAGGAGGCATATACTATGTATAAAAATGACTGACAAAAATTAAATTTTAATCTTTAATTAAAAATTGTCAAGCTGATCATTGGTTAAATAACTTTAAAAAACATAAAGATGCCTCATTATAAGACAACCTCACTCTAACTTATATATATATATATTGTATATTTCAGATTAGGAAGCAAATCACCAATTATTGAAAATCTATAAATCATTAATTGAATTCATTCTATTATATTACATTCTTTTTATTATAGAATTGAAATATTTAAGTAATTTTTTTGTTTTGTATATTTAATCATTTAAATAACATTTTAAAATGTCAGGTTTATGTACTCAAATCTCAGATACAGTCCAGTCCCCTCAAATGGGCTCATCACCATTAATTATAAGAAAAAAAATTCTTTAATTTACAATTATTGTTATTATTATTGAGTACCATCAAGTTAACATTGCACTTTCTCCCTGAAAACCAATCATTATTACAATAATAAAATTTATCCAATTAAATACATCTTTATTCTAGTTAATGAGCTCAAATGGTTCCCCAAAATGTCCTGTAGACCAAAATCTTACATAAAGAATACATAATTATATGAATTCTAATTAATTCATTATTTTTAAATTCAAAATATATAAAACACCAAGTAAAACAATAATGCTTAAATTGAAAAAAAAAATTATTAATCAATAAACACTTTACTAAGCATATTATTAACTATTCCATAGATCATTGAACTATAAATATTCCTATTGGCTGAGTGAATTAAGCTCTAAACTTTTGATTGGTCAATGGCAGAATCAGCAATAAAAATATCTTTTACAATTATCCTTGTTAATAATTTATTAGATTATTAAAGCAAATGAAAGTTTTTTTAAAAATAATTTCTATTTATAAATGATAAAAATAATCCATAGTGGACAACACAAAATGTACTTTTCTCAAGCAATAACAAAAAAATGTTGCCATATCTCATTAATTTTTTTCTCAATTTACTTTCATGCAAAAATAAATAATTTTATTAAAATCTGAATTATTCTTCTAAAATAATGTTTTGACACATTTTGTGAAAAAAATAAATATGTAAAAAATATTTTAAAATATTCATTTTGAAAATCAAAACAAAGGACTATCAAAACCATTGACAAGGGCTCCTTTGTGTAGAGAATGAAAAACAAGCAATCAGCACCTTGGAAGGCATGCCTTATCTCATAGTTATAACTTTAAATATTATTGATTTATTAGTTGTAAAATAATTATAAAGATGGCAGCATTATACAATAAGGTTTTCTTGATAAAATAATCATAAAATCGTCAAAATAATGTAAAAATTAGCGGTTTGAGAGCAAGTTAAAGCCGTATATGAAATTTTCTGATGAATACAGAGAAAATGTTAAAAAAAATCCCCCCCCCACTGATAGACTGTACATAGCCAGAGCCAGAGAATATTTCTTAAATCGTATTTCATTAAATTAAAATAAAGCATACAAAAAAAAAAAATTAATTAAGTACAATGCACCTTTTAAAATTTATTTTTAGTGGTAAATAATTATAATAGTAAAATTTATATAATAGGAAGAAATATATGTAGATGTTAAAGAAATATTATGAGTTAAAATATATACTTATAACAGTAATAAATATATATATATATTTGTAGATCCTTGATAATGGTTACAAGGAAGTAGTTAAACACAAAACATATTTATAATGTATTGTCATATATGGGTTCATGTAAATAAAAAGTTTTTAAAAAGAAAAAGAAAGAAAACAATTTTATTGAATTTTTTATTTATGAAAATTTGTTCTATGATCAAAATTTGGTATTATTTGTGTAGTATCTAACTAATAAACCTGTGGAATTTTGTTTGCAATGCTGGTTTTTTTTTTAAAATTATTGGGTTTTCAGACATAGTAGCTGCAATCGCTATATTATATTATTTTACAATTTTACAGCTGTTTATAACATTAGAGTATTGTAAATAGTTTTTTCATTGCAGAATTAATTTCAAAATTATTAGTTGAAAAAAATATCTGAAGATGTCAGCAGAATATGGACTTTTAGGAAATTACAATATATAATTTGTATATGAAAGAAGCCAGACCTATCCCATTTTGATCTCAATAGAAGTGACAATGTTTGACTTCAGGGCAACTTTTCAAATTTGGCATTTCAAAATAAAAAATTATAATTTTCAGTAGTTTGTTTATATATTTAAAATTATTTTATACAGTATTTTTGTAAAACATATATTTTAAATCAAAAACCCCTCAGCGACTAATTATATTTTATTTGAAAATATTTATTTTTAAAATAAAAAGTTTATTACAGCAAGGTGGAAGAAATTTTTATTAGGTAATAAGAATATCAAATTGGTAAAAAAATTACTTTTAAAATATATTTTATGTCTTTAATGATGTCTAATGAAAATTTCTTTTGAATTTCAAATCCTATCTTTTTGAATAAACAAAATTACATCCAATATGCAATATGCTATTGTTTTAGTTAAGTTAGTAATTTATTTTCCTATTTAGCAAGGATCAAATATTAATTTTTACAATGTATATCATTTGAAAATTTAGTTATAATATAAAATGTGAAGATTATCAATATATGATATAAAAAAAAGATTTAATTGTAAAAACAAAATATAAATATGGCATAAAGTTCTGACCAGGGTCTTTCAAATAAGAAGAAAGGAGTAGCACCTTCAATAGATTAAGCAAACAGCTTACAAATTTATTTACTTTACATAAATACAGTTAATTACTATTGTTTACTAATGCAAATAATTAAATTTTTGTTTTTTTGCCAATTCATGTTTATAATAAAAGCTATTAATATTTTTAAAATGTCATAAACAAATTATGAAATTAATGATTTAAAACTGAGAATGTAAATGATATTTTAAACTAAAAATTAGTAACCTTTGATCATATAAAGTTGATTATTAATTGCATAATGTAGAAATCATTTTTTCTTTTAAAATAACATAAAATTATGATGATCATATTATTATAATTAATGTACACATTTTAATCTTTAATAATAACATACTTGATTGTTATATGTGACCAAAGTATCCTTTCAATTATTTAATGTACTGAAAGAACCTGCCATTTTTTTTCCCTTTTGTAATCATTAACAACAAAAATCTTTATTTGAATGTCACTAATGAAAGCACTGATTATCTTGCAAGAATACTGGATGAAAATTATATAAAGTACATTAATTGTATTTTAATTCTATAATCAAAATATAATATTATATACTATATAATGAATAAATTATATTGTAGCATACATTTTTTTATGAATATTGCCATGATGATGTAGCTTTAATGAAATCAATATCGTATGATGTCATCAATCTTACAAAATGGTAGTTGTATTAAATTTTTTTTTTTAAAGATTATTGTAGTGAATAATTGATTGTAAATCAGAATAGTGAGTACAGAATGATAATGATTGGTATAATAAATTCTCACACAAAGGTTTATTGCTAACCAGGGTAAAGATATGCTGGTTGTTTTCCTCTTTCATCATCATTTCTGAGTATTTGAATTAAGAATTGTGATAACACTGATTTTCCATTTTATAACTAAATTATTTAAATATTCAATAACAATGCAAAACTATCACCCGCCTAGTTACACTGCCATCTAGTGTCAGTGTTTATGTTGTTTGATTCTAGAATTGAGATATGTTCCCATTATATATATCCATAAAGGTGTGAGAATATTTCACAGTACTTGGATTAAAAAAATTTAAGCTTCATATTTTAATATAATACTGTATTTAATTGTAATGCTTTAATTAACACAATTATAACATTCATCAATATATATTTGTACATTAAAAGTTTTACTTAAAGCTAAATAATTTTTATGTGCATGTATTGTTTGTTATACCTTTAAAATAGTTTATAGTAATAAATCGTGCTATTTTTTTATCTGAGTGCTTAACTACTTACTGCTTATATTACAAGAACATGAGCTTTAATAATAAATTAATTAATTTCTGTTATTAACTTAAATTTAAAAACTACTTACGTGATATGATTAGACTGAATTGAGTTACTGCTAAAGTAACTAGATCCCACCATTATTTATTATTTTCTGCTATAGCATCCATGAATAGTAATCATTACTCTATACAAACACACACGTGGCAAATAATGATTGGCTATCATTAAGTATGGTTAATTAATCCTCTTATCATTTAGCAAAAAATACTTTTGTTACACTGATGTTACCAAATAATATACTTTCTATATACACACATACATACCTATAATTACACATATATAAACACTAACATATTCAAGATTTAAATAAAAATTCCAATAAAACTACTTGGATTAAAAAGTATTGGTTAAGCTAATCACTCTGGAATTGATAAAAAAGTTCAAGCACTGGGACTAATTAACTGAGCTGCAATCTATACATTTTGAGCTTTAGGGTCTGCTACTAAACTACAAGACAAAATCTGGTTTATAAGTAAAGATTAAAAACAGATTACTTAAATCAACACTTGGTTTTATATGTAAAAAATTCACAACTAAATCTATCATTGAATTCTGAAACAAAAAAAGAATGAAAAACAAAATTCAATGGGTTTTTGAACAAGCTTTTCTATGTATTCTATTTTTTTATTTATTCTTAAAGCTATATTTTGATCCAATTTTTTTGCAATGAAAGTTGATTTTAGGATTTAATTCAATCAAGTATGAAATTGATTTTTTTTTTTGTAATTTTTTAAAAGTTAACATCTTTTCTGATATCATATGATGTTGGAGTAAATTTTACTAGGTTTAAAATGAACTTAGCATTAATGATAAGTGAGTATCTATTGACTTTTCAAACAAGTATAAAGTGTTCTGAGGTACCAACACTATAATTCCAAGTAGCATCTGAAAGCTTTTCCATTCATGCTTTTGTTGAAATATTTTTTGTAAACAATATTATGATCCAGTGCAAGCTATGTTATGTTAAAGTATATAACTTCAATTAT
This sequence comes from Epiperipatus broadwayi, assembly GCA_028023455.1. Classification (NCBI taxonomy): domain Eukaryota; kingdom Metazoa; phylum Onychophora; class Udeonychophora; order Euonychophora; family Peripatidae; genus Epiperipatus; species Epiperipatus broadwayi. The sequence continues at coordinate 2,568,539 of JAQFVV010000013.1, forward strand.
AAGCCCCCTCCCCCCAAAGTAAACACACTAATAAAAATGGAAAAAAACATTAATATTTATAGATTTAATAATACATTTTACAATCTTCAGCAGCCATTTTGCATTTCTGAGCACTATACATATAATCATGTTTTAAAAAAAATATTTGTAAATAAATTTTAAATTACACCAGCAACTGAATTATTTTTCTGTCTCAGAGAGCCATAAATAAAATATTCATTAATAAAAGTTCTTCAGTTTATGGTGAAAGCACATACATTTTATTCTATTTTTAGTATCCTTTACAAATTTGATGTACAGTATTACGCATAAAATATTTAAGCATAATCTAAGAGTTTTACAAAATTTTAAAACATAAAGTTAATAATGTATTAAAAACATCAAAATGTGATTATAATTTCTTGATAAAAAAACTATTATGTTTTTATAAAAGAAAATATATATATATCACTTGGAGCTATTTAATTGCGATGAAAAAAGTCAGACATTTTGCTATTTACTTTATTTAAAAAATAAAAATATGGTACAGTTAAGTTTTTTTTCTTATTCTTATTGCTTTAATCAATGCATGAGTGAATCAACTCAGTAAAATATATGTAAATGAGTCCCTTCAATTTATTATTAATAACTATTTATTTTATATGCACCCTATACATATAAAAAAAATGTTTCTATATATGTGCTTGTTGAAAAGTATTGTACACTTGCAGTTTAATAAACAATACATATTGTATTCTAGCCAATGTTTATCAAAAAAACATGCTGTGCATAATATAGGCAAGGAGGCTTATAATAAAATAGTGTATATTGTGGCTCCACTATATTATTATTCAATTTTCTCTAGTTTAATAGCAGCTTATCATTTCATTATTTACATATTGTTTTAGTTGTTAAATAAATGTATTTTTATACACAAATATTCTAATCTCTTTTATAAAGTAATCTTCAACTCCAAGACTAAAAAACAATAGCTTTATATAAGAATCAATCAGAAAAATTATCAAGTATAATAAATGAAAGTGTAATCTCAATATTATAAATTAATCTATTTTTTGTTTTCATCGATTAAGCTCTATGAAAAATCCCCCCCCCCCACCCACAATGCTTTAAAGGAAATAATATTGTATTATTTATAAATTGTATTCCTAATCAAATCTATTTTTCAATTATAAACAGCAGTTGACTTCTTAACAATGGAACTATGTTTACATCTAACATATATTGAAGTATGTCACTTTTTGCTTGATAACTTCAACATTTACACAATTGAAATTAAAATTTAGTATCAAGTTTATTTCTTTATTTTATAAGGCAGCACACAAAACATTGTTTTATATAGTTTATCTATCTATCTATCTATCTGTATGTCTATATATAGAAACAAAGATTTTTATCAAAAATATTTTAATATAGAAACTCATTATACAATAAGTTTTTGAAGTAACTCTAAAATTGAGATACTACAATAAAGTATACACACAATGACAAACTACCAATGACATTATCAAGTCTTGTTTACTGCCCATTTCCTCTAGCTGCCACTGGATAGAGATGTTAACATACATACATAAACGAATAGAATTTATCATATCAAAATTTCAATGCAAAACAATATGCAAAAACAATTTATATTCTTCTATATATAGTGAAACTGCAGTATCTGAAATATTTTGCTCAAGTCCCATTAGTATATATCATATATACACCTGGGTCTCTTTTTACGCGGACTTATTTAACACGATTTTGAAGTTACGCGATTCCTGTTTCACCGGAAGTCGAACTCTGATAATGCGCTGTTACTTTAAATAATAAATTTCATGCACTTACGTTATATTGAAAGTAATAGCACATTATTGGAATTCGACTTTCATCTTAGTAATTTCAATATTTTCAGTGCTTTATAATAGTAAGATTTTATGCAATAATAAATTAAAATCATGATTTCCACATTTTATGTATACACACATTAAATTTTACAAGATTATAATGTAAATTTATTCAAACATTGTGCATGTTAATTTTGCATTTTAAATCACATTTATTTTTAAGAGGTCAGTAATAGCAGTGGGCACAATTAAATTTGTCAATTAAAAATTAAAATCTGATTTTTAATTGTAATTAACAATTTAAAAACTACTTATGACGACTTGAAATTAATGTGATGTGAAATTTGATTTATAAACGGAATTGAAAATTAAAGACAAAAATAAGAATTTAATTTTTAGTTGTTAGTTTCATAAACAATTAATAAAATCATCGTCTCAAAGATTAATTACTAATTACGTTGTCACCAGAAAATCATTGACACAACATGAGTGTGAAGTTGGCGCTAGTTGTTTGCAAATGAACGTGTTTTTCGGCAAATAGCTATAATAATTAAAACGTGTATAAAAAAATGTAAATTACTGTACTGTAAATTATGCATAAAAATATATTATTTTGAATAAAATTAAATATTATAGTTAAAAAAAGTTTGTCTTGTATCAATTTTTTTCAAATTTGAAATTTTTTATTAGTCATATTTTATTTCCTTATTTTTTTTTGCGCGAATTTTAAAGTAATTTTACGTTGGTGCTTTGCTTTTACGCGAATTTTGAAAAATCACAAACCGTATCCCCCCCCCTTTTCAATGTAAGTTACGTCTATTTTTGCGTGATTTCGTTTGCGCATGTTTTCTGAGGAACCTCTCTATCGCGTAAAACGAGACCCAGGTGTAGTGGCTAACAGTCATGCATTGTTTATAAGCTTTGTTTACAGTATAAGTTTACTCACCTGTCCTGTAGTCATACAGAATTTTACAATATACATACAGATACATTTTCACATGTATAGTATGCACAAACTAATTAACATTATAGTACAAACAATTTTTTTTTAAAAAAGTATAATTACTAATAATAAATTGAGAACAAATTTCCCTTTATATTTTTTCTAGCATTCATTCAAAATAAAAATACTATATCTTTTATGTTTTTTTTAAAAAATAAAATGGTTGGCAAAGTATGAGAGTTTGATCTTCTGAAACTGTGTGTGTATCAGAATAAATCAGTTTCATCATAGTTAAAATTTTGCTTTTTCTTTAATAACTCTTTTGTATGGAAATGTAGTAGCAACTCCATTGTCAGTAGATATGGTCTTAGTTTTGATGTTATTATAGTTATTTCTATTTGGACTTATCCATTTTAGATGCAATACACTTACTCATTTTTACGTCACTAATAAATTGTTAACTTCCACTTTATTAGCAGAAAGCATTCTATAAATTATTTTAAAATGGGATAATAAAAGAGGAAAAAGTGTATTGGTTTTAATCTAAAAATTTTTTTTTTTGAATTTTAGATACATATAGTATGAAATTTTCATGGATTTCCTATTTTCATTTTGTATATATTGTAAGTACCTTCCTTTATAAGGAACATATAAAATGGTCAAAACATTGATAAATTATGTAAAATATTTATGATGAATTCAGTAAAATAAATAAAAAAACCTTGAAAAGAAACTTGAATTAAAAAAAACAAACTGGATTTCATTTGAAAATTAAGATAATTGGATTTTACATTTTATTTTTACAATAATTATGTAATTTTTAAAAAAATTAAAGTGACTTATTTTATTTTAAAAACATTGGTTAAAAAAAAAAATCATTATACATTGGTACAATTAGTGTATTTTAGTAATTTTTATTTGATAAATTCCTAATTGGGCAAATAAATGTAAATATTATCAAGAACCTTTGGTGTGATGTCTTTTGCAATACTAATTTAGAAATACTTAATATTTATTTTTGCCACTTACATAAAACAGTTATCAGAAGAAAGACAAGTGAGATTATCATCAGATACAATATAAAGAAGTAACCAGATTATCATCAATGTTAAAACTAGAAGCTGCTATGTTTGCTTAATTAGCACAAGTTTTGTACAAAAAAATAAAAAGGAAATGGTCTCTATTTCTGATTTGGCATCTGTCATTTTTTATTGACCATGTATTAAAAATTTTGCTTAGAGAAGTTTTAATTAATTGCAGATAAAAAAATTACCTAAACTTCATTTGAAATACCATTCCATCCCTCCTCCCAATACAATAATTTAAAAACTTTTTTAATTCATTTAAAATATTAAATTAATAAAAAAAACCTTGGCTAAAAAATGTGTTTGTATTTCAGATGTTCCCACTGTTTATTTAAAAATATGTGATTTATAAAAGATAATCAAATATATTTATAATTGATACAGTTCAAATAGTTTATATGCAACATGAATGAAACTTTTTACTGAGTCAGAGAGGTAGCAGAAAAAAAAGAAAGGGAGAGGACTGAAAATGGAGGGTGAGGATTAGGGTGACCAAGGATTAGTTATATAAATGTGAGTATAATATCCTATTACAGATTGATTAATTACTTTGGCAGCCTTAACATTTCAAACAATCTTAAAGGTTATCCAGTTTTCATATGTATGTCTTATTTTTTATTTCCTTTCCTATTTAATCACGACCTTGAAATTTATTACTGGAGATTAATTTTGCAAAAAAAAAAAAAAAAAAAGAAAAACTAATTATAAACAAATCATCCAACAGAATAAAACATCTGGAGAAATTGTTAAGTCAATAATAGATTATTATAAAGCCAATATAAGAAAAATTTTAAGGAATAAAATATGCCATTTTTTTAAAAAAAAAAAAAAGATTTCACAATTTAAAACTAAGTTCTAGTTCATTCTAAAAATAAATACCCTGAATAATAATTTTAGCTTAGTGATAAGAGTGGCAATTTGGAGCTAAAATATAACTTGATTTTCTGGTCAAATGATGACAAATATTTTAAGAGCCAGTAATAAATATTTATGCATTACTAAAATAACAAGTGCAGATTGAAATTGTCATTATTTACTATATATATATCTTTTTTTTTTAAAGTTTTTTTCAGCACACCTAATCCTATAGAACAATTTGTAACTTTTTTTCTTCATAATTGTTTTGGAAGAAAAATTGTCACATAGATAAGATACCATTACTCAGAATACCTACTATTCAAAAACTTATACCATCTAAAAAAATTTCAAAGATGATCTTTAGTTTTTATCAATAAAAAATTAGTTTATACACATTTATAAACAAATTTAAAAAAGTTCAATGAGTATCTATAAATTAATAAGCTGAGTGAGTGAGCTGCCCAGAGCCTGACCTGAAGGTGGTGCAGCTGCACAAACCACATGCCTGCATGATCTCTATTTTCTTTAAAAATAATTAAGTGTTATCACTTGTTAACCATAATTATTTTTTTGCCAAAAATGTGTAATTTGACCTACAATGATTATCACATGCGAAATAAACAATTGTAGAAGCACGGGTTGTGCAGTGTTTGTAGATTTTTCAGTTTATGTACAATATATATACTTAAATATTTCACCAAGTATTTTCTGATCAGAATTTGCAAAAAAATAAAAATAAAATTACAATGATGATCATAAAGTAATATATATTAAGGCTATAACCTTAAGACTATGTGCCTGAAAAAACGACAGTAATGGATTCATTATAAAACATTCAAAGAAATAAAATGTAGATATATTTTGCATTACATGTATTTTATTTTCTCAAAAAATGATTCAATAAAATTACATAAAGTTGGATTTATAATAAATAAATATATATACATTATAAATACTAATTTGTGTAATTTTATTGTATCAATATTTGAGTAAACAAAATAAAGTATATATAATGCAATAAATTTTATATTTTTTTCTTGAATGTTTTTTTTTAATTGGGAAATTCTCATTTGTGAATCGTTCTAGATTTAATTCATGTATCTGCAAATAAGATAATTTTTTTTATTTATTTATAAATATCTAAGTATTCTTTCATCACTGGAAAACACCCTCCTTCCCAGCATGAAAACGTTGCTCCAAGCCCTGATTTTTCTTGGGCTGGCTCTGGAACCACATATTTTTATCCTATCTTAATCTAATAACTCTGATTTATGATTAATGTTATAGTTTGTTTTTTTTTTTTTAAATTCAAGTGATAAAAAAGGAGAGTAGAAAAACTCACAAAAGAAGAAAGAATATATTTTTTAAAATCTTTTACATTTAAAAACAATTACATTAAACTGGTAAGTGGAAAGTCAAACTGCATTTTAAAAGAATTATAAAGAAAAAAAAAAAATTACAAATATAAAAATTACCAAGTGAAACCACAAACTGTGCTGTATTTTGTTCCAAGTTCCCCCTTGTGTTCAATGTATATACCATATAATAGATCACATTTTGTTGACAAGCCTTGATTATAATACAATAAGTATTGTTTTTTAATGTAAGTGTACAATACTTTTCACCAAACATACATATAACAGATGCTTTATGTGTATAGTATATATATATAAATTAAGTTTATAATATAAACAAATTTTTTTAAAAATAATGTAATTAACAACAAATTGAAAAAGCACACACATAAGTGTATGCCCAATTACAATTCTGTATCAAGACGATTAAGTTTCTGATCCAGATATATTTTTTTTCAATAATTTTTTTAAAGTTCTAATATAACTTAATGACAGCTTCATTAGTGACAGATGTATCTTATTACTTTAATATTTTTAAAAATGCAACAAATTCAGAATCTATACAGACATCTTTCTATGTACACGGTACTGTGTGTGCCCCAATTATTCACAATTCTGTTACAAAACAATTAAATACCTGTTCAGGCATTTTTTTTTTCAATAATTTTTTAAGTTCTAATAAATTGTAATGACAGCTTCATTATCAGCACTAATAAATTCAGAATATATGCAGCCATCTCTCTATTTGCACTGAATAGAAACGGAAATGTGTGATCCTGACTGTCAGCTAAATTCTTCTTAGAGATTTAAGGTTTTCTGACACAATGCAAGATCATTAAACAGAACAGTTTTATGATTCATATCATTTAACAAAAAAAATATTTCTTGCTTTAGTTGCAACATTAGCTGTTTCAGGGGAACACACAACAGAGGCATGAATCTGTTTCTTTTTTATGGTTGATTTTTTTCAAAAAAAATTTTTTTTCTTATTTAATGAAAGTACTTCACAATATTTTTTGGATTTATCATGCATTTTATCACAATATATTTTATTAATGATATGCTAATATATGTACTCTATATATATATACATGCTAACATGATTTTAAAAATTCCCATATGAGAAGAAAAAAAAAGGCTGCTGCCTTAAACAAGATTTGTAACATTTAATAAATTTACGAATTTCAATAGCGTATAATTGAAGTCACGTAAATGGATGCAGTATAGTTCATAGTTTCATTATATATTCTATTCAAAGTTTTATTTTTTTATTTATATTTTTAAAAATTTTTGGATTAACAATAAAGGATAAAAGATCTATTTCTGAAATCCAAACAAAAAAAACAAACAAATAAATCCTGATACAGGGATTTTGAACTAATGTTTATTAGATTTACAAAGCATGTGTTTTCACTTTGTGTAACCAACTAGAATTGTATATACCTGTATTATTTCGAATATAAGATGCATATCTTTGCCAAATTTTGAACCTGTAAAATAGGGATATATTTTAAATTGGGAATAAAATTTTTAACATTTTATTTCTGCAGATCTCTGCTTTATGCTATACATGTGCATATAGTATTATGATCGTTACTTGTGTAGAATGGCCTTTTTTTTTTTTAAATTAAAAGAAAAAAGATTTAACATTAAATGTCAATATTTTTTTGGATTAATTTCGCAAACGGCTTTAATTCTCTCTCAAACTGAGCTTAAAATCCTATTGTGTCTTAAATTCGGAAGTATCTTATAATCAATATTAATAGTAAATATTATTAATTTTTACTATAATAAACATAGGTTACAGCCTTAGTAAATATTATTATAATAAACATAGTAACATAATTTTTGATTTGTTGCAATAAACTATTTTGTAATATATACACATTGCACATTGTTTCTTTAATTATTTTTTTAAATAAATAACTCAAATAGTAGAGATCGATCTTTTTTTTTATATTACTATTACTTTCTTTAAAATTTATATAAATGGTTGAATTATTTTACTGGAAGGAAAAAATATATATGTAGAAACATTGATACTTTTTATTATAATGAACAATTTCCTGGTTAAAATTCAAAATTAAATAACTTTTTTTTGGATATACCATATATGAGATGATCCATGTTGAGAAATTCTTTTGCAGTCAAATAATCCAGTTTAAAATCTTTAAAAAAGCCCTGATTTACAGAAATGCTATATGCAGAAATAGCTTGCAAACTTATGACCCAAAACTTTCCTTAATTTTATCAATATTTTATATTAGGACATTTTTTTAGTTATGTAAATGATGGTTTTTTATTTGCTTATTTTTAAAATCTGTGAATAACTGCTTACAATTATTATTATTATTATTTTTTTTGCTATTACTGTTCTTATTGCTATTTTGGTTTTCAATATGCAGAAACTTTCCAAGTTTGAACCATTACAAAAATAGCATGATAGGAATATTTGAGTTTTGTCTTTTTAAAAATAACTTTGGATTTTTCATAGTATTATGGTTCCATTTTCTATTACAATGCTGATAAGGGACTGCCAAAAGGAAAAAATATCAGGTGGTTTATGTACATTTAACCCAAATTAACTTTTTTTTGGGAATTACATATTTATAAAATTAATTTCATAGCTCATGTCTGAAAAAAAAAAATTCTTTTTAAATTGATATTTGAAGAGTTTTCCACATCATTAAATTATATATGCAGAAATTAATTCTAAGGGACTGTAGAACATTAATGAAAAAGTAAAAAAATGATTATAGATTCAATTATTTTTTCCAAATATGTTTTCAACTCTGATGCTGAATTTGTCTTCAATATTCTATGTTTGTTTTTCTCTAAAACATATAATAACGACTTGAATTCTGAAATATAAAACAATGATACAACAACAACAAAAAAATATCAGAAACACTTCTCAGTTAGAAAATGCACTTCATTAATTTTTGATTGATTTTCTTTCTCTTCAAATTTACATATTTCTTTATACTGAAACTAAGAAAATTATCTTTTATTATTGTCAGTAAAAAAAAAAAAAAAAACTGTAGAAAAATATAAGGAGGGGCTTTTAAAACTATCTTTGGTTGTAAACATGATTACAAAATTTAGATGTAACAACAATGACTTTTAAATCAGTTTAATAATAAAAATTCTTCAGTAACATCATTTCAGCAAAAAAAAAAAAGATTTTAAAAACTTTAAATAAAAATGCTAATATTATTGCTGTATTATAAAATTATATTAAAGTTCAAATAATTAAATCATATAATTGATAATAAACAAGTAAGATGTCAGAATTATTCTAAAGTTGTTGCCATTAGAATATTTAACTGAACAGATATCACCAAATTATTAGCATGACAAATTTTTGATGATCCTATAAAAATTTTCGCAAGATACTATTTGACTTGTTAGATATCTGAATTGAATAAAAAAAGGCATGAAAACTGAAAAAAAAACAAAAAAAAAAAATTTTTAAACATTTATTTAAAATGAGTACAACTAATTAATAATATATTCAGAAGTATAAAAATAAATCTTCACAATTAGAATGTGGAGAATATTATGCTATTTTGCATATAGACCAGAGACTATTACAAACAGGCATTTATTATATTGCATTAATAAACAAAACAACTTTTAAAGAGCTTTGTCTTGTACATTTTTTTACATAAAGCCATTATAAATATGGCTATCTTAATTATGCTACTAATTTCAATGTCCAAACTTTAACATCAATTTAAGCATTATAGTGGCATTTAAATAAGAATAATGCTGCTAGTGTGTTGATAGACTGTTGCTTATTTCTATGGCACCCTGATGAAAATGGAAGTCATAATGCTGGCAATCATTTAGTAAGCACTGAAAAACACTTGTTGATACTTGGGACAGTAAATAATGAGTTATGTAAACAAAATTAATTAAAATGTGTAATTTTTTCAGAAATGATATTACAATTGACAGATGCCTAATTTTTTTTTAGAAATTTAATTAAACAAATAAACAAAGAAAAAAAAATGTAAATCAGTGATGCAAACATACATTTGCTATGGCATTGAGGGGTAGTATTTTATTTTTTGAATTTCATTAAAATTGTCTAAACTTTTTTGGAACTGCCTGTAATATTATTTTGAAAAAAGCCACTTAATCCCCATTATACATGCCATTCTCTCCAATATTTTCTTGCTTTTATTGAAATAGACACAGAAAAGTAATTGACTGTTTCCTTCCCACTGTAATCTTGTGCACCTTATCTCCATAAAAGTGATGCTGAATCCCCCAAAACAAAACTTCTACAAGCTATCAAAATCTACCAGATATCAGATCATAAATTCTGCAGCAACTTTTTTTTTTTTTTAAAAAAAAAAACCTACTTTGTCCATCTAAATTTGTACCTTTCCTCCCTTTTCATATTTGCATAACTAACTCGTATTTTTGTTCTTGTTTATTTGTTTAATTTAATTTCAAAACTTTTTAGCTGACTAACGTGCATTACTTTTCTTTATTGTGATTGGTAAACAAAAAAAAATATTACACTGTCCCATTATTTGTTCCATTCATTATTTGTATTTTCACTGGTAGTGCTGTGGGTCCCTAAGCATCAACAAATGTCCTTCATAACATGCAGAGATTGATCAATTTTTTAGATAATAGATGTTTAGAGATTTAGAAAATACTATAGATAGAGCAAATAACTACATACTTATTTACAATGCCAATAACTTGTTTATATATTGCATTAATGTATATAAGATAAATTATCTGGCTAAAGGTTGAGACTAATTAGGCCATAGATAGATATATGACCATTTCTTGTTATCACACAGAAATCATTATATTGTAATAATTAGATGAGAATTATTTAATCAAACTTTTTAATAAACATAAAATAAAATTAATCAATGACAATAAAAGCATATGACTGATTTTAATAACTATAATAAATTACTATAATTTTTTTCTATATAAGGATATATTTATACAGCTAATATTGTCTATATAAAGGTCATATAAATAAATTTAAAGGTAAGTGAAATCTAAAAAGCATGTTTTATAGCATAAAAAAAGCATCAAGCAAAAAGAAACATTATTATCAGTGGCTCTTTACATTATATAGTATCAATTCTTAAAAAAAAAAAAGACTACACAAATTTTTTAGAAAGCAATGATAGAGTCATATCTTACACACACATATAGCACAGTTCTGAAAGCAAATAGAATTAATAGGCAAAAGAATATGACTAAGCAATAAAACTTGATTGCAGTTGGTGGATGTTTGCATAGCATGCTATCATCTTAATTTATAATTTTCTTTAGCATCTTACTTTTATTTAAAACTACATTATTCCTAAAGATGTATAATGTATAGTGGGTGTTTATATATTTAAATACAAGTTAAATGAAAATAATTAGTCTTTTATTAGGGAGGGGGAGGGGATTAAATGAATTTACACTTTTTTTCCAATAAACTTTATTAAATGGTTGTCTCCATACAAATGACATCATAATAGGTTGCTATGCTGTCAAACTTGAGTGATGAGGTACAAAAATAAAATTGATATTTTTCTACTAGGTTACCACATTCACAGCCAGTCTGGCAACAAAGTCTACCTGCTTATCCAATCAGAGGAACACAAACTTCTAATTATCAGACATATTACTTTCACAACAATTACATGTCTCTTAATTATATTTAAAATATCTTTTTTAGATCAAAAAGCAAGATTTGAACTAAAATTATATATATATTCCCAGTTATGCAATTATATATATGCAAAAGTAAATATCTCACGATATAAAATTAAAATAAAATAAAATATATTTTTCAACAATTTACAGAGAGACAGGAGAGGGTGGTTGATTAGGTAATTCTTCAACAAATACATTTTTTTAAAATATAATATTGGCCGATCTCTTTATAAACATATAGCACGTATAGGGCATAAAATATTTTCGTTTTTTTTCTCTTTATAGTATTGTTTTTTTTTAATAAACTAGATTTAATATGGAGTTTAGAAGAAGAAAAATCAATGCCTTAAATCATATACACTTTTTTTTTATTTATTTAACCCCCCCCCCCCCAATGTTCGCTACAATGTGACATTTGCATTTACAAAATATTCTTACTAATTTAATATATTAAAACACACAGTAAATTCGTTCAATCGTATTTAACAGAATATGGCATAATCATTGATATTAACAATCAGTTGATCAAAAACTTGTTTGTTGATATTATAAACTAGACTTTTTTTTAATTCTGAGAATTACCAAAACATAATTTACTTTTTTAAAATCTCATGTTTTAGTATACAAATATTTATTTACATTCCAATTTGAAAATATTAAAAACATAAAAAATTTTTTTTCTCTCTCCAAGAAAAAAACTTCAGTCGAGTTCTCAGGAAAATGGTATTTTACATTCATTTAAAAAGCTATTTTACTCCCAGAAATACTTAAAATGGCTACTTAAAAATCAGACTGCATTTCAGTCTTCATTTCGCAGGAGTTTTTCACCACAAGATAACAATAGATGTACATATTATACCTTATATCTAAATACAAAGAAGAGTGTAAAGCATCAAGTGAATAATGAAGATTTTAAGCAATCTTTTAGCTACACATTACATACAAAGCAACGAACACGATAATGAAAAAATCACTAAATAATTAAAAACAGTGCATAATTGTAATGGATAACTTTTTGAAGACAAGAGTTCTTATGATTACACAGCTTAATATCATAAAAATTTAAACATGAAAACTTCATGAATCACTGTAGAGATAATCTACATTCTAATCGCAAATTGGGAAAACGAATTACAGAAACTAAAATATTTGGATTTACTAATACACAGAGAAGGGCGGAGTGTTGAATTATAGCATGACCACCAAACCACTTGAGGTCAGAGGATTCACCCACCCAAACTCTAATTCGCCTACTTCTCATAAATTCGCAGGTCTGAATGCATTTTTATTTGGGAATCTACATTTGTGCAAGCCGGAAGCTGATAGGAAGGCTAATATCTCAAGCTACATCAAAGATCTATTAAATGTAGGCTTTAACTACAGATTGATTACCAAGAAGATTGATCAATTTTATAAAAAATCAACAGCTAGCAATACAACTAAAGACAAACCTCAAATCACTCTTCCTTACATCCCCAAAGTAGCTAAACAGCTGATTAAAACTTTATCTAATGAATTTAAAGTTGGTTTTCACCCCCCCCCCCCCAACACAAACAGATCTCAATAATGTGAAGGACAAGATTGACCCAACTCAAATACCTCAGATTGTACATAGAATTTCATGCCCTTGGGCCAGATGCAGCGCTACATATTATGGAGAAACCAAGGCCTATGTCAATAACAGAGCCACTCAGCATATGTATGCATACAGAAGAGCGCAAAAAACAATGACATTTCAATATTCCTCGAATATAAGAAACATGCTGGTCATAGGTTCGAACCCTCCAACCCCAAAATTATGTGCACTGAAACTAACAACTGCAAAATGAAGATAAAAGAAGTGTATTTTATCATAAATGACAATAACGCAAATAATAGACAGGACACATGCTTTGCTATCTCCAGAAAATGGACAGGCTGATTAATTTACATATACATTTGCATATATTACCATTTAATAATATCACAACAACTATTACTATTTTGACTATGATTATGAGGGATAACACCTCGAAAGCACTTAGCCTAAATTAACTCATTTTGATTGTTTGCTATTAACAGCTTTTTCAAACAGCGTTTTAAAGTATTTATATAATGGTGATTATATTACAGCAAATGATAAAAAAATGAATCATTAAAAAATGAAAATGGGGAAAAATTCATTTGTTATAGTCAAATGACATAGAATATAATTGAGATTTTTTTTTTTTCAATGAAGAATCATTTAACTTTCATATATTTGCAAGAGCAGTTCAGTTCTCTTCATTTATCTTATAGCCAGTTATCTACAGTGATTTCACATGTTTGCACCATATATTACTAATAATTGGACCAGTATATAAAATTGTTCCATTATAGTCAAGGCAGACACTGAGAATATTGTGCAGATCAAAGAAGGGATAGATTCAGAATATCACTGGTATAGCTGCTTGTTTTACATTGATGAGATAACTCTTTGTTGAAATGGAGTAATAGTCAATAATAATGAACTACCTGATCACCAAAAATTCAGATTATCTGATATATAGCTGATTTTTTAAATTTTTGTTTAATATCTTCAAAATTTCTTTAATTATTTATGAATGCTTGAATAATTTTATTTATTTAGGCATATGGATTTACAAAGTATAAAAAAAAAGAGTAGGATTTCTAAGTAGAAGATAAAATCAGTAGTGGTTTTATCAAGTTCTTTATTTCTTCCAGCCACAGATTTGACAGACATTGGCTACGTATTTCAAGATCAGTGGCTATTAAAATTCATTTATGAAATAGATGAACATAATAACCACGGCTTGTCTTGAATCTATTGATGTGATTCTAATAACCCTAGATCTGGAGAAATTTGTTATGAACCTCATAAGAAGTCAAATTTTTATCCCATAATTTTTCGATTGTAGATTCTTGATTGAACATCTAGTCTTAACTTAGGTGATACAACTGTTTTGAATTATTGTAAATTCAATCTATTTAACAGCTTTATAAAGTTATAATAATTATATTTATAAAGCGCATACTCATTACTTAAAAGTAATACTTATTAAGGCTGCAGAGGTACCTACTGTCGTTTTTTCAGGCACATAGCCTTAATAAATATTACTTTATGTTTATATATATTTTCTATAATTTCTAATCTGGCAGACAATTACATGAAAGAACAAAAAAATAATTTCAAAAAAAATGGATTTAATTGTACCAACAATATTTTCTTCAAACAAAGGTACAACATTCACTAGTAGATTATACTATTATTGTACAATTAAAAGCAGTACCAGACAGCTTTCCAAGGTTATTTTTATAAACTATTTTAGATTCTAATCTTACTAAAATAAGGAAAATAAGTTAGGTTATAATCCAAGCTTGTTCTTAAATAATTTGGGACAGAAATATGCCTGTCTATTATGGGATTATTATTCATTGTAAGATGTTTACCTAATGTTTAGATGAAAAGTTTTTTTGTATACTAAATTTGATGGATTAGGAAAAATATCCCAATGCTTAAAAAAAATTTCCATTTATGGTAAGGATATTTTGCCAAGCCAAAACAACATAACAATAGATAATTTTTTTGCATTCTGTGTCTGATGAGAGATCAATAATGAATGTATTAAATGAAGTAGGTGTGAAAACTGGATTCTGAAATAGATCATTCTGTAAAATTTTCTACATAGGCCTATTATATCATTTTTTCTACTGGAGAACATTTTGTCAAGTACAGTGATGTTTTTCCTGCATTTAGGGATTTTAGAAGATCACTGTTCCAAACAGAATTATATAGTAAATTAGTTAGATCGATAAAAATAGCAATAGTTTTAATTTATTATGAAATTTTTTTTCAATGAGCTTGTTAAATATAAAACTTCATAAGTTTCTTCTTCTGGGATAGATGACTCTCAGCTGCAAACTTTTTGTTAATATAATTCTTTCAAATGGCTTGTGGGAATTCCTAATAATGGTATTGGCAATAATTTTTTGATATTGTGTTTATTTAATTTTACGATTGTAAACATTGAACAGGAATAGCGTTCGTAAAGCAGTAGGTAAAATAGGATCATGTGATGTTTTTTAAGTTGTTTTTAAAATAAATACATTTTTTTTTTAAAAAAAAAAAAACAATTGCAATTTATTTAAATTTCTTTCATGCGAACTTGGAATACCAAGTTTAAAAACATTATAGTTTTTTTTTTTTTACATTAAAATTATTGAAATACTTATATAAAATTCAATATATGACATATAAAATATTTTAATATACAAAATTTACTGATAAAAAAATAAAAATTTCCAATCCAATTATTTGCTTAATTTATTTTAGAGATTATATAAACTTTATAAGCAAAAAGTTAGAGAAGACGAATTTTAGTTTACCAGACATTTTGGCACTAAAAAAGGTAAACAATGACGAGCAATTAGATTAAAGAATTCAATTTTTTCAACTTCAAAAGAGAAATAGTCGCTATAGAAATATTTCAATAAATGAAGTAAAATCCACACACCGATAACTATGATTGGATAGACAAGTTTCACGTACAGCCTCAATAAACTTTTAATACTTTTTCACTGTTGCTAGGGGGTGGGTGGGTGGAGGACCTAATCAGTTTAACTGTGTTAGTTGTCGTATGATTCCTATCAACTACTCTTTGGATTTGAAAATGCACTGAAATCCCAGGTATAAAGATTGCGTGCAGCCAAGACGGAGCCGGAGGAATAAAACAATATTATTGATAAAGAGAAAGATTTATCAAGTGAGACAAAATACTTTTATTTTTTATTATTAAAAATGTAAGTAGTTAGTTAATAAATTACTTTCAAATCGCAATTAGAAAAAAGGGGGGTGGAGGTAGCTAACAGAACTTGGTAGAATTTATTTTTAAAAATTTCCATTTAAAAAAAAAAAATTACCTAAAAATTAAAGGGCACGCCCCCATATGAAATAGCTACCGAAACCATAGAGATGCATGTGCAAGTACAACTTTGAGTTTGTCAAATTGAAAGTTCCACGCTTTTCTTTTTTGGCTGAGCTATCTATAAGACATAATATTTTCAGTTAAAAATGGAAGCTACAGACCCATCCCCCCAACCCGAGCTCATTTTTCATATAGATGATTATTCTGCCTGAAGACATACATTCTCTTAATATTAATTATCTCCAGAATCTTAGTTTTAATGCATCCCTCTCCAAAGCGCTAATGCCTATCTATATTGATTATAATAAACTCCGAAGGTAAATTATGAAAAGATCAGATTTAAAAAAAAGTAAATATAATTTACCTGTCTTCCATTTTTTAAAAAAAACAACAACTCTAAATGGTTTATCGTTCAGCAGTTTGAGGACAGAAATGATGGCAGTAGCGACGATCCATGGACCTGAATTACTCCTGCAGGATATTGTCTTTTATGATAAAGAGCTTTCAAACAGAATAATGTATATAATATTTTTTCTTCTATAAGATCCCCCCCCTCCCTTTATGTAAGAATATAGATAAATATTTAATGGCTTTGATTTAAAACAATCAGTTATATTGTGATGATAGTAAATAAAGTACGAAAAGAATTTAATCTCATAATTAACTCAAGAGCAAAAGCCTCTTAATAAGCAGCATTTTTTATTGTGAAGCCACTTCTCAAAGTGAAAATTGAATTCATGGGCTTTCTTCTTTGTTTAACTCTTTAGAAATAACTAGATAGTCATTTATTGGATAATAATGAATTATTAACTAGGGTGCTTATGGGATAGATAACAGAAAAAAACACCAAGCTCTACTCAGATATGAACCTGAGGTTATAAGAAATTAGATGAATGTGCTAACTATTACAAGACCTTCCTGACTACCTTAATTATTAGTTTCAAAAACTCAATATCCTTATAAATAATATTAACAAAAACAATATCAACAAACAATCTAAAAATAATAGTCTATTAAGCAACAATTCTTTCACAATATTTTAACAGGGTAGAATGGATTTAGGACTGCAAAATAAACTGTTAATGTTCTAAATCAAGAGTTCTTATAACTCTTTTTTGGCAGCAGATCCCTTTACCAAAAACTTTTAAAACAGCCAACCCCCCCTCCCCAGTCATTTACTTTACTTACTCAAATTAATAAATTTGTACAATACTCAATATTAAATATTTTACTACATAAAAAACTTTTCATTTTAATTACTTGTAATTAATGATTGAAAAAGATAAAAGGATTATGGAATATGGCATTATCTTGTGCAACATTTAATATTGAAACCTGCACTAATGAAAATTAAAGCAAAAAAATACTAGCAGTTTTTTTAATTTTTGACATTTATGAAATAAATATGTAAATTCAAAATAAGTATAAATATTGAAATCACTTTATTAAACTTGAGAATAAAGTGAAAAATCAACATATTCAGAAAAAATTAATCAACAAAATTACAGCAACAAAAGATTTTTATCAGAATTATAAAAATAAGAATACCAAATAAATTAGCTTGGAAAACTGTATTTAATGAGATGAATACACCTGGTGATCTGTCAACAATTTAACTATGTCCGATTTTAATTAGTGAATTGCATTTTCAAATCTCCATGTTCATGTTCTGAAGCGGATTTAAAACTACACTGAAACCTCTCTCTACCAGACATGATGATGGAAATGTCAGCAAATATCTTTGGACAACAGTCCACAGAGACGGGTACAGAAGTGGAATATTTTATGCAGCCATAAATCTAACCCTGTTGAATTGTACATTGAAATCATCATTCATGCTAATGGTTATCAGCTCACCTTACAAAATTATATTTGGCCTGCACTAATAGTGTATAGATTTATTATCCAGTTTGGTATTTCCTAAGAGAAAACATCTTGAACCTAGTTTTGAAATTTAA